>CM052898.1:153479943-153526910 GCA_028534135.1 Potos flavus
GGGAGTGGGGGGATGGGCGAGCCTGGTGGTGGGTATTGAGGAGGGCAAGTATTGCATGGAGCACTGGGTGTGGTACATAAACAATGAATCTTGTAACACTGAAAAAATAAAATAAAAGTATTTGGGAAAAAAAATAAATGTAGTAGAATTATTAAAAAAAAAAAAAAGATGAAAAATGAGCACAATTTGTGTACCTGAGAAAGAGGTTGTCTGAAGCTTGTGTTACATCTGAAGTTTTTGATTATGTGAAACAATAAATGCCTCTTTGTTGAGAAAGGTACTCAAGAGCATGTGACCACTGGTTGACCTGTGAGCCAATCCAGACAACACATTCAGAAGCTCCTCTTGACCCCTCCCCTTCCCTGGGAATATATATTCTGCCCACCATTTCCACAGCAAAAGCTGTTTTCAAGAACTTAGCCTTGAGAGAGTAAAATATTGTTGAGACCATCTGAATGATATGTTCACCAAACCCAGTTAAGGCCTCTGTATAAACTTTTAAGATTATGATGGGCAGGTGTGGAGATCTACTCATCATGTGGCTGCTGAAGACAGAACTCAAAAGTAAGTTCCCTTGATTGTTAAAACTGTCACCTACTAATGGAAAAGTCTGTCCCTTCTTTCGTCTCTGCTTGACCTCCATGTACAGGGTTCAGTTTTGTAAACCAACACTCTTTTGCTAAAGATTTTAAAAACTAATTTTTGAAATATCATACATAATGAATTTTCACAAAAAAATGAATTTTCACAATCTGAACAAATTTGTGTAACTTAAGTCTAGATCAAGAAATACATTTATTTCTCCAGAAGCTTCTCTTATGCTCCCTACTAAGTTAATCAGTAACATCCAAGGGTAACCACTGTCCTGTAGTCTAACAATGTAGATTAGTAATTATATAAATGGAATGTATATGAATTTTTGGTCTGGATTCTTTGGCTCAGTATTTTGTTCGTGAGCTGCATTAATATTGGTTGTATGGTTATAGTTTGTTTATTCCTGTTGATATTCTCTATTCCACTGTCTGAATATACCACAGTTTATTCTACTTTTCCACTGATAAGCATTTGGGTAGCTTCTGTTGGAGGCTATTATTTATAGTAATGCTCAACATACTGGAACTTGTTTTTCAGTGAACATATGTATGCACTTCTGTTGGGAGCATACCTAGGCATGTAATTACCAGGTCAAAAGATAGATATATATTCGCTTTAGTAGACGCTGACAATTTTCTTTAATGGTTGTAACAATCCATACTTTTAGCAGCAATACATGAGAGTTCTGTTTCTTCCACAGTTTTGCTAACACTGGTATTTTCATTAAAGACTTTTAAAATATTGGGTTTTCTGTCATTTGCAATAATTTTTTATTATCATAAAAAGCCTTCCTGTTTTATGAGCTTTCCTCCTCTGGCTACTGTTTTATGTTACAGAGGGGGGATTACTCATTCATGTCAAACTCAAGTCTCCATCTTTCTGAAAAAATTCTAGTATTTTATTCCTTTCAATATCAAAATCTGTATTCTGTATTGTATAGTTTCCTGCCTTTGTCAGGTAATAATAACTATACGGAGTCAATATTCCTATTTTTGCTTCAGTTTTTTGGAGTCATGTTGTCAATTAATGAAGGGAGATTTCATCAAACATTGACTCTGTCCTACCTTTGATTGAGAATAATTTAAACTGTGCATTCATTCTCTTTAAAAGAATAAATAAATAGAAAGGAAAATAATTGTGTCATGATTGTCTCTTCTAGAAAACTGTGATGGTAAACATATATATTTTCAGAGTGTGGATGTTAAAAAGAAAATTAAAGACATCATTCTAGTGTACTTTTTATTCTTTGAACTTAAATGACATTATAGGTGCTACAGTTATTATAACATAACGTGTAGTTTCATTATTGTTGAATACGTGAATTTACAAGTAGATTTTTAAATCCATTGCCTATATTCAAAGTTAATAAAATTTTCAGTGACTCTGTCCCATTTTAGGACTCAATCATTTTGGGGCTTAAATAAATGTTTTTAAGGATTTCTGAGTAAATGATGAATATGAAGTTGGTAATGGAAACCTCAAGCTAAGAGTCTTCAGCCTTCATCAATTCTGCTCCAGGCCAAATTAGAGGTTGGAGCCATGGTCAGAAGAAGTACCTCCTTGGGGCGCCTGGGTGGCTCAGTGGGTTAAAGCCTCTGCCTTCAGCTCAGGTCATGATCTCAGGGTCCTGGAATCAAGCCCCGCATTGGGCTCTCTGCTCAGGGGGGAGCCTGCTTTCCCCCCTCTCTCTGCCTGCCTCTCTGCCTACTTGTGATCTTCTCTGTCGAATAAATAAATAAAATCTTTAAAAAAAAGAAGAAGAAATACCTCCTTGATTGTGGTTGTTGGCTAAGTGTATATTTGAGCCCAACAGATAGAAGTACTTGTTCCTGTAAAGATTTAGATTTCAAGAAATTCAGAGGATGACCATGTTTGTTCCAGGCCTATCTATCACTTCTTATTCTTGTTTCTCAGTTATGATAATAAACTACACATTTTTTGTTGTGTCTTAAAATTTACTGATTTAGTCTGTAGTGTTGATGCCTTCCCAGAGAGATTCTGATAAAAAAGTTAAATCAATTTTATCAGATATTGTGGCTCAAAGATTTTGAAGGAAACCTCTTATAAGAAATAAAAAAATTGTCTGAGATGCCTGAGTAGTTCAGCTGGTTAAGCATCTGCCTTCGGCTTAGGTCATGATTCTGGGGTCCTGGGATCCAGTCTCACATTGGGCTCCCTGCTTGGCAGAGAGCCTGCTTCTCCCTCTGCCTGTGCTCCCCCCCTGCTTGTATTTCTCTGTCTCTGTCTCTCTCTTTGAGAGAAATAAATAAATAAAATCTTAAAAAAAAGGAAATAAGAGAATTGTGAAAGGGACTATGAAACAGTTAATCAAATTAAGGGTGGAAAGATGATAGCAAATTTCTAAGCAATAGTGATTACAGCTTAGGCAGCTAAGCTCACACCTTCTTCATTACAAATTATGGTATTTTCAGGTATAGTATTATATATTCATATTTATATTGATCATGTTTGATTATAATTTTAAAATTATGAGATTTTTATTGTAATATATAAAACATTGCATTTTCATTAGATTATAAATATTTTTATTTTTACTTTTTAATTACAGATGTTAATTAGTGCTTGCAACTATCCCATCCTCCTTCCTTTTTGTGACATAAGGGAGACTTAATTTCTTAGGTACTTTGCTATTAGGTAGGATCATGCCCTTAGTTATGAAATACATAATGAAAGTGAAAGTGACATTTCCTCAATTTTTCTTTTTCCTCACTGTAACTAGTGTGTTGGACTTTCATTGAAATTCTCAAGCTATGAAATCAAAACAAACTAATTTGCTGAGTCACCTTATAAAGGACAATTGACCTAGAGAGTTGTGTGGCCAGTAAAAACTTGTTGAAAATTCAAGAATATAACTTTCGTTTGCTTTAGCCTGTGATATTTTGAAATTGTTTCAATATACCTTAGCCTGCTTTTTACTAATATGTAACTCAATGCAATATACAGAATCACTAATAACTTTTCAGAAATTCACTTTTTCCTTATATTGAGACTTTTATGTGTGCAACCCAGTGAAGTTATTTATTGTTAACATATTTCTGTATTGGTGATACAGTAGTTGAGCTAAGAAAATTTTATTAAAATCCTTTGGTGGTTCACTGAATTTTTATAGTTGAAAATTTTGAATATTTGGATCAATATTTTAACATTTTATCTTATTTGAAGGGAGTATCTTATGCTCATGTGTAGAAATGCAATCAAAAGATTCTCAATATATATGGTATAACACTTTTTAATTAATTAAAAGCAATGATAGCATAAGAGCTATCATTTATTGGGTATGCTATATGCCAGATCCTATTAGTACTTTACATATACTAGCTTATTTAACCCTACCCTGTGATGTAGATACTATTATCTCTATGATATATATGGGAAAACTGAAGACTACGTATATTCATATACTAGCTGTTATGTACTAAATGTTTTTGTCCCCGTGAAATTCATTATCTTGAAATCTAATTCCTAGCATAAAGGTATTAGAGGTAGAGTCTTTGGAAGGTAATCATATCATGAGGACAGAGCTCTCATGAATATGATCAGTGCCTTTATAATAAGAAGCCAGAGAACTAGCTTGCTCTCTTTTCACCATGTAAGGATACAACCAGAAGTTAACAGTCAGCAATACAGAAGGTCTTCACCAGAACCTAACTATGCTGGTACCCTGATCTCTCCTTCCAGCTTCTACAACTGTGAAAAATAATTTTTTTCTTCTTTCTAAGTCACTCGGTCTGTAGTTTTGTTATAGCACCTCAACTGAGATACTTAGCCAACATCAACCATTAAACAGCAAAAGCAGAATTCACACACAGAAAAAGATTTCAGACACTGAGATTTGTATGTTATATTGAGTTTCTAAAAATGACTACAAAAAGTTTATTTAATTATTTAAGAAATAAACAAGTTGCTTCTTTAAAAAAAAATCAGTCAGTATGCTTTATGTGGCAAGATACAGAAAACAAGCCTCAGATTTATTGGTTTAGAAAACTTAAAACTCCAGGAAAACCTTTGACTTCAGATAAGACTAGATCCAGACTCAAGACATATGACCAGGGCTCAGTCCCTCCTTCTCAATTTCTTGGCTCTGTTTTCTCTGGGTTCATTCCATTTTCGTGCAGGTTTGTCCTGGGTTCACAAAGGAATACTCCAGGTCATATCCTCTTTCCTATGTAGTGTGAGTCTATTCCAGTGACTTCCTAAAAAGAAGAAACTTTTTTTTCTCCTAGAAGCACCAGTAAAGATTTCCTTGATCACATTAGTAGCATCATCTGCTGATAGGCTAAAGCCACTCAAGAACCTTATTCTCTCAACTTTCTGGAGCCAAGGGTCGGGACAATCTTTCAAACCTAGTGGCTGAGTATGAAAAAGTGAGCTTGTCCATAGGAAATTCGAATGTCAGCGGTAGGAGAGGAGAGAAACGTATGTCAGGGAAGAACCAACAACTGTCTACAACAGCAATTTTAATTGTTTTCAAAAATTGTATTCTATTTTCAACACTTACAAAAGCTAAACTAATGGATAATCACTTTTTTTTAAAAGATTTTATTTATTTATTTGACAGAGAGGAGAGAGATCACAAGTAGGCAGAAAGGCAGGTGGAGAGAGAGGGGGAAGCAGGCTCCCCGCTGAGCAGAGAGCCCGATGCGGGGCTCGATCCCAGGACCCTGAGATCGTGACCAGAGCTGAAGACAGAGTCTTTAACTCACTGAGCCACCCAGGCACCCTGGATAATCACTTTTAAAATGTTCTTTAAAAAATAAATAAATAAATAAAAAATAAATAAAATGTTCTTTTAGACTCCTGGCTAGAGTTTCCATTTCAATTTTATATCCATTATTTATTTAAAATGTCTTCTAAAACATTCAAAATAATTTAATATTTGACAACACAAAGTACCAAAAATCCTCAATACTTCAAAATCTACATCCATGTGGCCATTTTTAGAATATTTGTCATAATGGCATTCAAATACATGGATGGTTTCTATGTAACTTTTTTAAGAATCTTGATTTTCCAAATTATTCATACATATAAGATAAGCCAGCATTATCACACTAAAAATGTATCTAGACAAGTCTAACAAAAATTAAGATAGGAGTATCAAAATGACTAGATGTGTTCTCTCTCTTCTTAACGGAACGAGTTATGAAGATAGTCATAATACAAATACTAGTGTTTAGTATTGCTCTTCTTTAAACATAGAGATAGAAGGGGTGGGAGAAGGGGGGAACATCCTGCATTCATTGAATGCCTGTTGCTTTCCAGATCCCGTGATATGTAATGTGATATGCAAATGCATATATATCTCATTATAACATCACACCAGTTCTGTGGAAGTTGGTATGATTATTCCTGTTATAGAGTTGGAAAATTATATCTCAGTGAGTTATAGAGTCTGCTAAAATGAACAAACTAAATAGATGTAGATCAACATTTAAAAACAAGTCTATAGAAAACCACAGTTCTTTTACAGTCCATCCAGTCACTCATTCACTCATCCATCTATTTAGTTATTTTTTTGGTTGGTTAGTTATTTGGCCGGAATCTAAAACAACTTAGGAAAAATGACTGCAGTACTCTCATGCTGTTGCAATATATGCTGGTTGAAAATTAATTTTTATGGGAATAGTACTTCTTATAAACAACAACTACATATACTGCATTCAAGATTTATAGACACATTTGTTTGGCAAATATTAAAGTAAGAACATAACCAGACTCTTGGAAGAAAATATGAAATGATATATGCTAATGTAATGGTTCAGTTTCTGAAGTGAATACTATTCTGTAACAGTCAGCTGTTGTAACAATATTGCTGCATGACAAGCCATTCCCAACCCCGGAGATTTGAATACTAACCATTTAATTTTACACACATTGGTCTGTGAGCTGCTTACAACTCATCTGATCTAGGTTTAACTAGCTCAGCTCCAAGCTGTGAGTTGGATTCAAGTCTGTTCTATGTATATCTAATTCCACTGGGACCAATACTACCCAGGATATATACACAAGAGAGGTGAATGGAAGCTTTTAATGCTTCTTAACGCATGGGATCATAAATCTTTGCTAATTAAGGAAAATCTCATTGATTGAAATTAAGCGAAGGTTTCACATGAAATGGATAGCTTACATGATGATCCTTGTGTTCCTCATATGTACGTCAGATTGTTTGCATTGTTTCTAGTGCGGTAACTAGGTTAAATCTTTGCAAAGTCTAAAGAGTGGAGTATATCACTGCTGCTGAAAGAAAATGATCATTCAGTAAAAAGGCTGCTGCACCTGGCTAGCATACTGGCAATAACCAACATAATGTATTTGGGAATACGCCTTATAAATATTGGACCAGAGAGGAAAGAATATATAGCTGGATAAGAGACAAAGTTTTAAAATTCTCTGATAACTCTGGCAAAGGAACATGTTGTCTATTTATATGCTGTTAGCTGTTGAAATGGAACAATTGGAAATTTAGATTGGAAAAAAAAGAAGATTTATGGTTAAAGAGGTGGATTTCAGAACTGCCTTGGTAGTGTACTGAGGAAGGGCTCAAAATGGTTCAGAAAATTAAACTTGATAATTTATTATTAATTTATTATAGGATTGATTTATTATAGGATTGATTTATTATATAACACCAAAAACTATTTGGTTATATACCTAGAAAAGTCCAGAGAATATGGGCCTGTCTAAAATGATAAAGAATGTGTGAATGGGGGGGACCCTGCATTTTTGAGGAGATCAGTGGTGTATTTCTTCTGCAGGCCAGGGTTGAGGATAGGAAATGCTGTTATGGAATGGGGTTCTCCATTGTCATTGTGGGTTATAAGTATACAGAATTGCAGAGAGCACATGTAGGCATTTAATTTAGTGGCAAGGTGAACATAATTGCATAATGGCTATAAGGTCAGAAAGGCCTTGACATTAGCTAAGAGTTCCTAAGGACAAGATAGATGAGCAGTCATGAAGTATGTTGCTTGACTTAAGTAACCCAAGTGATCAAGACAAACTGAAGGTTGATGTCAGATATCAAAATAGAATATCATAATCTTTTAGTTTCCATAACTGAGTCAGTTCTTAGACATAAAGCCCATTGATTAAAAGAGAAACCATCACCATTGAGGTAGAAGCCTGAAATGCCTGAAATATAAGCATATTCAGTAGTTATTCACCCAATGCTTTGCCAAATGGACCTAAATATATTTAAAGGAAATATATTTATAGGAAAATATATACTTAAAGGAAAAACCAGAAATATGTAAGGGAGAGAGGGATACCAATATCTTTTTAAGGTCTTTGGATACTGGATATTAGTTGACATTGACAACAGAGAACACAAAATGCCATCATAGCCCCTTGTTAAAGTGAGGTTGTAAAAAATCTAGGTGATTAATGACAACCTGGCCCCAGTTCATATCATAGTGGGTCTTATAAGACACAGATCCATATTGTGGTCATTTGCTGGGTTCCAGAGTACAAAATCAGACTGGATTATAATTATTTGCTGGCAGGCTACTCATATTGGTTCTCTGTCTCGTAAGAGAAGTATAGAGCTATTTTAGAAGGAAAGTCTGAGAGAAAGCATGTGACTCTGTTGCTACTGGACAAGATAGTAAATAAGAAACCATATTGGAACCTAGGTAGAAGCGGAAAAGCATATGGCACACTCAAAAATTTAAGAGATGCAGGTGCTACTCTCAATTGTTTAAAGAAGGTATCCCTCACAAAAATTTTCATTTACTGTTATGACTCCTGAGAAAACCACAAGGACCATGATCACTGTTGATGGACTACCATAAGCTGAACAAGGTTAGTGTAATCAGTCTCTGTGAGGAGGGGTTATCTTTACTAGGACAGACCAACATAGCCTCTGGAACTTGATTTGTCCTGATGATCTGGAAAATGTATTATTTTTTATCCTGTTCAAGAAGGAGGATCTAATGCAATTTATATTTACATCGAACACATAGCTTTAAGATTATGCTAATCTCTTGTTCTTTGGTATAGTAGGCACAATATACATAGAAAGGATCTTGAGTATCTTGGCATTCTAGAAAATATCATGCAGGTCCACTATTTTGTTAACAGTATTTTAATTGGACCTATATAGCAGGTAATTGTACTTTTGGACAGTTATTATACTATTAGTATCTAACCACACTTATTTCATATATATTAGCTCTATTGCAAGTGCATCTACATGATTGCTCTCAAACAGCCTTGCTTTCCTAATGAGCCACTATAAAATCATGAAAAAGTAAAATAGTCAAGGAACCTCTGGGGTGGCACAGTCGGTTAAGCTTCCAACTCTTGGTTTCAGCTCAGGTCAAGATCTCAGGGTCATGAGATCAAGTCCTGCATTGCACTCCATGCTCAGGGTGGATTCTGCTTAAGTTTCTCCCTCTTCCTCTGCCCCTCCCCAATCTCTCTCTCTCTCAAATAAAAAAATGAATTTTTTTTTTTAAAAAGCAAAATAGTCAATAGTATATAGTAAAAAAGGTGAAGGGGATTAGAGGTACAAACTTCCAGTTATAAAGTAAATAAGTCACAGAGATGAAGAGTACAGCATGGGGAATACAGTCAATACATTTATCATGGTGACCATTGCGTAATGTTTAGAAAAACTTAATTGTGGTCATGCTTTATAGAGAGGTCTCTGTTCTGGGATAAGTCAATTCCAATTAAAAGGCAAGTCTGTGCTCTCCTCTCTTCTTACTTAATGACCCACAGATATTTTATTCTATGAGTTAGATTGCCAAGCAATATACATTCTCTAGAAGTTTTGACTATCTTCTACTTTCTTCTACATAATGTTGAGTTAACATTACTCACATAGATAATGTGGAACCTTGTTTTAACAAAGTAGAATTTTGGACATAATTTCTGGTAAAGCCTCCTTCAAAACAATTATTTATGTAGATCTGAATTCACATTTAGCCTGTAAAAATACATGCATTATTATCGTTCTTAAGCCATGTGTTATAAATTAATGGTAAATAACGGTATTTGGTGGTTGGTTGGAAAATGGATTATTTGTCCAAATCATGCTTCTGTAAGTTATATTACGTTCATAAAAATAAAAATTAACTTCTGAATAAAAATATACTGAATAATACATTGGAAAATGCTATAATTTTAAATATGTTGTACTCTGGTGTAGCTATTACTTCAGAATTGAGAATAGAAATGTAGTTAGACTTCTAAGATTGAAGAGGCAGAACCTTGGAGAACTCTCCCAGGATTTCAGCAAATATTGACCATTAAAAAATTCTCCCAACCTGAAAATTTCATTATGACTATTGAAGACATTTTTATAAAGCTATATAGTTATTAGAGCAGCACTGTGAATAAAATGTCCCAGAGAATAAAAGTCATTCACTGATATAATTTCTTCTATGTGCCTGTATCACTCAGAATTCCTGGTTGAGAACAATAGAAACCAATTCTGTTTGAACTCAGCGAAAAATGAATTTATTCAAGGGATATCAAATAGCTCAGGAATCATTGGAAAAGCAAGAGAATTGGGCTCAGAAAACAACCAGAATCTCAGAATCTAGTTTGCACAAACAGCCAAGCAATAGTGTTTGGTTGCTTGTCTGGGTGGGCAGTCAATGTTGCCAAACTCTCTTGCCTTAGTCACCATATTGAGTCATTCTTTCACTATCGTTTTTGTATTATGCATTATTTCTTCAATACATAAATTCCCGGAGTTTTTTCTGAGGGCCTAGTCATGTCCTGGCTGCCATAAAGTGGAAAGAAGGAGTATATGGACAAAAAAAATTATAGAGCTTTTGGATTTTTTCAAAACATCAGCTGAGATTGAGTGCAAGTGATAGAAGTCCCTTGATTACAGGTGTATAAGAAAAGAAGGTTTTGCCACCCAAATAATTCAGATAGTTGACATTATGTTCTGAATGACACCACACTATGTAGGTCTAGAATTGTCTTTTTGATAAATACCATTTGTGTTGATGGCACACAGCAGCTGGTTATCTTCATGAGGTCTGACATTGTGAGTGGATCACTAATCTGGATACTGAAGCAAGATAAATTGACAGTTTATTATATTAAAATATAGACCAATATAATTTTATAAGCGAGCATACCTGATTGACATCATTTACTATTTTATTATTTTTTCTGTTTTTGTAGACCCTATTGATTTTTGTCTTAATAACTAATACTACTATTTGGGGGCTTATATTAATCTTATAAGTCAATATTAAATCATAAGCAAGTATTAATATAATTTTTAATAAAAGTATTGTAGTAATGACTTACATATAGATTTATACTAATGAAATTCTTCATAAGGAGAGTAACATAAATAAAAGTTACCATGATACTTAAAGCTTGGTCTATATAGAAATATAGTCCATATATTCCATATCTAATTAACACAACTCTCTGATACAATTGGCCCAGATCAAATACACACAGCAATAGTTCCATCAGCACAGATGATGCAAAGCTGCTTGTTTGGACCAAGGCTATCACATATGGTTGTACTGTTTATTAATAATACAAAGGCACCTGTCTGAGAGAACTAGAGAAAGCTTACTTGTAGCTCACTGCTTGCAAAGCCATGTCCCTCTGGGGAACATTCATTTGTTCCAAGGTGGGAGGTGTTGAAATTATTCCAGGGTGCTCTACGCACCAGTGGTGGACTGAAAACTTGGGATCTTTCCCAGGGTGTGAATTAATTTCCCGTGTGTTGTGGCTGGACAAATCACTGTATCAGGATTCCTTCCCTCCTTGCATGGTGTTGACGTTTGACAGAAAATCCACCATAAAAATTTTGTCCTAAGTCACTCCTTTGACATTAGCAAGAGTTCTTTAGATACTTTCCAAATGAGACATTGATAGAATGACATTGATTTATGTAAATGAAAACATTTGTGTGATCCTAGAAGTATTTTTATTTGACTTTTCACCTCTGTTCTAGGACATAGGGACTATTTTTTTTCCCCTTTCATGATTTCTTAAAAGCAAAGTAACAATTCCGGAAGTGTCGAAAGAGATAACTGAGGTTTTTTTAGTGGAAAGGACCTTGTTTCAGCAGGAATAACTTTATATATCAGTGAATATATAGTCTCAATTTTTGTTGGCCTTTGCAGACTGGAAGTGTAGTATTTTCCTTCTTTCAGCATTGCTGCATGGGCTTCTGAGATCTGGTATCTGGCTGCTATAGTGGAATCGAGAAATGAATGATTCTCTAATTGATAAGCTGAAACCCAAATCCATAGTCTTAGGTTTGGTGCCTCTAATATTTTCTTTGAAAATAGAAAGGCTGCCATCCAAAAGACTTTCAAAATGAGTTATATTTCCTCCTCCAAATATTTGCAAGGAGGGGGGAAGCAGTGGTGAAATCATCTGTCCCTCAACTTTTGTGAAGAGGGAAAATATTGATACTATACACAATTCTGGGAGATACGTCAAGACTATGAGGAAAAAGTACTCAGGACACAATTATTTCCTGATTTTTATCTTCTGCTGAGACAGCTGACAAGGTTTATTTTGTTGTTTTTGTCACCTGTGAACCATTTTTTTCCTTAATAAAATAAAGAGCAGGATGATAGTGCCAAGCAATGATACTGCCTGTGGGGGGTTGGGGGGGGAATGGTAGTTTTAAGCATTTGGAATATGACTTGTAGATCACTCCAACAAAAAACTAACTTGTTCTAAAAAAACGTTTTTCTCTCGTGTTGGACTATTGTCTTTTAATTTTAGCAGTAACAAGAGGTAAAGAAGTAAATTTGCAATTTCAAATGCCTAACTCAGAGTGAAGCATACATGGGAGGTTTTTACAAATAAATACAAATACATGTATTTGCGTCAACAGCCTTCTAAAAGAGAAAATTGTGGGATAAATATCCCTAATTGAAAATGAATATCTTAGCTCATGCTTTTGTCACAGATTTTCAAAATTCTAGTGCACATTGAACTGACTTGGAGAATTCAAAGATTTTGACCTCTTAGGACTTCCAATCTAAAACACACTAAGATAGTAGAAACAGATGTAAAAATAATTCAAACTATAGAAAAAATATTAACATATTAGCAGAAATATGTTTTCTGTTTATATCACATATATACATGTGGTCTTTCATGCTGGCTCTTTTTACTATATAATATTAGCATACTTAAATGAAGGTATAATCACTTGATGTATGCCTACTCATTTCTTTTGAAAAGAATCTAGAAAATCATTTTCCTCTACAATTTTCCTTTATATTTTTTGCCACACAAGCCTGTTTAATGTTTGATTTTATTTTGAAATTTTTAATATTAAAAGTTATTTTTTCAATTCTTGGTCTTTATTTAAAAGAAGGCAAAGAGGGTCCCACTCCTCAAACATCCCCTGAAATAGACATATTTGAAGGTCAGGCTATAAGAAGTCAAGTGAACAAGGGAGAAACTGGAAAAGGGCAGTCCCAGGGCAGATGGGCACTCACCTGAGCATTTGAAAAACCCTCAAGGGTGAAAGGAGGCAGAGCACTTTACAAATGACTACTGTGCCCAAATCTGTTAATGGGGCCCCTGGGCTACAGACACTTAGCTTGCAAGGTGAACCTATGAATGACCGAATCCCTGGCCTCTTAAAGAAACATAACATTTTGGGGTTTCTCTATTTCCTGGGAAAACAAAATGTAGTGATTATAGGTTCAGGAAAAGGAGCTGCCACTTGGAGCTGTAAATACGGATTTGGGTGCTCTTCCTTGAATGGGGTTGTTGTGAGGAGAAAGGATGTAGGAGAGCAGGGAGAATTGCCCAAATCCAGGCTCATTGCTGTGGGTAGGAGCAGCTGAGAGAGTTGTGGTAGAAGGCCCACAGAAAGAGGTAATGTTACCCTTCGGGCCAGTGGGACATTGAGGCTTTAACCCAATTGGAGGTGGGCCTGGGGGAAGAATGGGTAGGCTCAATTTATTTTTGGTTTCTGCTTCAGTATAACACCTCCAGATATCATTCAGGAACATCCCAGTGGGGTCCAGCTTTTCTTAGATGACACAGAACTTTGAAAACGATGGATACATTTTCTAAGTTCTTCCAGGCAGAGTTTCAGGCCTTGTCCAAATTGGGCTTGCCCCTCACTGACTTCATGATGGTCTCCTAGGCCAGCCTGTAGTCCTGCTGTGGCACTTCTTTGCCAATGGGCCTGTACAGAATGATGTTCCTGTAGCAGCTGTCCCTCTGGAAGCAGGAACTCAGCAAGATGTCATCAGGGAGATGAAGCGTCTCCACAGGGTAGTGGGCCACCATCTTGGGATGGATCTCCAGCATAGCCTTCAGTTCCAGAAGGACCTCTTTGGTCTTCTCTCTGGAGATGACCCTGTCCTGGATGGGCTGCTTGAAGTGACACGCATAGGTGAAGGTCTTGTGGCTGAGGTTGCTATTCTCCTTCCAATGAACGGGAGCTAGAAGAGGAAGCGATTGATCCAGCCTTCAAAGGCCTGACAGGAAGGAACTGATCCAGAACAAGAACTCCAGTAAACAGAATCTGGCATAAATAGAATAGAATCTGGCACAAATAGAATTTCGCATAGTCCCAAAACCAGTTGGCTGAACAGGAGGGGGGCTTTTTGCTGTGGTCCCAGTAGATGACACTGACGTTCTCCCTGTGCGGGAACCAGAGGAAACAGAAGTATTCAGATTTCTTCAGGTGGCTGCCCAGGTTGTCAAGAATATCTATCAGTATTGAAGGGAGGGACATCTCCTGCAAGTCGAACTGGGGCACACATGGCAGGGTGATGATGAGGCTGACCAAGGTGCACCTGCACGGCCTGGAACACCTCTGCATTTCTAAACTCAGAGCACTCAAGGATGGTCCCAAGGACCGTCAGCAGGGTCAGCACCATCATGTGGATGGATGCCGTGTTTGATCCCTGTGTTGTGTGTTCTGAACCCAATGACGCCTGCCCCTTGCAGTCACATCTGAAACAGCTCTCAGGTGGACAAGGCCAGGCTGTGCTTGCCCAGCTGTGCATGCAGGTCAGCCAGGAGGATGCCCACCTCCACATTTCTTTAAGCAAATATTACATTTCTCTTTTCAGGAAAGATCAGAAATAAATGTTTAACTCGTAAAGAGCTGCTGATAGAAGATTCAGGACATATTTCTTGACATAACCTGAGATTCTTCACATTCCTCATTTTCTCTGACAAATTGATCCTTACCCTTTATTGGTCTTTTCTTTCTACCTCTCTGGTAATATCCGATCTTGAAAGCAAATACCATAAATATGAACTATTACCAAGCTTATTACTCTTGAATGCATCCCCAAGGAATGCAAGGTACCTATTTAAATGCAGGGTCCTCGATTTTCATGTATCGTCTTTCTTACCTCCCCACATAATTATCAAACACACTGTTGCAAAATTGAAATTGGTTTAAATGAACATCAGGGTCAGCAAGAGTAGAGAAAGAAGAAGCAGGATATTGTGGGTGCAGAACTGAAATGGGTTGGAAGGTTTCTGCTCTCTGTGTGGCAATGAAGATGAGTGAATTATTTTCAAATAATAATTATTTTTGTAGTGTCATCATACTGTCTCCTCTTCCTTTTATGCAGACTTGAGCCATTGTCATTGCAACTAGCATTGCATTTGATAGGGAAAATAAAGAGAGGGAATCACAAATATTTAGAAACTAATTGAATAAACTGAAAATGGGGACCAGAGAATTCTTTACTTGATCTTCTGTATCCGTTATCCCTGGAATTAAAATACAGTCATTTAAGAATCTTACCTGAAATCTGAAATCTTGAAATCTGATGGGAAAACAAAAAACAAACAAACAAACAAACAAAGGAAATACTACACATAATCACATTTAATCAATTCCAAAAATTCACTCTGTTCCATTTGTTTCTCATAGAAAATAACCAAATGTTACTTTCAGAAGACCACATATTTTCAGAAGGTATTTTAAAAATTGCAGAAAATTCAGATTCGGTGCTTAAATGTTAAAATTCTGATTTCTACCTTCCAAAGGATGATGAAAAAAATCAACGAAGGTAACCATGAATGCCACCAGGTTGGACTAATTTGTGTATATATATATATATATATACGTATGTATGTATATATATATATATATATATATATATGCAAATTTTATCTTCTTAATCATTGATGTGGTCATAACTTAGAGAATTTTATAGCTAAAATGATTCTTTGTAGCTATGTGAATACATAAAAGGGCTTGTAAGCTGTTGTATCCTGGCTTCCCAGATATCACCAATACAATTTGTTCATAAGACAGATTTGGAAAAAAAAAAATTGAGTTCATTGCTTACCACTGTAAGAGAGAAAACCATTTCAACAGAACTTTCCTAATGTCCCATATAGGGTTGGCAAGATTCTGTTTTATTGAGTATTTGAAGTTTGATTTAAGGTGGTGTTTCAAAGTGAAGAGTGAGGGGGATTGATTAGGATTGGGCAAGAATCAGGATATATCAGTCTAAGATTGGTAGTAACAACAAAGCAAGGGTTTTGGGGCTAAGGGTTCCAAGAATCTTAATGATAAAAATTATTGATGGGTTATATTGAAGAACTTATGGGTCTTTCATGAAGTTCCTCTAATAAAGAATAAATATATTTGCCTGGATAAGAGTCTTACAGAATAGTAAAATTATGCTAGTGAAGGCGATGGAATAATAAAATCATGTTATTATAGAAAATACGCTTTGTGGGGCACCTGGGTGGCTCAGTCATTAAGCATCTGCCTTCAGCTCGGGTCATGATCCCAGGGTCCTGGGACCAACCCCCACATTGGGCTCCCTGCTCAGCAGGAAGCCTGGTTCTCCCTCTCCCACTCCACCTGCTGTGTTCCCTCTCTCACTGTTTCTGTCTCTGTCAAATAAATAAATAAAATCTTTTTGAAAAAAAAAAGAAAATACACTTTGTGAGAGGGTAAGTACTTTCAATCCTCAATGTCCAAGCTATAACTGTTCCCATGATTTCTTTACAAATGTTTCATTATTTTACTAATATGCCTGAATCATTCTTTTTTAAATTTGTATTTATTTACTCCTTTAATTATTTGAGGTTTAGGTGACATAATATTATACATTAGCTTCAGAAACACCTAAATCATTCTTATTGTTATAACTGAAGCTGGAATCAAGCCACATTTTATATGGTCTGAAGTTTATATAATGTTGCTTGTTCTCTTATTAGAAAGAACACAAAATTCTGGAAAACAATTAGGTACAGGGCTTTGAAAGCTGTCTTTACTGGTGATACTTAGATTTCATTATTGTCAGGGTAAATCTATTTCTGAGTAGAGTTATATAACATAACAGTTAGAATTATCCCCCTGGTTCTAACTTTATGAATGTAGAATGATGAGCTCCCCCTAGGGAGAATGCAGTATGTTTGAAAATACAGGACCTGTATTAACCTTGGGAGAAAATTAACCCAAGGGATAACAAAGATGTAGAAAAATTACAGTAAAGCTGGAGTTCAGAAGCAATTTAGAATGTATTGGTCTCAGAGTCAGAATTGAAGGATAAAAACCAGTTGACAATCACAATGGTCACAGGTCAAACCAGACAAGCAATCAAGATAAGAAAACCTTAAGAAAGGTGAAGACAATAAATTTGTTGTTTGGGCAAGCCATGTGAGCTGCAGAGATTGGAGAAGGGGAATTAGAAATTCTTCTAGGACAGTCTTTTTGTGGTCTTTATACACCATTATGAAGACCTTGATCCTAACGTCAAGCCCAGCTCTGGTTTTGATATCTCCATTATGCTTCAAGCAAATAATGAGCCAGTTTTATCTCCTTGGACTTTATTTGGTGTTTTCCAAATTTCAGTCTTTTTTCATATCATCTTTACACAACTCTAACCACATGTAAGTACTTCCTGTCAGACTGTTTAGTTCTGACTAAATCAACTTTTTTAAACATAATATTTTTTAAAAACTTTGTATCATTATTTTTAAAAATTATCACTTACTATAATAAAAGATACCTAGGCAAAATAAATTTAACGCAAACAAGATTTTAAAATTCCAGTCAAATATTGTTACCCAACAATTGCTTTAATAACAAAGCCTGCTTTCTCTTTCATAAAAGGAGAGTCACAGGGCAGCGAGGTGGCTCAGTCAGCCCAGGTCATGATTCCAGGGCTCTGGGATCAAGCCCCGCATCAGTCTTGTGCAATGGAGAGTCTGCTTCTCCCTCTGTCCCTTCCCCCACTCATGTTCTATCTCTCTCTCTCAAATAAATAAATAAAATCTTTAAAAAAAGGAGATTAGCATGAACAGTGAATCTTGGAACACTGAAAAAATAAAATAAAATTAATTAAAAAAAGATTAGCAAATATAAATGAAGTATAAAAGGCATAATAACATCACATTGACATTAACTTTGTTTAATCAGAAGATTGATAGATGCTTGGATAACTTTTGTCTACGTATTTCAGTATTTAATGCATGTCAATCTTATGCACATGTGTCTCATTGCAAAAAACTCTTTTGTATAGGGTAACTGTCATTATCAAGCAATAATTTTACATTATCAAGCAATAATTCCACAAAATGGTGTATTTTCCTTCATGCTTATATCCCACATGGCTATTGGAGGCATGATAATTTTCCATGGGCTAATAAATTAGTGGTGTCAAATCATAGACAGTACTTCTGATTTTACCCTTCAAAGATGCATTTCTCTGAATATAGCATTGTCAGGTAGAGGGTAAGAAAAATCTGATAATAGACCCCTACTCCTGCTATTACATGAAACAACAGTCAACAAATACTTATTGTGCATCTATTACATTGCAGGTATTAGAAATATAGCAAAGAATAAAACTGAAAAAAATGACTACCTTCTATATGACATTGGAAAACTTACATCCACTAAGTAAGTAGACTACAAGAAATATGAATACAATGAATAAAATACATTACAAAATATAATACATGTAAATATAGGCATATAAATATATGCACAATAAAATACAAAAAATAAATATAAATACAATGAGGCCAACCCTGATATTATACAATATCATTACCACATACTGCAATTGTGAAGATCAATATCCACCCCAGACAATTTTGTACAATCTACAATATTCTGAACACTATCTTCTTTTGGCCCCATGTCTAATAATGTTATGGGTTAATTGACATGATTTGCAAAAAGTTTTTGCCTGTATGAAGCTAAGGGTATTTACCAACTTCTACTGGTATTACTTCTCTAGAAAGACAATAAATGTTTGAGTCTATATCTTAATATACTCAAAAGTAGATTTTAGAATCTTCAGCTTTCATCTCCCCACATCTTCTAAGATTCCTTGGAATCTAAACTTTTAAAAGTAGGAACTCTTTATAATTTATATTTGTATTTCTAATAAATAGAAAATAAAGCTCTTGCCACATTGCAGGTCATCAATAATTATCTTTGAATGAAGGATTGAAAGAAGGATAATGATCTATATTACTTGAGTGAAGTAGAAATTTCACTATGGCCAAGTAGAGTGAACTATTTAGGCCTTATTAAACTCCAAATACCCAAGAATGTTAGGAAACTGAAGAATTTTCATAACCAAATGTCCACCACAGAGCCTCTGAACTCATGGAGGCATTGTCTTTGGAAATCAAATATTGCACTGCCCAAGGGCAGAGTGTTTCCAAAGCAGTTGATCATGAGGTGGATAGAGGTCCCCTCCCTGGGCCCCAGCCCCTTCCTGTCTGCTGCACTCCTTTTGCCCTAGGAGAAGAAAAGATCAAAGGGCCAGCCGTCCCCTTTGGTTACAAAAAGAAACAAGCCCCTGGGGATGATTTATCACTCTCCTGAGATTCAGCACTCTCCTGAGAGTTCCCGTATAGATTATACTCCCACGTAAAGGGGAGCCAAAGGTGCTGAAAAGACTCCGAAAATTTCCTGATACCATCCCCCATCACCTGTGTACGTAAAACCTCACCCCTAACCCTGTTGGTTGCTCAGTCTTTTGGGAATTATCCCACTGAGCCCACCGGGGTAATAAAGCTGTGTTCTCCCGGTGCTCGGTGTGCCGCTTGAGTTTCCTCGGTTGCTTCACTTTTCTGCTACAATCAGAGCACAATTTTATTTTATATGGTGTATTTTATAACATGCTTTTAATTTGAGGGAAAAGAAAGAAAGGCGAAGAGTATGAATTGTAGGTCTTTACAGGGGACATGCTGTGGGAAAATACATGCTCTAGACATCTAACGCTAGCTCAGGCTTGTGGTCAGATGGTTCTCTTACATATCCCATGATTACATGGCTCAGCATTTTAACTGAAAATTCTTCACTCCAAATGAGTCATTTGGTTCTAAAATTTTGCCTGTTCCCATCTGACTATGACATTGAGATTTAACTCCTCACTTGATCTTAGCTTAAAAGTGATACTCTGGTACGCTTGCTAATTCTTTCCTCTTATGTCCTATTTGCTTCTCTCCCAATTCCATATCCTAATGCCTGTCTTTGCTAATCTTCAACATTTTTATGTTATAACAGCCTGTGGATGCCCCTCACTTGCAGTGAGGCAGTGTCTTCTAAAAGCTTCTAGTTGAAGAGACTGCAACACAGGCAGAGGATCAAGCTCCCCAAGGCGTTCATAGAGGTCTAATTACTTCTTGTGGCTGACCTTCATTAGTAAGTATCAATTAGTGTGGTTTTTCCTTGGTTCTAATCTCCTTGATGTTTTGCTGGAGTATAGAAAGATAATTTGAAGTTAGTAGTTGGCTTCAGGATGTGTTTGGTTCTTAATCCCATCCTCAGAGACATCCTTTGTAGATTTGATTACTGACATTTACAACAATCTTTGAACTCTGGTAATGTCAGATAAAGGAATTTAACATTAGCTCCTGACTACTGAGAATATGTTTTTTAGGGCTTTCTTTTCCTATAGATCATAACCACAAAGTTTTAGCATCTGCCTCAAGACAAAACACGTTTTCTTGTTTTTATGAAAAAAAATAAAATAAAATAAAGGATCCATGGTCTTGGGAAAAGGTATCTTTTATCTTTCCTCCATTAAAACTTGTGTTTTTTGCTAAGAACTTTCTTTCAGGCTTTGTAAATTCTCTACAGATTTTCAGAATATAATTAGTATTATATATATTTATATATAAAATACACTATATATAGATATTAATAAATTATTTTACATATAAATATGTATATATTTATGTTTTTTTCATTTTTTAAGTTATTTGTTCTTTTCTTCATGGAAGGAGAATGAACTGGTAGAAGAAATGCACATAACTGTGGTTGTATATAATATGAACATAATATTCACACACAATTTGGCAAATCTCTTAGTATTTTAGAACAGAGAACCCATGTGGCAGAGCATGGGAACTTAGATAAGAAAGAATTCTGATTTGGTGGAATGGATGTGATTTCTATAGGACCAAAGTGCAATATGTTATGATGGAAGTAGCTATTGTGCCAAGTTCAATAATTATGGATAATGACAATAATAAGGGACTTGAGCTGGCAGACTCATCGACCAACAGTTTTGTGGAGAGAAAGTAGAGGCACTGTTGGGCTGATGATTATTGAGGACTAATGAACTCAAAGTTCCAGTTGAATGCTGGTCTTTACAAACTAATTTTTTCTATACTGGGCTTTATCACTGATAGCATCTGATACAGTGGAATTTCTGTAAAGAGAAGATTATGTGTGCCTGTATGGTCGGAGCAAGGAGGGCACTGGTCTTGAAGTTGTATTTACATGATAAGCATGCTATTTTTACTTATATTTTGTATTTGTTTGGGTACCGGTGTGTGTTTGGGGGTGCTTGGCAAAGCCAAGTCCTTTCTAAATTAGCCTTTTGTTGTTAACTCTGCTGAGCCACCTGATCAGTTAATGAGGGAAGAATTCACTACCAACTAAATTTAACAACCAGTCTAGATGTGGTTGCAGTAGATACAGACGATCCTAGCTTTCCAGTTTTGAGATGAACAAATTTCATTCACCACACTTGAGTTAACTAAACCCAGCCCCTTGAAAACATGATTTAAATTTTAGTTACTACAGTTTATTAACTGTGAGTCATCAAATAAAGTACAAACTTCACTCCTATCTCTTCAGCCCCCAAATCTCTACGGAAATAATTGGTGCACATCAGAAACAGTGACCAATCACATCACTTCTTTCAGGGTCTGTCAACGATTGGCCACTGTGTGTGTGTGTTATTCAGTTCATACACAGAAAGCAAAACTATAGTCACATGGCCTCTTTGTTTTCCCTGATAAACTCAGATGACATTTTAAACATAGATGGAAAATCAAAAGATAAAAATGTGGTAAAGAGGGGAGCCTAGGTGGCTCAGTGGGTTAAAGCCTCTGCCTTCGGCTCAGGTCATGATCTCAGGGTCCTGGGATTGAGCCCCACATCGGGCTCTCTGCTCAGCGGGGAGCCTGCTTCCCCCTCTCTCTCTGCCTGCCTCTCTACCTGCTTATGATCTCTCTCTCTGTCAAATAAATAAATTTAAAAAATCTTTAAAAAAAAATGCGGTAAAGACATAAAAAGTGGTAATGCTGGAAGAAGAGTTAGAATCCTGTGTAAATGAAATTCTAGAAAATCTTGAGGAAACCTCTAGAAGAATTTAGTGAGGCATACTCATCAGTGTAAGTGAGGGAAATGTTTGTGATGAAAAGGATCAAACTGTATCAGAGGAATGGACACTGGTCAAAAACTTCACATTTAAAGGAACTTTGGAGATATTCTATGACATTAAAAGTAGAAAGGAGAGGGGCACCTGGGAGGCTCAGTGGGTTAAAGCTCTGCCTTCGGCTCAGGTCATGATCTGAGGGTCTTGGGATCGAGCCCCGCATCAGGCTCTCTGCTCAGCAGGGAGCCCGCTTCCCCCTCTCTCTGCCTGCCTCTCTGCCTACTTGTGATCTCTCTCTCTGTCAAAAAAAAAAAAAAAAAAGTAGAAAGAAGAAATGCTGGAAGCTCATCAAAACTTAGATGGGGGGAAGGCAGTTTTCCAAGTCATAGAAGAGATACTCGCTCCATATCAAAATGAAAAGAAGACAAGTGTGATGTTCGAATTCCTGACATATTTTTTACAGAGAAATAAAAACATGTTAATTCTTAATGTTTCCACTGTTTTACAGTGTACAACATAAATAATAGTTCTACTCTTTTTTAAGAAAATTTTTAATATTTTGATGAGCACTTTTAGAAGTCATGGGATTTTGCAGTGTAGTTTTCTGCATTGTTAGTAAAACCCTTTAGCCTGGTTCAACTTGCACAGTGCTGTATGTACTATCCTTTTACATACAGCTGATACATTGTAAAATGTATAAATACTGGCTAATATCCAGTTTAAATTGTATTATAAATTCAAGCTTTTCCTTCCAAATCAAATATTAATAACCAGTGTTAATGAGTTAGAGATTGGCAGATAAATATCTGGAAGAAAGCCTATTAGAAATACCCCTATGTACTGCAAGTATTGAAACAAATTACTATGCTTTACCTTGGAGAATACATTAAACATAATTATCTTTCTTTTTTCTTTGCTATTCCCCAACACAATTTGGTTAAATAATTTACTTTTACTTATGCAGAATTTGAAAACACTGATGATCTTTCATAAACTAGGACAACAAATGCATGCACTTAATAATATTTTTCCATTTGTACTGTAGCACAAGCTCCAGTGACAAAATATAATTGAGAGATAAATACAAAAGATAGAAACGTTTGTTGCCCTCTGAAAATTATCCTATTCTGTGACTTTTACTCATCCCGCTATTCCTATACCATTGCTGCAGCTGTTCTCTCCCTTTCTCAAATGGTAGATAATTCTATTTTTTCTCTGCATATGATTCTGATTGGAATACTAAAACAATCACTGAAAAAAGTCCAAAGGGAAAAAAATCAAAGAAAAACTCCTTTAAGAACATGTGCCTGGATTCTGCTCATTCTTTTCCCAAATTTCAGTTTAAATAGCCAACCAAGCAAAGGTTTTTCTAATTCTGAAACTTTCCCCACTATGACACCCTGGACCCCTTTCTCTAAAGAGGAAAGGGACTGGGAGCAGCAACTTAATCTCTATTTACCGGTGCTAAGCACTGCGTTTCTTTCTCCCTAATTCCAAACCTGATTCCCATCATGGAAGTACAAAAATATCTAGAATTAGGGTTATGATTCGGTAGGCAACTAAAGCAGTTTTCACTCTGCCTTTCATAATTGTTCCTGATCTTTGAACTCAGTCTTACTACAAAGCATATGAGTGGTGATAGGAACCATTCAGAGAGGCTTCCCCCTGCTTCTTGGATCATCATAGGCTTTGCCAGAAACTATGTTGATATTTTAAGATATTTATGAGTTTATAGCAATAAAAGAAAACAACTTCCGTGCATATACTCATTAGAATGTGATCAAGCTCCCTATTTGTGTAGAACTTTAGACTCTTAATCTATATCTTTAGGTGTGCATGAAATGTCACCTTATGACCTGATCCAGTTCTATCCGGCTCAGGTAGGTCTATCACATAAAATTCAGAACACCTAGTTAAATTTGAATTTCAGATAAGCAACAAAATATTGTAAGGATAAATATGTCTTATGAAACATTTAGGATATACTTCTACTGTGGCTTTGGGTTTGTTTTTACCAAGCCCTAGATTGTTCCAGTAAAATAGACTCATACTTTCTGTTATCAACTATTCTGATCAGCCTGCTCATTTGAAAACACAAAAGTACAAACTGTGGTGAATTTGAGATGAAACAAATGTACAGGAGATCTAAGTGTATGCGTGTGTATAATATATTTTATATAAGAATTAAAGTATAAATTTCCTTTAAAGCAATGGACATTTCCGGTGATTTCTATATGTACATTCTATTAGAAGTTGTATGAAAAATATTTTTAAAAAAGGAGATAGGATCAGGGTAATAGCAATGAGGAGGAAGTGGCAGTTCTCTGAGTACATCATTTTGCATGAGTTTGAATCTTAGAACCATAGTAATGTACCTCATAATTCTATCTTTCTAAATAAACAAACAAAACCAACCAGGAAATGGGGGGAATAAGAACAGAATATGATCACTAAAAAATAAGCCTAATTAAATTAAAAAATAAAAACAAAACCATATTGATGTAGGTGGGGAAAACAATAAATAACTATTTACTTTGGAAAACAGTATCTTGACTGGAAACCTAAATACAAAAAGAACTAAACATAAATGCTGTAATCTAGTTAGTAATTATGTTTTTCACGAATAGATGGATAGGTAGGTAGATAGATAGGAAGGCAGGTAGATAAAGAAGTATAGATGTGTGCTTATGCATGGATTAGTGTACATGCATACATTTCCTGGCTATTTCCACTGAAAGGACAGAAGCAATAACACCCCAGTAATGAGCATACCTAGCTCCCAGATTTGGGTTTTAAACACCATTCTCCAATAAAAGGAACTATGACTTCTTAAGAACTAGTTGATTCCAGGTCTCAGGCAGGGAAACTATAATATGATCTTCGAATATGTTGTCCAGAAAGTATGGAAAATCTTAGTAAAAATAGATACCTGTTGGTAGAACACAGGGGACAACCATGAGGAACTCCTCATGATCAAAGCTGGAACAATTTGAACAGTAAATACATAACGATAGAATTTGATTTTAACCCATAAAAAATGAATATCATGAGTATATTCATAAAATATAATCAATATATATTTATTTATAATGACATAAATAAATAATCAAATGTATAAGTGGATTAGGTGTTTCAGCCAACCAAGTAAGTTTTCCTTGTTTTTGTCCTTTGGAACTAATCTTTGTTAATTATTGTAGTCACATCTGATGGAATAGTGTAGGTGTCTTAGAGATAACATTCTGTATCCAGTGTGGACTATTTGGTTTTTAATATGTCACTGAACTATGTAGTCATATTTTCTTTAACATGGACAGTTATCATATGCATACACATACCAATAGGTAACTCCAAAAGCAAATTATCTACTGTCATTTAATCAATGAGACATATGGCACTTCTATTTCCAGAGGTGTCTGATATGATTCTATAATAAATAAGTGTAACTCAAGAAGAGTTATATTTCGCATACTGCTTGATTTGAATATTGCTTTTTTTTTAAAGATTTATTTATTTATTTATTTGACACAGAGCGAGAGATCACAAGTAGGCAGAGTGGCAGGCAGAGAGAGAGGGGGAAGCAGGCTCCTGCTGAGCAGAGAGTCTGATGTGGGGCTCGATCCTAGGACCCTGAGACCATGACCTGAGCCGAAGGCATAAGCTTTAACCCACTGAGCCACCCAGGCACCCCCCGAATATTGCTTTTCTAAAGGACACTCCATGTAATTCAAGAAGCTGCAACTAGATGGGAAGGAACTATATGGGCATAAAGGCCTGGTAAACGCATTATCTTGAGTTCTCCTGAATGAAACTTAAAATACTATCAAAAGTAGTTTTCAACAAAAATAAAATCAATCCTGTAATAATGAGCTTTAGGAAATATTATCATTTAAAACCAAAATAAAAAAAAAATAACTACTTAAAAAAAAATAAGTACTTAAAAAAGCTGGATCCACATTGTAACTGTTACATTCATGTACTTTTGCTGTAAACATCAAAATAGGTCAAAATCATATGTTGTGATTTTTTTAAATTATTTTTCAGAGTCAAAAGAAACTTGAGACATTTTTAGGTTCACTCTAGGAATTTGGGTTTCAACAAATGCTTGAGATCTCTGTTGTAACTTGGGGCTCTGTTTTTGGAAAATCCCATGCCACTTTGGTTATTTGAGAATTACAAGTTTTCATACTTCTGGCCTGGTTATGTTTTTGTTACATTTTCAATTCTTCTTTTTTTTTAATTTTATTTTTATTTATTTATTTATTTATTTATTTATTTATTTATTTATTTATTAACATATAATGTATTATTTGCCCCAGGGTACATGTCTGTGAATCATCAGGCTTACACATTTCACAGCACTTACCATAGCACATACCTTCCCCAATGTCCATAACCCAGCCACCCTATCCCTACCCCCCTACCCCCAGCCACCCTCAGTTTGTTTCGTGAGTTTAGTAGTCTCTTATGGTTTGTCTCCTGATACATTTTCAATTCTCAATTGATTTTGCTGACCTCACTTCTGAGCATCTTAAAAGCTTTGTGACAGATTGTTTGTTGTCATCGACACCCAGTCTTTCATTTTTCCATAATAATAGTTATAAACAGGCCACATGGTTGACCAAATTAGACACAGTTTTTTGGCTTCTCATGCATTTCAGGTGTGGACTTTTTACTAAGTTTTGATCAGGAGAAATGCACAGAAGTGCTTTCAGCCATCATCAGATCTCCTTAAAAAGAATAAACATATGCTTCTTAATGCCTTTCTCCCTTCTCCTTGGTTGTCAGTTGATAAAAAAAAAAAGGAGTACCTTGCTTAGATCCAGACATGGAAGTCATACACTGAGGATGACAATGCTACTCTGATATGTCTGGGTGATTTACTGCTGTACTCTAACATTAGAAATAATACTATAGTGGGGCACCTGCATGGCTCAGTGGGTTAAGCATCCAGCTCTTTATTTTAACTCAGATCATGACCTCAGGGTCATGAGATTGAACCCCACATTGGGCTCCGCTTCTCTCTCTCCAAAAAAATTTTTAAAAATAAAAGAAATAATACTATAACATTATAAACTACTATTTAATTGAAGCGACTTGTATATATCACCCCATTTAAAGCAGCCTAAGCAGTACCCTAATATATGTACCAAATATTTAACTATGACTAATTCAGTACTTGAATAAAACTTCAGGTGCATACACTCTGGGAATACCTGGGATCTGAGTTACAGAGAGGAAGTTATTTTTCTTTCTACACCATATTTTCTTATTCTTGCTCTTGGTCTGAAAATGGTAAATTGATCAATTGATTAAACATTGCTAGTTCTATAGTAACTGCCATTTAAGATAGCTTCTGGGCATTTAACAATTCCCTTTTCTTCCCTTGACAAACACGCATGGTGCCACACATCCATATTAATGTGACCCACTCCTAAGTTACAAGAAGATACAAGAGTGACCCAGCAGAGAACTCCTGCCACAACCTCTTTCAGTGTGGTTTCTGGTAATTTGAAATTTTGAGTAAAGATCTGAACACAGAGGTTTGAAGCTTGGTTTGTACAATATTTCCTTGGGTTAGTGAGCTAAGTGTGTCATCTCTCACCAAGTTTCTTGGTTTCAATGACTTGTAACCAAATAAAAATTAACATTTTCAAGGCTGAATTCTATGCTGCATGGTGCGTAGGAAATTCTAGGTCTTTGCAAATATGTGTTTTCTGTAATGATGGTGGTCAACCTCTAAGTACTCTCAGATCCCATCTCCTAAGAGAAAACAATGGCTGTCCAACAAGTATCCAACTATGTTCACCTTCTGCTGCATTCCTTTATCACCAAGGAGATTATTACTGTTGTCATTATTCTTCTTTGTCCCTCTTTGCTCCCCTTTTAGGGGTCTTTATTTTAGCTATCTTACAAGATTTTAAAAAAATAGACACTGATGTTTCATTGAAAAATAGTATGAAAGAATAGATATTTTTAACTTTCAGAATAATGGTTTCATGACATGAAATATAATATGTTTTTTATCTTAGGCTATAAATCACTATGTGTAAGAAAATACATGTGAAGAAACAGAAACAAACTCAAATATATTCACCTATGTCAGTTAAAAAAGGAAATCAAATACCCGGCACATAAATGGACTAGTTTAAACACCATTCTTACAACAACAAGAGAGGAAAATATTTTGTGACTTTATATGTAATTTTTCTTTCAATTAAAGAAAAAAAAATTTCTTTCAATTAAATTTCTTTCAAAAATATTTCTTTCAAAAATATATGTAATTTTTCTTTCAATTATTTCACAAAAATATTTTGTGACTTTATATGTAAATTTTCTTTCAATTTTTCTTTCAATTTTGTGACTTTATATGTAATTTTTCTTTCAAATATTTCAACCCAAGAAATTATAACTTCTTTCAATTATAATGACCACTGCATTATTATAAGATCAGCGTATATGAAAAGGAGTGTGATGTAAAAGGATTCCAAAACCATAAGCTCTAATGAATAGCGTCAGCCATGGATACCTTGTGCTATCTTGTGTAATGACTGGGCTTGTTTTTTCCAGAGCGTCTAATGTTTCATGTATAAAATGTGTTAATTTTTCAATTAGCGGCTACTTTAATTTTAGCTTTTAATAATATTTATCAATCTTTTATTTTTTGTGGTATGGGAGGTAAAACAATGAAGTAGCAGTAAATGTGTATATTTTTATTCCATGTCAATAGTGCTATAGTTGAGCAGAATAATCACTACATTCGAATTGCTCACTGTACTACTGGGTTCTCATTGTGCATAAATTAATAAAAATAACTATTAGGCTAATATTGTTATAGTTTAACATAAATTATCTTGTCTAATCTTTATAATCCTGAAATAATTTTTTTAAAGATTTTTTAAAATTTATTTGTCAGAGAGAAAAAGAGAGAGAGAAAGCAGGACAGGCAGAGGAAGAAGCAGGTTCCCTGCTGAGCAAGGAGCCTGATGCAGGACTCAATCCCAGGACCCTGGGATCATGACCTGGGCTGAAGGCAGATGCTTAATCAACAAAGCCACCCAGCCATCCCTAAGCCTGAAGTAATACTGTAACTATTTAAAAGGAGAGGAAACTTCTCTAATAGAAGAGGAAACTAAAATTTAGAAAGTTTGAGTAACTTAACCAGAGCCACACAATTAGGAAATGTCTGAATCAGGACTTGAAGTCAAGTTTTTCTTGCTTCACGACTGTTGGCGAGTATGAAATGATAATCCACAGAATGTCAACCAGAGGGGTGTGTTTCTCTTTCTTCCACACTGAGTTCAGAAGAACAATTACTGTCTATTATTTACTTTTTTTATCCAGGGCAGATTAAAACACTTTATCTGTTCAATAAATATCTATTAAATAAAATGTATGTATGTAACTTGAATGCACAGATGAATGAATGAATATATTTGTGCTTAAATCAGAATGGGTCATTCTTTTCAGATTATGAAACTATTTCTTATATTAGATATTTTGTCATTTTAAAATATCTACTGGGCCCACTTATCATATGTTTAAGACATTTTCTACTACAGTAACTATAACAAGATTTACCAAACTCACTAATTAAGCTAACGTTTGCATCTAGATTCTAAGAGTTAATAAGACTGCAGAGCTCTCAACTTTTTCTATACAAATTCTATAGTGCATACAATTTAAACATGGTGAGGATTTTAAAATTTCTATCAATTACAAAGAATGAAAATCATGTTATAAATTCAATACAGGGATCAATTCAAAATTATTTCATGGTGGGGCACCTGGGTGGCTCAGTGGGTTAAAGCCTCTGCCTTCGGCTCAGGTCGTGATCTCAGGGTCCTGGGATCGAGCCCCACATCGGGCTCTCTGCTCAGCGGGGAGCCTGCTTCCCCCTCTCTCTCTGCCTGCCTCTCTGCCTGCTTGTGATCTCTCTCTCTCTCTGTCAAATAAATAAATAAAATCTTTAAAAAATATATTATTTCATGGTGTTGGTACAGATAAAATGCTTGTTCTTTTAAAATAAAAGTACATTTCCAGCTACTATAATAAGATGAAGTGAAGTAATGGGAAGAATATTTTATATTTAGGGAAGCCACACTTTCTTGCAAAAAGTTCAGATGATTTAGATAAGCAGCCCAAATTTATGAAGTTGTACACTCTTTTAATGATTAAAAGCATTTCTTAGCTAAAACAACTGTCTTTTTCAAATTGAGCTTACTTGCTGCCAAGCTTCTCAATTGCTCGGGATTATAAAAAAAGTAATTATAAATTGCACCAGATAAATATTACAAGCTTTATATTTTAGCTTCATGAGTGTTATAAAAATGTCACTAGAGTGTCCTTTACTTGAATACTTTAATAAATAGTTAGCAGATGCTGGCACAGCCACCAGGCCTAGAGAATTATGCTGGAGGTGATTATGGTATGTTTTGGACACCATCTCTCATGCTGTTGCTCCCTACAGAGGTGCTTTGATTATGACCAAACTCTTACCAAGATGAAAAGCCTCTCTCCATGGTTTCAGTACTGCTCAGTGTCAATTATGATGGAAATAATTTGCTTTTCCCCTTGCGTCAAGTACGAAATGGGCATTCTGACCATTCATCTCCCTTTCTCTAGAATTCAGCTCTATTAGGTCAGTCCAGGGTTGTGACAACTCCTGTCTTCCCCTGTGAGTAAAGTCAAACACCCAAGGATTTTCATGCCCATCACGGTTAGTTTACTACTTACTTATATTTATGTCTGCATCAAGCAGGGATACAGTTCAATATTTATCCACATCCAGATTATAATCTTGCCCTGCTATAAAATCTTTGCAGGTTTAAAATACTTTCTAATACATAGCAAATCTTTGAGGAAAGATGTAGAATTGAGTAGTTTTTAATTGAGGATATATAACATCTCTTCAGTGTAGACGGGTTTTGTGTATGGGTATTTAAAACCTTCCCCAGAAATCCTTAGGGCATTATAAGTGAGTTGAGATGTAAGATGGCTTTCATATCTCCTCCTGGTTTATAACCTCCTGCTCTCATGAAAACTGGCCCTTCATGAATGGGCTTCAGGGAAAAATGAAAATTTTTAACTGTGTCATAATCTCCTATCTCTGAGGGGAGTGTGAGTAAAATCTCAGTCTCTTTTGTACTTTCAGGAGTTGTTGGGGCCTTTCTGAAAGTGAAGGGATGGTTGAAGGCATTTATGCATAAAAGGACTGATTTCTCACACTTTCCCACATATCTTACTCACCCCCCACCTTAGATTCATTTTCTGAGTGATCAGAAATACGTCTTTCTTCCTATTTGGATGGGTGCCTCTAAGCACTTATTTGATGTCTACCAAGTGGGCTCAAGGGTAGAGGAATAGACTTTTTCCAATAGTTATAAAAACTGTAAAGTACTTTAGAAAATCAATCTCTCTGCCTACGTTATCACTGTATTTTAAGTATATATAGTAATACCTAGTTACAATAGGCACTGAATGTTAAATTGATGATATAATGGAATCAGACTTAAAAAAGGTATCATATGATTCAAATATTTATTGATATCTTATTGTGGTAACCTAGTATTATATTCTATTAAAGAGACCCAGGCTAGGTAGAGCATTGAAAGCCATGAGATCTTCCCCACTACACAGTTTTGAGAACTAGTTATACATCTTTTCTCTGACTACCTCCTTACCCCCAATCTTACTTATCAATCTCCCCTCTGTTGGTAAAGGCTTTGTTTAGGTCTGTTATCACTCTTCACTCTATATTAGATGAGTTGCACACTCATGTTTCTTGGTCAAGTCTCTCCCACCCCTGTTCTCCTATCTATTTCATCTCATCTTTTTTTTAGTAATCTATTTAATCTACCTGTAATCTGTCTATAGCTAGAAAGGAAGCATATGATAAGAGTAAAGAACAGGTGTTCTGGAGCCTAATAACTGCTGGTTCAATTTCTAGCTCTGCCATTTACTATTTTCTTGGAGTTTGGTAACACCTTTGTGCCTCAGTTTCCTCACAGGTAAAATGAAATAACAATAGTATGTAGTATGTAGTAACTAAATGAGTTAATATACATAAGTCCCCTTGAATGGGGTATAAAACTGTAAGTTGATAATGTTACCTATAACTATTTCCAGTTATTTGATATCATTCTTTGTAAATTGGTTTTCTAATTTAATTTGAAAGATTTGGGAAGAATGGTGGAAACTCTAGGTACTGCTCTATCATTTCATAGGAATGCTAATAAGAATCATAGTAATATTAAGTATATGTGATAGAACCTGTTTGAAGTTCTGTACTTTATATAGTTTGTCATTTATCCTCCCAAATGCTGTATGAGTTAGATACTATTATTTACATTTTAATAAAAAAACTAATGTTTATATAACCAAGTTCATGATATATCTGAAATTTAAGCTCAGATTTGTCTTACTAAAAATGTATGCACTTAAGCATCTTGATATATGCTCAATGTAGTATATTGTTATACTACTAAAAATAGTATATACAAAAAAATGTTATACCACTAAAAAATGGGTAATAATTTGTTAGGGATATCATAAAGATCATTTCCCTATTGCAAGGTAGAGTAGGAATAATCTGTGAGTTTTTTGAACATTAAAATTCTATTGTCATATCCCAATTTCAGGTATACTATAGGTCAAGATACGTATCATCTTCAAAATATAAAGACACAGTTTAAATTTTCTATACTAAATTAAATATGGTTCTTTTTTATTATCTGATACTATAGCTATGATCAAACTCTATTGTTTTAATCAGTATATTATCCATATCTACATGTCTGTCTCTATATTTATCTACTTATCTATCTGTATCTTGTCTCTTTACATAGTTGAGTATTAGTATGGCCCATAGATCAATATTTAAAAAAATAACTTCCTCTCCTTTATTTGTTTTTGCAATTTTGGTTTAGTAATCTTCTTTAAAATATACATAATCAACAGTATATATCCAGAGAAGTTTTCTTCCCTAAAGTGTGTGCTACAAATAATATCTAAATAAATCTCAGAAACTTTTCAGATTCACAAAGAACATTACCATGCTACAGACTTTGAGAAGTACTGCAAAAAAAAAAAAAAAAAAAAAAATATATATATATATATATATAGTTGTTTTATTTTCAATGCTTCTTAAACTTAAGACTATTTCAGATTTTCATGATTGGTAACCTATGGAACCTTAAGGAATTTGGGTTCACATATTTGTTACTGGGAGCATATTGTCATCATGAATTTACTTGGATATTATTGGTTTGTTAAGTGCCTGAAGTTGGTTAAAATTGTAATTTTCAGTTTTAATGATATAATTACATTCCTAGGGTTTTGTGTTTTTTTTGCTCTTCGGCATATGAAAATATAATAAACTTAGAGGCATTTGGATCAGGTAAAACTATCACAGAAGGATCATAGTTCTCAGGATATAAAACTACAAATCATTAAAGCATAGGTGAAAATTATGTTAATGTAACAGCATGAATTATTGATACTTTGTCTTCTCTAAAACACCTACTGTTTCAAATTTATAAACAGCAGAGAAGCATTTTAAGGTAAAATCAATGTCTTTTTGAAGCTCAGTTTGTGAAAGATATTACGTATTAATGAGATCTCAGTTACAACTATCAGTTTTGGTAGAGCTGTTGTTTTCCAGGTACCGAATTTCTTTATTTCATAGATAATTTATAAATTCACCAGAAGTTTTTTATAGCAATGTTCTGAAGATACTAAACCTCCCTTGTTGAAGACTTTATAGTAATCTCACTAGGGCTGTTTCTTGGCAAGGAAAACACATATTTTTCTTAAAACCAACTACCTTTTATAGCCAATTGACCAATAACTAGTGTCAGATCTCAGCATCCTTCGGGATAACAAGTATAAATTTTGACTCAGGAGGATAAGATGTAACCTCCAAAATAATTGTGAATATGATCATACTTAGTTTGGTGGCTTTAAATATCAAAATATCATCTATAAGCATATTATTTTCAAATTTTTATTTTCATCCTGGCATCTCTCCTGAGATCCAACTGTGTGCTCCACTTGGATGTACATTAAGTTCCTCAAACTTAACATGTCTAGAATAGAACTTCCCATTTCATCTACCAAATTTGTTTCTCCGGCAGTCTTTCTCATCTCAGCATATGGAAACTTGTTTCTTCCAGTTGGCAAAGAGTTGGGAAATCCCACTGTATCCATCCTTGGTTTATTTTATACTTCATCATTAATCCATTAGCATACCCTGACTATATCACCTTCAAAATAAATCCAGAATCACAACACTTAGCATTATTAACATTCATACAATTTTACAAGTTGCTGGCACTTACTGCCTGAATTGCTGGAGAATTCTGCTAACATTTCTCACTGCTTTTATCATTTTTCCCTTTCAGGCTATTCCTAACTATAGCCAGAAAAATTCTTTAAAAATTTAAAATGGATTATGTCTTTCTTAGATGAAAACCATTCATTGTTTTCATCTCACTTAAAGTAAAAGACTGAGACCTTGACATGGCTTTAATATTCAACACAATATGTCCTTTCATCATCATACCCCCTGCCTCCCCAGGGCTGTTAAATTAGCAAAAACAAAACAAAACAACGAGGAAAATAGACTCTTAGTTAAATCTGAGTTTCAGATAAACAAGAATTTAAATGTATATGTATGAATATATACATACATGTTCTATGTAATATTTGGGATATACTAATACTAAAAAGTTTTCATTTATCTAAAATTCAAATTTAACTGGATGGTTTTCACTTATTTGGTAAAACTACTTTTCCTGATTCTCCCTGCAAAACACATTTATCTGACTTTATCTTTTAATATTCTCTCCTTTGAGGGCACCTGGGGGGATCAGTCAGTTAAGCATCTATCTTCAGCTCAAGTCATGATCTCAAGGTGCTGCATCAGACTCCCTGCTCAGTGGGGAGTTTTCTTCTCCCTCTCCCTCTACCCCCCCCACTCATGCTCACTCTCTTTCTCTCTCTCTCAAATAAATAAATAAAATCCTAAAAAAATTTCTCTCCTTTGATCATGTTACTACTTTACTAAAGCCACAATGGCGTGATGGAATTATTTATCCATAATCTGTGCATTTTGTTGGATTGTATAATATAATATTGAGCAGGACTCTCAGAAAAATTCAGAAAATTAGGGTTTGAGACAAGTTGATTTAGAATTTAGTGAAGTCTAAATGAAGAAAGATATTTAGTCTCACATAAAGCAGTATTTCTAACATCACTAAGAGAGCACTTTCTGCTTAAGGACTGTAATCACCAAATGGCTGCAAGCCCACAACTTGGGTTGAGTAGGTATGGAGTAGCTTGTACCTGCTCCGAACAAGATACATGGAAGCAAGAGCATGAAGATAATAGATAGCAGAATTTATGAGTTGAGGCATAGGAAAAACAGTCTTTTCTATTCCAAATATTACACTTTCTCTTTAATTTTTCAATAATGGTTAAAATGACTGTAGGAGAGATTATCAGAACACTGAAATTTGTTAATAGTAGATGCAGAGACAATAAATCAACATGAGCACTAGCTTTAGTTTGGGTATCAAGGAATGGAATTGATAACTATTTGGTACCAAGTATTGAAGTAAATATATTACTCAACCTAATCTAAATTATGTGATGTAACAGATTTCTTCATATTTCAGTGGCATACAAAAGCCCAATTTCTTGCCTTGAAACGAGACTAACTTCGAAGGGCTGATTTATGCATAGAGTATGATATCGAGATAAATCTGAGACTTAAAATTGTATCCTGCTTGGTTTCATCCATTTTCTTATCCTACTTTCTACACTTCCTGAAAGCACTTCCTTGATAAATCACTTACCCCGAACTTTAACTCATAGTTTGCGCTAGAGAACCAGATCCAAGAAGCATCATTTGAATTCTCTCGGAAGGGGTGGCCATACTACCTTTGATTTGAGCTATATCTCTAGTTGCATTTATTAGACTTACATAGCTCCAGTGTTTATATTAAATTGAATCTTTTATTGCAATTGGAAAATGCTTTTATTTTCCAACTTACTAGGGTCCAGATTTTCTGAGATTTCTACATTTTCTCTCAATTTTGTTTGCAAACTGGCCATTTTTCCACAGAGCTTGTTCCTATTTATTTATTTATTTAATCAAATGTAGCTATAGGAGCTAGCTTTCAACATTCTTCCTGGTAATCCTCTTCCAAAAGGCCACAAGATCATTAGGTATATTTCTTGTTTTCCAATTTGTTGCAGGTGATAGTTGTTACAAATGTTTGGCCATTATATAACAGAAGTCTCTATTTCTTCAGTTTATACATTTTTTTATCATTTTATTTTATTTTTTAATCACATTAAGTGTACTCTTTAATCCTCATCCCCTATTTCAGCCATCCCCCTATCAACTTCCTCTATGTCCCCCTTTAGTCAGGAGATATATCTAGAAAAATGTTGCTACAGCTGATGTCAGAGAGATTACTGCCTGTGTGCTTGTCAAGGATTTTTATGGTTTCAAGTGTCATATTTAGGCCTTATTCCATTTTGAATTTATTTTTGTTTATGGTATAATAAAGCAGTCTAGTTGTATTCTTTTGCATGTGGTTGGTGCAGTTTTCTCAGGACCATTTGTTGAGACTTTTTCCAAATTGCATATTCATTCCTCCTTTGTTGAAGATTAATTGACCATATAATTGTGGCTGTATTTCTGGGTTTTCTGTTCTGTTCCATTGATCTATGAGTTTATTTTTATGCCAGTACCATACTTTTCTAATTACTATCACTTTGTAATATAACATGAAATCTGAAATAGTGATATCACCAGTTTTGCTTTTCTTTTTTTTTTTTCTTTTTTTAAAAGATTTTATTTATGGGGTGTCTGGTGGTTCAGACAGTTAAACATCTGCCTTTTGGCTCAGGTCATGATCTCAGGGCCCTGGGATGGAGCCCTGCACTGCTCAGGAGGGACTTTGCTTCTCCCTTTCCTTCTGCCCCTCCCCCCCAACTCGTATATGTGCATGCTCTCTCTCTCTCTCTCAAATAAATAAAATCTTTAAAACAAAAAGATTTTATTTATTTATTTGAGAGAGAGAGAGAGCAGTCTTGGCTATGGGGAGGGACAGAGGGAGAGAATCTCAAGCAGACTGTGTGCTCAATGTGGAGCCTGATGAGGGGCTTAATTTCACAACCCTGAGATCATGACTTGAGCCAAAATCAAGAGTTGGACACTGAACAGACTGAACCACTTAAGTGCCCCCCACTTTTTTTTTTTACAGATTTTATAATCTAATTTATGAGCACCATTGGATATAGGAAATAGTACAACCTCACACGGTAAAACATAAAGGGTTTTCTGAATTACAGACATATAACCAGAGATATAGTCACAGACAAAATTTATCATTTTAATTTTCAAATGTTAGCCATGGTTCAAGAATAACCACAGAATTACAAAACTCAATGATTCATATCAAAGAACTATTCTTTTCCAATGGGTATAAATTCCTTTTTTCCCCAATGGTTACAAATTCTTGATTTAAGCTCAAAATAGACAAATACACAAACAGAAAATACACAGAAAATACTAACAGATCAGATTCTTTGTCATCTCTCACCCAACAGACATGATCTTTATAATGCATTAGTGTGTTTATAGAGATCACCAAATGGCGAGAACTTAAAAATCACATTACTACTTAAAAAAAAGTAACAAACCATATTATTTGCTATGTCTCACACCACATATGATCTCTATAAAATACTAATCTTTTTTTTTTTTTTAGTTTCAATTTTTATTTAAATTCTAGTTAGTTAACATGTAGTGTAATATCAGTTCAGGTGTAGAATTTAGTGATTCATCCCTTACATGCAACACCAAGTGCTCATCACAACAAATGCCCTTCTTAATACCCATCACTCATTTAGTCCATCCACCCACCCACCTCTCCTTCAGCAACCCTGTTTGTTCTCTATAGCCAAGAGTCTGTTTTATGGTTTGCCTCTCTCTTCCCCCATGTTCATTTGTTTTGTCTTTTAAATTCCCCATATGTGTGAAATCATATGGTATTTTCTTTCTCTGACTGACTTATTTCACTTAGCATAAAACACGCTAGCTCCATTGATGTCATTGCAAATGGCAGAATTTCATTCTTTCATTCTTTCTTATGGCTGAGTAATATTCTATTGTATGTATATATACCACATCTTCTTTATCTACTCATCAGTTGGTGGATATTTGGGCTATTTCCATAATTTGGCTATTGTGGACATTGCTGCTATAAACATTGGGGTGCATGTGCCCCTTTGAATCACTATGTTTGTAGCCTTTGGATAAATACCTAGTAGCGCAATGGCTGGATCATAGGGTAGTTCTATTTTTAACTTTCTGAGGAATTTTGATACTGTTTTACAGAGTGGCTGCACCAGGGTACATTCCCATCAACATTGTAAGAGAGTTCCCCTTTCTCCCCATCCTCACCAACGCCCGTTGTTTCCTGTGGTGTTAATTTTAGCCCTTCTGACAGGTACAAGATGATATCTCATTGTAGTTCTAATTCATATTTCCCTGATGATGAGTGATCATGAGCATCTTTTCATGTGTCTGTTAGCCATTGGGATGTCTTCTTTGGAAAAGTGTCATTCATGTCTTCTACCCATTTGTTAACTGGATTATTTGTTTTTTAGGTGTTGAGTTTGATAAGTTCTTTATAGATTTTGGATACTAACCTTTTGTCAGATATGTCCTTTGCAAATATCTTCTCCCATTCTCTAAGTTGCCTTTTAGTTTTGTTGTTTCCTTCAATGTGCAGAAGCTTTTTATTTTAATGTAGTATCAATGTTTATTTTTGCATTTGTTTCTCTTGCCTCAGGAGATGTATCTAGCAAGAAGTTGCTACAACCAATGTCAAAGAGATTACTGCCTATGTTCTTCTCTAGGATTTTCATGGTTTCTTGTCTCCCATTTAGGTCTTTCATCCATTTTGATTTTATTTTTTGTATGGTGTAAGAAAGTGGTCCAGTTTCGTTCTTTTGCATGTTGCTGTCCAGTTTTCCCAACACTATTTGTTGAAAAGACTGTCTTTTTTCTATTGTTTTGTCAAAGATTAGTTGATCTATAACTGTGGGCTTAATTTTGCTTTTCTTTTTCAAGATTTCTTTGGCTATTCAAGGTCCTTTGTGGTCCTATAAAAGTTTAGGATTGTCCTGGTTCTGTGAAAAATGCTGGTGGTATTTTGATAGGGATTGCATTAAATGTGTAGATTGATTTGGGGAGTAGAGATATTTTAACAATATTTGTTCTTCCAATCCATAAGTATGGAATGTCTTTCCATTTCTTTGCATTGTCGTTACTTTTAATTTCTTTCATCAGTATTGTATAGCTTTCAGAGTCCAGTTCTTTTACCTCTATGGTCAGATTCTTAGGTGTCTTATTTTCGGTGCAATTATAAATGTGATTGTTTTATTAATTTCACTTTTTGCCACTTCATTATTAGTGTATAGGAATGCAACAGATTTCTGTACATTGATTTTGTATCCTACAACTTTACTGAATTTATATATCAGTTCTAGTAGTTTTTTAGTGGAGCCTTTAGAATTTTCTATATATAGTATCCTATCATCTATAAATAGAGTTTTACTTCTTCTTTATGAATTTGGATGCCTTTTATTTCTTCATGTTGTCTAATTGCTGTGGCTAGGACTTCCAATACCATGTTGAATAAAATTGGTGAAAGTGGATGTCCTTGTCTTGTTTCTGACCTTGGAGGAAAAGCTCTCTGTTTTTCCTCATTGAGTATGATATTGGCTGTGGGTTTTTCATATAAGGTATTTTTATGTTAAAGTAAATTACCTCTAGATCTGTTTCGCTGGGGGATTTATCATGAAAGGAAGTTGTACTTTGTTAAATGCTTTTTCTGAATCTATTGAAATGATCATAGGTTTTTATCCTTTCTCTTATTGATTTAATGTATCACATTAATTGTTTTGCAAATATTGAACCACCCTTCCATCCTGGGAATAAATACCACTTGATCATGTATAAACCTCTAGAAAGTCTCATCAAGAAAGGGAATGAAAAAGAGAGAGAGAGAGAGAGGACCCAAATCAACAAAATCACTAATTAAAGAGGAGAAATAACAACCAAACCACAGAAATACAGATAACTGTAACAGAATATTATGAAAGTCTATATGCCAACAAATTGGACAATTTAAATGAAAGGTGTAAGTTCCTAGAAACATATAACCTACCAACACTAAAGCAGGAAGAAATAAAAAATTTGAACAGACCAATTACCCGCAATGAAATTGAATCAGTAATTAAAAAACTCCCCCAAAACAAAGTTCAGGACCAGATGACTTCACAGGTGAATTCTATCAAACATTTAAAATAGAGTTAATGCCTATTCTTGTCAAACTAGTCCAAAAATAAAATTGGGAGGAAAACTTCTTTTTTTTTTTTTTTAAAGATTTTATTTATTTATTTGACAGAGAGAGAGATCACAAGTAGGCAGAGAGGCAGGCAGAGAGAGAGAGGGGGAAGCAGGCTCCCTGCTGAGCAGAGAGCCCGATGCGAGGCTCGATCCCAGGACCCTGAGATCATGACCTGAGCCGAAGGCAGAGGCTTAACCCACTGAGCCACTCAGGCGCCCGGGAGGAAAACTTCTGAATTCATTCTTTGAAGCAGTATCATCCTGATACTAAAACCCAGATAAAAATACCACAAAGAGAACTACAAGTCAATATATCTCATGAGTATAGATGCAAAAATCCTCATCAAAATATAGCAAACTGAACCCAGCAATACATTTAAAAATCTTTTAAGTCTTTTAATTTATGTTTTAATTTTCTATAACCATTACTTCCCCCTTTTCTGGCCCCACAGACAATGCTATTTAACATTTTTGGTGGGAGAGTACCCCACATCTGAGTACCAATTTTGTCACTGTCATTTATACTCTCATTAATCCCTTGTAAGAAAATACTTCCAAACTCCGTAACATACAATAAAGCCTTTATTTCTCACTCTCATCTCAATGGTTTTGTTTAGATAAGGTAGTTATAAGCTAGGTTCAGCTAGGTTGTCTCCAAGCAAAGCGTTTCTGTCTTGATTATTGTTCTGTGGTCAATGGACTTTTTAGGGTATGATCTCATGATGGTGGTGGAAGCACCAAAAAGCAAGGTCAAATAGTTAGGGACACTTCATCCTCTACTTGAATTATGTCTACTAACACACCACTGGCCAATCAGGTCATATGACTGTGCCAAATTAGTGAGGCAGGAATATATGTGCACTGCCTCACATGGAAGGACGTGCAAAGTCACATGACAAAGTGCACAGATAAAAGAAGGAGTAAAGAAAGGGAAAAAGTAATTTCATTTTACCACAGGAGACTATATTGCTAAAATATCTTCAAGCAAGAGTGATACAAGCTGGATGATTATTTCTGTTCCTTGGATTAAAGAACTCTTTTAATATAAATATTGTTAAATTGATACAGTTCCCAGAAAGCCACTGTGCCTGTGCCTATACCAGCTATGGATATGGAGGAGAGTGAACAAGAGCTATTCTTCCACAAAGCAAAACTAGAAGCTACAAAACTGACCAAAGAACTCATTAAACAAAGCAGAGTCTTTTTGTATTACTGTCTAGTTATAATGTATACTTTGGTGAAGAGATTCTATATATTCTCCACAATTCTTCTCATTTCCAAAGTTGAGCTATTAGTCATGTAATTATTGTCATGGGATAATGCAAATGTTGTAGAAAGATAAACCTTCATTTAACCATATATCATATCACTAGGCCATAAAGACGCTCATGAGGAGGGCCTGACAAAAAAGAATGGAATATCCCTGGGGGGTCTGGACTTGAGCATAAAGGCATAGGTATTCAAAACTTTGGATTGTCTCTTTTTGGGGAGAAAATGGATTGGTTTTGTAGTTTCTCAGGCATTTCAAAAGGCTAATATACCTTCCTATAAATTCTGTATGTCTTAATACCTTCATAAACCTTCGTAGTTTTATGAGCTATGAAGAGATGCTGGGTAGACCCCAACATTTTACTCTTCTCTATTAAATTAGCTAAATGATTAGGTAGAGTTAACCCCACCCTCAACTTCAGAGTTGGGTTCTTATTGGCCTAAGTCAGGCTAATACCACCCATCTTGTCACCATGCTAAATTCAGAATAGGCATTATTGCAGAGAATTTAAGATGGATCTCAGATCAAACTTTCAAACCTGATCTTCATTTGGTCTTTTTAGTTAACAAAGCCAGGAAACACCCTTTATTGTTTAAGGCACTTGATTTTTTTGTTCCTTCAAATCATCTAAAAAATGAATAAAAGTAACTAAGTACTTATGCTTTTATGAATTATAAAATAAAAATTTCTATATTTGTGAATTCAATAGTTTAGGGTGATATGGGAACATACCAAGGAAAAATTAATCTATACTGGGCAGTCATACAAAATATAATAAGAAAATCCCACTCTATGTTTTAAGATCATGGATTGGTTGAAATCTCAAATGGAAAGCTGATTGCACAGATATGGTCATTTCCATCCTGTGAGATGTAGCCTATGAGTGATATTAGTATTTATTATGAGATATTGATATGAAATGAGGAAATGAATAGTAAATCAGTCTGCACAGCAGATAACCAGGAATTGAGAGACAAGGAAATGTCAGGGAGGGTTTGGAGAGATCTCATATCTCCATTATACATAAGCCAGACTCCCTACTGGGTCACAAAGTCAAGGCCAAGTGGAGGCTGGCTACAGACATACATTATTGAGTTAATTTGTTATTAGAAAAAACTGTAGTCTGTGAGGGGCAACTAGGAAATAGTCTTTGTGCTGTCATTTGAAGTGGTGCTAGTTATTCAGTCCTTGAAGCAGTATAGCTAGTGAGATTCAAGTCTCAACAGAATCAAAACTTTAAATGTATTTAATGTACTATATATTCTCTGGAAGACATTTTGCTTCAAAATTTACTATTGAAAATATATTTGTCTAGTTCACAAATCATTAACACAGAAATCAAATGTAGTACTTATAGCTTATCCTTAGGCAAATGAGTAACTAAATATAGAATTTATTCATTTTAATAGTTCATGTATTATGTCAGATTTTTTTCATTTTATTAGATTTTTCTTGTTACTAAATGACTTGCACAAAGAGAAACATGAAATAATTTAAATAAATTAACTTCAACCACAGATCTTTTTAAGTTAACTAATTTTGGCATATCAGGAGCTGTGGCTATATTGTGGTATAAACCTTCTTAGGTTTGTCAATTTTTCAGTCCTGACACATAATCTATGGGTATATGTTACTCCAGGGACCAATCAGTGCTTTGTTACTTAATTGCAGTGCTAAATTTGATGTTAGATTGCTTTCTTGCTACAGGATCTTGTTCTCTGCTTTTAAGTAAATCTTCTATCATGCCACAGTTCATTGGGAGCAGACAGACTAATGAGATTACTAATTTTTCAATATGAAGGAAATAACCATGTTGTTATATCTAAATAAGATTATTCTAAAAATCTGGGCTTTTCTGCCTTTAAAAAACTTTGTTGGATTTGTGACATGACTATTAATTAATAATCAAAATAATAGTTATTATTTAGTGACCTAGATTCACAATTGCAAGCCTCAAATTTCAGATATGTAAAAATGTGGCAATGCTTTTAGGATAGCAACTAGTGGAATTGCTGCCTCCCAAGGGTCCAGACAGGAGAAAGACACTGGTTCCCTTCAATCTCAGCTTCCCAAAGGCTTTAACAGACCTCTGATACTTTGCTTGCCCTCCAACTTCTTTCCCTATCCATTCTCAATGTGAGCCTTTAAATTCTTTCAGGTGAGAAACACTGGTATAGTAAGCATTTTTCCAAACCTTTCTGCCTTACATCTTGGCCCTGGATTTTAATAATTCATGTTAAAGTACAATAATTTAATGCCTTTGCTTTGGTAAAATTATACCACATCCTTTAGGACTAGTCTATTAAGACAATAGATATTACAGCCTGAATGAGGGAGATATCAGTGAAAAGGGGATTATTAGAGATGAAGTAATAAATACTTCACAAGAAGATCTGGTCTGGAGTATTTCCTCTATGCTAGGCATTGTGCTAAGCATTTTGTAATCATTGTCTCACTTAGTCTTTACAGTCATACTCTGCATGTTGGCGGGGTCATTGAGAGGACATGACCTCGGTTGCCCTGCAAGCTGGACCCAAGCAATCAGAGTCTCTTCACCCCCTCCTTGTCCTTGGAATGTACATTCTGCCCACTATTCTCACACCAGGAGGCTCTTCAAGGATGGAGCTTTGAGGTTTAGAATATCTGCACTGTATATGTAACTGAAACTTGTTAAGGTCTGTATATAAACTCTTATGATTTTGGCAAGTGGAGGCAGAGATCTACTCATCTCGTGGCTTGGTTCACTACCAACTACCAACTACCACCTACCAATCTAGAGTGGTCTACCTCTTTCTTTAGTACTTCCATGCCCTCTGTTTATAGGGACCAATTTTGGATTTCATGTGGGGAACTCCCAACAATTGGCAAGCCAGCCAGGAGATCAAAGAAATGGGTCTTGGAAAAGGTGTTCATTAAGGAAACCTTGCATTGGCCATCAACCTCTATGTAAGGAAGGGTGGCCTGTATGTTAGATTCTTATGGATTACTGTGTGAATATGGGGACGTCCCCCAAACACCAGCTGGTCTGATGCACTTGTTCAAGGAACTGTGCACAGTGCAGTGGGGCAAAGAAGGGATTAAGATCCGAGTTATTATGACACAGCCTAATTGGGATGCTAACAGGTGGAATTACTGCGAAAGCGGGGAGAGTGAAGAGGAGGATATTGTGGTGATAACAGTGAAAAAGACAAAGCACCTCATGCTCTCTGACCCCAAATACAAAGAAAAACAAAAGCACAGTAACAACCCCAGCCAGCAGGACACCACCAAATTCAGGGCATATTCATGATGAGAAAATATATGCCCCATGAGCTTATTGATGTAGTTGCCCCTTCAGCAGATATAGCAGACTGAGTACATAGGAAGAGTGGCCATAATAGAGCCTGGATGGGATGGCATATTGTCAGGGATGTTGAATTGTCCTTGAAAAGCAGTGACTTGGTTAATGTAGTAATAGCATGTCCTGTGTGCTCTAAGTAACACCCAAGGCAACTGCCAAAGGAGTCTGGGACTTTCCACTGAAGTTGCCAACCAGCAAAGGATTGCAAATTGATTACATTGGCTCCCTCCCATCAAGAGAGACTTCTAAGTGTGCCTTGTTTGTATGGACACTGTACCTGGCCTAACCCAAGGTTTCCCCAGTCTCCACATTAACCAAGCTGCCACTATTAGGGAATTGGAGAAGTTAAATACCATATTCAGATACGCTTATTGAATAGACAGTGTCAGGCATCACGTTTCAAAGGTTATTATATGCAGGACTGGGCAAAAGAACATGACATTTAATGGAGGTTCCATCTGCCCTATAACATGTAAGCAGCAGGGTTGGTAGAAAAGAATAGAATATTAAAGTGGGAGATTAAATTACAAACAGGTAAAACTACCTTGACCAGGTGGACTAAAGTACTATCTCAGTCTTTAATACATTTGAATGATCAACCGGTAGGGCCTGCTTCCCCATATGGCAGACTGGGGAACCCTACCAAGACATCCAATCCCATAAAGCTATGGAAGTCATGAGAGACAGCCATTGCCCTGACTCTGACTATGGATGAATGTGCTATGCTGCTGAGAACACCAAGCCCCATCACGCCTGGGAAGGGTGTTATTTACTGGAATTTGGTTTGGGTCGTCCTGCTGAAATGAGTGATTTACTTTGCACCCCTGAGTGAAGAGTAATTAGTCTGTGGTGGGATCATGTTGTCCTTCTGCAAGCTGGACCTGTTGAAACACTCTACTTGAAATGAACACACACCATTGAACAAAGAGACATATCCTGATTTGACATATCCTGCCCCCAGTCATCTCGTCTTACCTGCCAGTGCTGTCTCCCCCAGACAACATGTGTGGTATGTACTACCAGGTAAATTCTTAAAGCGGCAGCCACATTAACATCAAAGGATCAGGCTACAAGTGTAATTCTTACAGAAGGGGAGGAGTTTCCCATATAATTTCCTACTAAATATCTGTCTTTTCAAATATTTGGACTTTTTAGATTTCTGCTGCTCCTATAATTCCTAGTAATGGGATGAGAAGCTGATGGAAATATCTTTCTATAATGGACCCAATTATACACCTGGAAAAGGAATCAATGTGGGCAACTGTCCTTGTTCGGCTCATCAGGGTTACCATGATGGGTATTACAATTCCAGGGAGGGAACTGGAAGGCACTAAATGCACATTAAGCAAGAACAAGCTAGGACTAGTACCCTTAATTCATCTGATATTATCAATACTGATCCAGAAACCTGGCCTATGGCATATACACTATTACCAATACTGGTATTCTTTTTCTGTCAATCAAACTATACTGCAGCTTGTCAAGATGCTGACTGGAAAAATCCTAAAAATAGCACCATTAGAACCATAAGTGGCTATACCCAGATGTGAGACGGACTCATGTGGCTTATTTTAGGTTACAGACATTTGAGAACCCAGGCAATCCCATATTGAAAACAGAAATATCACTCTAAACAGAACCAATTTAATTGTACCAGGAATATGGGATGGATATTGTTGGAACTGTGTAGTCATTCTGTCACATGAAAGGGTAGCATCTAGTTTGGCACTGACTGGC
>CM052898.1:153527410-153560567 GCA_028534135.1 Potos flavus
GCTAAGCACTGCTTTCACTGCATCCTATAAGTTTTGATAAACTTTCATTTTCGATTAATTAAGAACATTTAAAAATTTTCTCATGAGAGTTCTGTGATTGATAGTGGTGTTTTATTTCATTTCTAAATATTTGGGTGAATTCCGGCTGTCTTTTTGTTATTGAATTCTAGTTTAATTTCACCATGGTCTGAGAACACACTCTATGATTTTTCATCTTTCAAATTTTTCAGATGAGTTTTATATCCCCAAATATGGTTTAGAGTAGCGAATGTTCTTTTTGAAAAATAAAAGATTTATTTATTGTGCGAGAGAGCAGCCACAAGTGTGGGGTGGGGGGTGGGAGGGGCAGAGGGAGAAGGAGAGAATCTCAAGCAAACTCCCCATCGGTTTATGGTTCTAGTGACTTCTGATAAGCTGATGTAGCCTGTGCTTCTTTGTATTTTCCTGTCTCTACAGATTTTGGATTGGGCTTTATCCTATGACCTCAATTCTCAGATGAGTTTAATTAAAGGCATTGATTTTTTATTTGTTCAGCTTTTGCTTGACTGTAAGAGAGGAGTGACGACTTCCAAGGTCTTACATGTCAGAACTAAAACCAGAAGTCAATACTATTTGTTTTTGTAAAAAAAAAATCAATATTCTGCTGAGGCATGTAGTCTGATGCTATAATTTAATATTACTCTAAAACAACATTCTTCCTTCAAACAGACTGAAGAACAAAAGTGCAGCTAGTTGGATCTGTGTAAATCTAATGCCTAGTCTACAAAAATCTTTGGTCATAGATTGCTCAAAAGCAGTTATGACAAAATTCATATATAATAGGTCATTCAAAGTTTACATATACTTTCAGATTGAACTTATATTTGGTGTATAATATTGTAAAAAATCATAACAATGCCTACATTTAACTGAATCAGTCATTAATCATATTACATTATAATTTTTGTTAATAAACATATCAAAATACCAAATTCATTTTTCTATTTTAAATGAAATTATGTGATTGCAAAAATATATTAAAGTGATTTTTGAAGTAAGTATATTGAGTTGTCAATAGTATAAAATAATTTTGTTATTAACATTATTATATTAATGCTTCTATATAATCATATTATGTCCAATTAGAATCTTTAAACAAAGTATGTTATTTTTTCTTAATTTTTTATTATGAAACCATCAATTTCATTTTATTGGTTTTTACAGGGATATCTCTGAAAATCATTATGCCTATGCACATCTTGGCAATGTAGTGTATTTTTTAACATAAGGCATTAAAAAAGTAGTATTGGTAAACATGTAGAAAAATAACTGAAAAAATTGAATTTAAAGTGCTTAGAAAGTCTTTTGAAATCATACTTCTTTAAGCTTTGACATTCATATATCAATGTTACCTGTAATTAGATAACATTTCCAAATGATAAAGTATGTCATTGTTTTATCAGAGGAAGAACTTAGCATGATGTATTTTCATTGTATAGTATCCAAATTACAAGTTATATCCAAGTTATTTAGCTGCCTGAAGTTAATTACTGGTCTGAGATAAATATGTCCATCTTGTGTTTTTCTGGCCTAGATTGTCTTACGGAGGATATTGTTAAGTTTAAGTTTTTATGCTTATGATTTACAATACATTGAGATCTCCTGCTGCTTTTCTGTAAGCCCTCTTGAATAGGATTTCTTTTATTATTGTTGTACAAAAATAAACAATGATATTTATTGCCGTATTGCCTATATTAAGGTATTGAAAGTTTCCTTACAAAGTTAAGATAGATCATAACAATGAACATAAAATAAGAAAGGGAATACTTTGCTTATGATATTAATTTGAATGAAATCTAAAATAAGGGAATGACAGCAGTAACAAAAAATTTAAAAATAAAGCATACAAGTCTTTATTATAATATGAAAGCACTGTGGCAAAGGATTCTAGATTGACTAAAGAGAAAAAGCTTTCATAGATTTTTGGTACCTCTCTGTTTTGATTAGTTGAAAGCAGATGGAGAGAAAAAACAGGAGAGATTTATATCCAACACATATAAAATACACATTATCTTCATCTTGCAGTGATATAACCATGAATATCATATGAAATCAGTAAGCTAGCACATGGCTGTTATACCATAAATTTAGAAGTATGGTATATGGTCTACAGAATTCTAGAAGGGTTATAGCTGCAGTATCAGTACACTAGAGGACAAATGAAAGAGTGGTCATCATCATAGTCCATGATCCATCATCCATAGTCCATAGTCCATCATCATAGGCCATGTTGAAGGCTGAATTATGAGGATCTTCATTTACACATCACACACACACACACACACACACACATTCATTTATATAAGTATTTATAAGGAACTCTATAAACTTAGTAGTCATTAAACTAATGTTATTCTTGTTAATTGAAGAAGTTTATTCAACAAACAATTATTAAATATATTTTAAGTCATATTCTGCCTTCATGGTGCTTATATTTTAGTGAGAAAATAGTTAATATTCAAGTAAACACAAATTACACAAGCCTATTTCAATGCTTTAACAGAAATGTAAAGAACAATGGATTGCAGATTTGAATTTCTTCCCATTTTCTATTCCTTCCTTTTAAAGAAAGGGGAGACAGATATACAAGGGTTAAAGGCAGGATATTTTGCATGCACCATTTTGGGACGATTTCTTCTTTGTGTGTTAGAAGGGTTTAAATAATGATGACTTGTTTCAGTTCACAGGATTTCCCAATATTGAAAGAAATCATTGTGCAAATTGGCTTCTTATATTCTAAATTTTAGAGAGGGATTATTTTTTTCTCATTTGCTTTCCCTTTCCTCATACTGGTTTCCTTTCATTCATGTAACTGTCATTTGTGCAAGGAATGTGGGCCTGGAGGGAAAGGGAAGGTATTGCCAGGTCATGTCTAATCTTAGCGAACAATGTTCCACATATACTCTAGAAAAGAATCCAGTGACTTTGGGAAAAGAATACCATCAGGTAGGCAGTGATATGTTGCCACATGGCATATTTTTTTCCACCAGAAGGATCTGTAGTGTGAGACTACTGAGTGTTCTCAATATCCTGGATACCAAATATTATCTAAATTCTAGATATCTGAAAAACAAAAAATGCAACACATTTTATGGCATTCAGTGTTTTCTTTTTAAAATTTTAGATTCTGTTAAATAACTAAATAATTTTCTTTTAACTCATTAGAATATATTTGTTTCTTATTGAAAAGGGTAATTTTTGCCTGTTGTAGAAACTACAAAAAAGTATCACTAAACAACAACAACAACAACAAATCTAACTTTTATTTCTACCACCCAATATTAAACATTGGTTGAATTTTAACAAACATCTATATTCATTTATGTATCTCTCCATCAAGTTGAGTTGGAATTATCAGCTCAGATTATTTTATGATACTCTATTGCAGGGAGGCAAAGATTTCTTCTTTGTCACCTAGGAGTGTCCTGAGTTTTTTCTTGGCCTGATCACTCATACTACATGCAAGTTTCCCAAAGAAAACAATTATTTCTTATTTAATGAAATATTTATCAAGATTCCACTATATACAGAAACTCTATCAGATGTTGTGGATACTGCGATGATCAAAAAGTCTGTGCTTTTGTGGAATGTGTGTTATACTGGGAGAGACATACAATGAACCGATAAATATATGCATATGGAAATTATTAGGAAGTCAAATAAAAGTAAAACTTATATTTTATTATCATCTGGAGTTTTGGCATCAAGCAACAATATGGAACTCAATTAAATTGAACTATTTGAACACTAGAACACTACACTATCTCTAATAGAGTTGGTCCTAAATAGTCATCTTTGTAAGTAATAAAACAACAGCAATATTTATCAAGCGCTTTCAGTATGCCAGTATTTTAGGCACTTAACATGGGTTTAATTTGCACAATAATTCAGTTAGGAGGGTAAAATGGAGAAGTTAGATTATTTGATTTCTAAATTCCTGGGTTTAACTACTGAGTATTAGATCTCTTTAGATAGCGGACTGTGTTGGGTAATAATGTTCAGAAGGTGAGACAGTTGTATCAAAAAAAAAAAAAAGAGTTGTATCAAACTTAACTAATAGGAATTTAAAGTATACTATTGAAATTTAAATATAATAAAACATAACAGGAAGCTAATGTTGTGGTCAGCAAGCTTGTCCTAGTAAATGAGATTCCAAAGAAGTCTATATTCCTTTTATATGTCTATGACCATTAGAGTGGGGTAGTAAGCTAAGTAGATTTGGAAATCAAAGATATAGTGCAATCATTAGCAAAGATTGAACTGTAGTGTACCAATCTCACTTACCCTAACAATAACCTGCCAACAACATACTTTAAGATAATAGTGGGGGAGAGATGGCATTATGTTAAAGGATCACACACTTATGGGCCAATCTTTTAAAACATTTGTAGTTCCACACACACAACACATTAAAATCTCTTTATGGGTTGTATAGCTTATTTCTTATATTTCAGATTTAATGGTTCAGATGGTGAATATTTAATGCTTTTCAGAATGAAGGAAATTAACTTAGATAGCAGTATGTATAGGATTTTATCCTTAGAGAATTTTTATTTCCTTTTGCAAATAGGAGTATTGCTATGCTAACTTTGGGCTTTAGCTGGCCCGCATATTTTAATTGAACATGCGTAACTCAGAGTTAACAAGGAACTGGTCAATACAATCCAATAAATATGTGTTTAGCTATGCCATGTGTCCAAACACAATCCTGAAAAAACAGCTTATATAAATTAGAGTCTCCTTTGATTGGATTTTGGAAGATAATGAACCAATATGTGCAGATTCCCATGTTTCTGATGCAAAAACATTTGGGGACAAGTACCAGTAAGACAATAGCCATACTATAACAGGGGGTGATGTGCTGCCGAGTAGAGGGCACTTTAAAATTTAATTTCTCTAATCTTATACCTGGACTATTGTTTGTTGGTAATCCATTTTTCTAGAGGGAATGCAGCACTGAGACTTCGCCCTATTTCTCTGGTTTTTTACTAGGATGAAAGAGTAGGTCCTTGAAGTTGACCCCAAGGAAACATTATTTCCATGGAATATTAGCTACATCCTTTCCCTTGGGAGAAAAATGCTTAACTAGGTATGTCTGGAGCTACCTGGAAGGGAGAGACTATTCTTAGGATCATATTTAGAACTTTTTTTTTTGTCTACAGAAAAATAGATCTCTCTTCCATTTTAGGTGTTTAAGAGTTTAATAATCTTGAAAAATATTTGCAAATTTAACAAGGCTATATAAATCACTCATTGTCCATGGCCTAAATCATCTAACACAGATTAAATGAACTTTGTAGCATAGGTTTCTAAAGGCTGAAATGTCTTTAATTTATTTACATTCTACCTAATGCCAAATATATTTAGTATACCTGCAATAATGTGATTTATAATAAGAGATACATATTTGCTCTTTATCCCCATTTCTGGCAGAGTTCCTAAAACCCTTGGAATTTCACAAGTGAAGAGAATGACAAAAATATATTTTGTTATGTTAATAAGGAGACTTTAAGACTGCACATAAGGATTGGGCTGGTTGTCAGGGGAACCAATGGTGATTAGAGTTGGAACTTTTAGTCCCACCCCCCCTGATTCCCAGGGAGCAAAGACCAGCTGGAGTTTGAAGTCATGCCTGGGTAACTGAGCCTCCAAGCCTCCCTAAAAACCCAAAAGGAGAGGGTTCTGAGAGCTTCCAAATCGGTAAACACATGGAAATGCTGGGAGAATGGCTCAATAGGAGAGAGCATGGAAGCTCTGAGTCCTTTTCCCATACCTTGCCCTGTGCATCTCTTCCATCTGGCTGTTCCTGAGTTATATCCTTCAATAATAAACTGGTAATCTAGTGAGTAAAATGTTTCTCTGAGTTCTGGGAGCTTCCCTAGGAAATCAGTTGAACCCAAGAAGGGAGTTTTTGGAACCTCCTATCTACAGCTTGTAGGTCAGAAACACAGGTGACAACCTGAATTTGTGATTGGTATCTCGTGTGTGTGTGTGTGTGTGTGTGTGTGTGTGCGCGCGCGCGTGTGTGTGTGTGTGTTGGTGTGGGAGGAGGGAGCAGTCTTGCGGAACTGAGCCCTTAACCTGTGGGATCTGAAGCTATCCCTAGGTAGATAGTGTCAGAATTGAGTTGAATTCTGCTGATGTCAGAGAAGTACTTGGTGTGGGAAAGAAAAGCCTGTACACATTAGAATTGGATGCAGCACTCTTCATGCCCTAAGTATATTTAGTTCTCGGAATATTTCAGCAAGAGAGAGCATATATACACATACATACATACTCACACATAAAGACCACTGTAATTTGAACAAAGAATTTAAAAAAAAGAAAATACTTTAAAATTTACTTGTGTGATCACTCTCATTCTTATTTTAAAATTGGGAAAAGTAAGTCTTAAAGAGATTAACATGAAAGTATTACCCATGGCTGGCTTCCTGACCCTGGTCCTTTGCTCTTTTTTCTCCAGCAGGCATTTATTGCATGTGATTATTTTCCTCTCAATTCTATGTGAGCCACATGTGTGGCTTGTGTCTTGTTTTCCCCACTTCCCCTTTATTCACACTACTTTTTTCTGTTATTCACAATTTATTATTACATCCTTAGAAAGAAAAGTCAAGATATTCTAGCAGTTCTTAGACCATTGCACTCAGACTAAATAGATGTAAGGGAAAAGAAAACTATTTCTGTAATCGTTTCTAGAGAGTAGAGATGATGGTGAAATCTGTATGTATGACAGCTACAATTCTACTTCACCTTTCCTATTTCTTGCTACTATAAACCTATGTATGGATATGTTAGTAAATCTTCCTCTTCTTGTAAGGATATGTTAATGTAAGAGACTGCTTCTAGACAATTGACCTTATTTATTAAAAAAATCTATTCTATAAATGGAAGGATACCAAAGATTTCTGTTATTTTCAACTTCATTTATTTACTCATAATGCTAAAATTCATTATATTATACTGACCATAAATCATTAGTTATTACCATTCTTACTATTTCCTTAATTGTGCTTTTTCATGTCTGCCTCATTTATCCACATGACTGTACCAATATTCAATGTTAGTTCTCAAAACTAATAGCACTGTGTTTCACTGCAATAGCTTTTTCACTCCATGGTAATTTTAAACAATGCTGTTCTCTATAGCTTGGTTCATCTAAATGAGATATGCTGCTATGATGGAGGTAGTCAATTATCTTTCCAGAAATTTAAACACATTCCTCAAAGATTATGTAAAAAGCCTCCTGAATCTATTATGAATACCTAAGCATTTCTTATACTTAGGCAACTTCAGAATGAGTGATTTAGTCTTGTTTGAGATATTTCTATGTAACAGTAAAACAGATACATTTAGAATTTGAATACATTTAAAGCAACCTAAGGCCTGTGGCTATGTAAGTTTTATGTCATTACTATATAATGCAAACACTGAGGTAAATTTTTGCAGAGACATTCAAGCTGAGAAAAGACTTAATAATCGTCTGGTTGAATGGCTTGCGATTATTTCCTGACTTAGACCCTTATTAAAAAAGTAGATATCCAATTTCTTTATGACCTCCTGTCAACTATAAACACCAAGACATTGAATGTACTTTAGGGATTAACCAATGCAGAAACTCTTTATATATCTTAGAGGGAACCATTCAGCTGCTGTTTGAAAAAGGTTCAGTAACAGAGAACTCTTTCTCAGTGTGATCTCTTTCATTATTCTAGTGGTGAAAAGTTCTACATACCTTCTCTTATTTCTGTACGAGCTCAAGTTAAGCTTAGGCTAAAGAAATAATGGTAACATTCAGATGTTTGAAAGAGATAAAATGCTTCATTTTGTTAAATATGTTAGCTAGGGGTAAGTTGTTGTTTTTACTTTGAGTGCAAGCTGAAATACAACATTTTACATAAATATCTTGGTGGCTATAAAGGTCAATTATTTTGTAATTTCATTAATTTTTAAAATATTTGGTATGTTTATGCATGTCTACGTCCAGTTAGAAGTAAGCTTTAAGACAAAATTCAGACCTTACTAGGGGGTTAATAGAAACAGTTTCCATTATAAAATAGGTTTGGGAAGCACACATGCTCTTGGTGAGGTGCCCTGTACTCACTAATTCATAAGGCGAGTTAGCATATAAAAGGTTTTAAGAATTCTGGAACCTGAAACCTAACTAAATTGGTTTAACCCAAGTTTACTAAATGCATGTGGCCATAAACATTTTTAAAGATAGGAGTAACTGTTAGCAGCTGGAGGGACACTCATTTCAGTGTGGGAAATGCTGCTCTAAGCCTCCCTGCTTCCCTGGTTACTTGAACGGCCCACTCTTGGCACCAGTACCTTGACTTCAGGTTTTAGTCCTAATTGACTAGTTCAGATCTCTTCTAAACACCTTGGAAAAGGATTCCTTAAATTGGAAATTTGTAAAGATATTTAAAAATTAGGTGAGAATGATTTGTTTTGCACAGTAGATGGAGAATAACATACAAAATTTTCTATTTTGTTAATGTAATATTGAGACATGGTGCCAAGGATGTTATCAAATTAAAAAGGATCCTCATTAAGGAATTGATGAAATCCATATCCAGCTAAAACTAAAAGAATTACTTCTGTTCCATCCAGCCTATTTTTTTCTTTTCTTTTCTCTTCCTTTCTTTCTTTCTTTTCTTTCCTTCCTTCCTTCCTTTTCTTTCTTTCTTTCTTTTTCTTTCTTTCTTTCTTTTTCTTTCTTTCTTCTTTCTTTCTTTCTTTCTTTCTTTCTTTCTTTCTTTCTTTCTTTCTTTCTTTCTTTCTTTCTTTCTTTCTCTTTCTCTCTTTCTCTTTCTTTCTCCCTTTCTTCCCTCCCTCCCTTTCTTCCTTCCCCTTCCTTCTTTCCTCTCTCTCTTTCTCTTTTCTTCTTTTCTCCTTCCTTCCTTCCTTCCTTCCTTCCTTCCTTCCTTCCTTCCTCCCTCTTTCTTTCTCTTTCTCTCTCTCTCTTCCTTTCTTTCTCTTTTCTTTATTTCTTATTTTATTTTTTCAGTTTTCCAAGATTCATTGTTTTCCTTCTTTCTTTTCTCTATACTGTGTGCAGTAATGCATAAGCAAGTGTCCAACACAGGGCTTTGCTGTCACTTTTGATTTCCTTAATGCATCCAGGTAGATAAAAATATTCCTTATTTTTGTAACTGTGATTGTATTCTATTTATCAGATATCCTTTATCGGTTTACTTTTGTGAATTATTGTTTACTTTTTACTTTTTTTACTTTTTTACTTTTTACTGTTTACTTTTGTTCTTATTGAATTATAAACTAACTCCTTTATGATTTAGAACTAGTCAATTATAGGATTTTTGTTTTTGTTTTTCATATGATTTATTATAATTTAATGGGAAACACTACATTTTGTAATGTACATACATTACATTACATTTCTGACAATTATGCCTCCTCACAGACAATTTTTTATTCTTTTAGTTTATATAAAATGTATGGTAAAAACACTTAAAATTTAAGTATAGCTTACTTATAATCCAGGAAAATGTGCCCATTATTATTCTTAATAATACAATTTTCAAATATGTTTTAGCCCTTCTGAAGATATTTCCTTCTCTCCCACCCAGATATAGCTAAAACCACAGATTTGTTTATAAGTCACATACAATTATTTGTAATTTTGTATATATGTATAGATCCCTATGCATTCTGCAAAGCTGCATTTTTTTATATGACTAGATACACTGTGGATTTTTCTTCAACTTGCTGTTTGCATAATATTATGTTTCTGAGATTTATTTACGTTTATACATATAACTCAGGTTCATTCACTTCTACTACTATATAGTATTAAGTGGTATGTATATGTCAAAATGGATTTAACTCTATTCCTCTCAATGAACAGTAAGTTTTATTAAGCTTTTTAGTTTGTTCTTTTTTTTTGTTCAGTAGTTTATACAATATAGTTATTCTATTCACAAACAGTCCTGCTCTAATACTCTTGTGCGTATCTCCCTCTGTACATGTGTGAGAATTCACTTGTTTATAGAATGAAATTGTGAGATTGTAAGGTATGTATTCAAATTTACAACATATGTTCAAACTGGCAATATTGTTGTTAGATTATTCTCTAGGTGATCGTATTTTATAGTCCAACTCAAAAATCTGTATTTTCCTCAGAAAGAAAGGGTTCATAGTGGTCCTCTAACTCACTCCTTCCCTACTTGGATATCCAAGAAAGTGAATGGCCTCGACCAGACTACCTTGTAAAATGTCAGTGACTTTGACAAGAAGTCTTTAAAAACAGTTTAATGGTATATATCAGAGGCATATATTAGCAGGATATATTTAATCTGGATTTTTTATTATCAATAAAATATATATTTATGAATTTATGGATTATGGATTGCCAAATTACTTATCTATGTATCGAGAGAGTAAAGCAGAGGCACCTCCAAACCAAAATGAATTTTCTTGAGAAAGTTTTTCACATATCTTATTTAAAACTGGCCTGTTAATTCCAAACCAAAAATACAGTATGATACAGGAGAAAGGGAATACTTTTGCAAGTTGCAGCTCAGAGTTTTAGTTTCCTTCAAAAAGAAGTTTTTTCTGTATCTAGTGCTTGTCTATGTTGAGTTCTTAGTAAAGGTAGGTGTTAGGTAAAATTTATGATTTGTATGGGTCTGCTTTGACTATTTAGTCTTTCTATAAACAAAAAACTAAATCTGCTGTTTATTATATTTCTGCTATCTTCTGCTCATAGTGGCTTACACTTTCCAGTGTGTTATGGAATTTTTAATTGTGAAATAAAAATTGGCTAATATTTATGTGTGAGAAATCTAGAAAATCTGATTATCTTATATCTTTTAACTAAATTAAATTCATAATTTAAAGCATAGTTTTTTATAAAAACAAAACCAAAAATAGAATACAGGCCTAGATGGATTCTGTTATGGACTGGATATTTGTATCCTCCCAAAATTTATTTGTTGAAATCTTAACCCCTAAAATGATGGTGTTGGGAGGTGGGGCCTTTGGAAGGTGATTAGGATATGAAAGTGGGCACCTCATAAATGGGATTGAGGCCTTTATAAAAGAGACCTCAGAGAGCTCTCTCCACCCTTGTGCCATGCGAGGACACAAGGAGAAGAAGCCATCTATGAACCAGGAGGTGGGCTCTTACCATACACCAAATCTTTTGGCACTTCAATCTTGGACTCTCTAACATCCAGAACTGTGAAAAATGGAATGTTCACAGTTTTAGCCACTTAGTCTATGGTATTTTTGTTATAGCAGCCTAAACAGATTAAGGGAGATTCCCTTATGAATTCTTCCAAATATTTTAGCAAGAAATGATACCAGACTCAAAAATCTTATAAGTCACAGACAAATTTAGTCAAGTACTCAGAATAATTTTGCTTCCGTAGTGGGAAATAACTAGTCTTCAATTAAATTCTGTTCAGGTCATTAGTAACAAGTCTTAAAAGTAAGACCCAAATAGATAAAAAGTTTTCCAAGTAACTTATCTGCAACACAAAACTAAGCTCAAGAGTATTTCTATGAATGTGAAATTATATAGCACACAATAAGGTTAAGATTCTACGTCTGACATCCAGTTATGACTACCAAACATGCAAAGCAGTGGTAAAATGCAACACGATCAGCCCCAAATCAATGAAAACCAACCCAAAACTAAAACTAAGAAATGTGAGAATCAGCAGACAAGGACATTTAAACCTAAAAGAATTGTATTCCATATGTTCAAAGAGTTACATAAAGTCAGCAAAAAAATAAAAAAGAAAAAAAAGAAATTCCAAATCCAATTGCTAGAGATGAAAATCACAATATATGAAATGAAAAAACATTGGACAGAATTAATGGGTGACATGACATCACAGCATAAGAGTTAGTACACTTGAAGACATGGCAACAAAAACTATGAAAACTTAAATATGTAAAGAAAAACAGAATTTTTAAAAATGAAGAGTATTAGTGAGCTATGGGACAACTTTAACTGACCTAACATGTGTAATTGGAGGAAGGTAAGGGAGGAATGGAAAAAAAATGTTTAAAGACATAATGTTGAAATATTCCCAAAAATGGTAAAAATTTTAACTTACAAACCTAAGAAGCTCAATGAACCTAAGCACAAGAAAAAGGAATTTAACTACATAAGGCACATCATGATCAAATTGTTTAAAACCAGGGGTAAGTGTGCCTGGGTGGATCAATCAGTTAAGCGTCGGCCTTTGGCTCAGGTCATGATTTCAGAGTCCTGGGGCTGAGTCCCACAGGGGGCTCGTTGCTCAGTGAGAAGCCTGTTTCTCCCTCTGTCCCTCCCTTTGCTTGTGCTTTCTCTCTCTTTCAAATAAATAAATAAAATCTTTAAAAAAAATAAAATAAAAACACTGATAAAGAAAAATCTTAAAGCAGCTAGAGAATAAGGGCATGTTATATAAAGATGGCAAAAGATTTATCATCAAAACAATGTAAGTCAGAAAACAGTTATTTAAAGTACTGAAAAGCAAAACAAAACTATCAGCCACAAATTCTAAACAGCAAAAATATCTTTCAAAAACAAAGGTAAAATAAAGATTTTTTCAGACATACAAAACCTGAAAGAATTCATCACCAGCAGATCTACTCTATAAGAAATTTTATTTTTTAAATTTTTTTTATAAGAAATTTTAAAGTAAGTCCTTGAGACAGAAGGAAAATGACACCAGATCACCAGATAGAAATAATAGTTTTTATTCTTAGGGATGTAGGGATATTGACTTAAATGAAGCACGAGACGAGTTCTTGTAGTGGTCCTGAGGTTCACTGAACTCCCAAATGATTTTTAAAAGTTTTGGTTCACACCGTGCTATGAAGTCCTGTGGGTTTTTATAAATGTGTAATGTCACGTATCCACTACTATAGTGGATCATACAGAATAGTTTCATCACCCTAAGAAATCCTCTGTGATTTATGTATCCACACTCTCACCCCAAAAGCTTGACAACCACTGACCATTTTATTGTCTCTCTAATTTGTTTTTTCTAGTATGTCATATAATTGGAATCAAACAATATGCAGCCTTTTCAAACTGGTATCTTTCTCCCAGCAGTATGAATTTAAGATTCATTAATGATGTTGCACAGATTGTTAGCTAATTCCTTTTTATTGCTGAATAATAGTCCACTGTGTGGATACACCAAATTTGTTAATCAATTAATCTATTGAAGGACATCATGGTGGCTTACAGATTTGTGTTAGTATGAATAAAGCTGAGTTCTCATGTGGGTTTTAGTGTGGACATTAGTTTTCAAATCAGGCAGTTACCTAAGAGTGAAATTGCTGGCTCATATGATAAGTTTATATTTAGGTTTATAAGCACTGCCAAACTATCTTCTAAAGTGGCTTGTTGCCTCGAATTCTCACCAGCAATTAGTTTTGTCAATTTTTTGCCTTTCAGCTATCATAATAGATATTATTGGCATGCCATTGTTGTTTTAATTTCAATTTCCCCATTGACATATGATGTTGAGCATCCTTTCATATGCTCATTTACCACCTATACAGTTTTTTTGATGAAGTATGTATTCAGATCTTTTGACCAATTTTTAGTTAGGTTGTTTTCTTATTGCTGATTAAAAGAGTTCCTTGTATATTCCAGATAGAATTTCTTTATTTCAGATATGGAGTTTTCAAATATTTCTCCCAGTCAATGGCTTCTCTTGATTCTCTTAACAGTGTTTTCACAGAACAAACATTTATAATTTTAATAAAGTCCAGTTTACCAACTTTTCCTTTCATAGATTATGCTTTTTGTGTTTGTCTAAAAACCCATAACCAAACAGAAGGCTACACAAATTTTCTCCTATATATTCTCCTTGAAATTTTATAGTTTTGCATTTTACATCTAGGTAAATGATCCACTTTAATTTAACTTTTGTGTAAGATATGAGGTTCATATTTTTCCATATGGGCTTCCATTTTTTCCAATACCATTTATTAAAAAAACTATTATCTTCCTGTACGCATTTTATACTTCAATAACTTTCTTAAAAAACAGTTGGACTATAAGCAAAAATTAATTAATTTAAAATTTAAAAGTTTTATTTAATAAAGTGCATCATGAACATTATGGAAAAAGTTAATAAGTAGAAAACAGAAAAAAATATATATATAGTGTAAGACTGATAAGGGATTAATATCTGCAATCTGAATGGAATGCTTACAAATTAGAAAATAGAAGGCAGGAACAGCAATAGAAAAATTGTCAAAAGTTATATGCAGAAATTCATGAAAGCAAAACCTCAAAATGTTGAATATAATTAGGGAAGTGATAATTAAAATAGCCATGTAATATCCCTTCACCTCTAAGCCTGAAAGACATCAGAAATCTGGATAATATCAAGTGTGTGGGGATAGGGCATTATAAGTAATCCTGGATTCGGCAGTTTTAGATTTTATTTTGGAACAAACTCTGGAACCTACCTAATAACATTAGGTGCATATCTTAGCTAGAACTTATTCAACAGGAATTCTACTCCTGGGTAGTATTAGTAGAAATTCTAAAACAATACCATAAATGGGCACATGTGCAGTTGTTCACTGCTCTATCATTTGTACTTTCAGTAAATTAAAAGTCAATCTGCAGGGAAAATGTACTGATTTCAAACCTTAGAGTATTATGCAGAGGATTGAAACAACCAATTATTTTTGTTATTCCAGTTGTAAACAAAATAAAACACATAATCTTTAATGAAAGCAGCAAGAAAAAAATGGAATGCAACAACACAATACCAATTATATAAGTTCAATTTCTTGCTCAAAATACAACATATATTTTCAAGAACTTACATTAGCCAAAAGATATACATAAAACTGTTAGAGTCATTGCCTAGAAGATGAAAGAAAGGACTGAGAGTGGGATATGAGAATAAAATGTAATAAATAAATAAATTAATTAATTAAAAAGGAGAATGAGGGAAGGTAGAAAAAATGAGGAGTTTCTCTAGGAAGCTCTATATGTGTGTGTGTGTGTGTGTGCAAGGGTTCATGAGGTTATAGAATCTTCGTGTTGTTAATGCCAAATACAAGACTCTTCAAAACCTCAAATCAATTTTGTGCTTTGAGATGTTCAACATAATGGAGATTGGGAACCTGGGAGATGCAAACACAAATACAATGGGAAAGGAAACCATACCCTTTTGTCCCAGTAACCCTGTCGCTTTAGGAGTAGGGCAGCTCCCCTTTGTATTGAACCAAGATCTTCAGGATATTTTTCAAACCCATACTTAGCCCTTAAGATGGAACCCCATTTACTCTAGCATGGGTTGTTTCAATTCCCATATCATTCAATAGCTATACCATGATTTTGCTAATATTTTATTTTATTATTTTTTTATTTTATTTTGAGAGAGTAAGTGAGCAGGGGGAGGAGAAAAGGAAGATGGAGAGAGAGAATCCAAAGCAGACTCCACTCTGAGCCCAGAGCCTGATGCGGGCTCTATCCCAGGACCCTGAAATCATGACCTCAGCCAAAATTAAGAGTCAGTTGCTTAACTGACTTACTCAGGCGCCCCTTGTAACATTTTAATTTAGCAATCTACTTTTCATATTTGAGAAGTGTTTTAACACATAGTATAATTGCAGTAGAAAGAATATAGGCTTTTTAGTCAGATTTGAAACCATATTGCAGCACCCACATTTACTAACTTCATGGGAAAAATAAAATACTACTTAAACATTCTCATTGACAGGTTATCAGTGCTGTGAAAATAAATGATGAGGCCACGTTAACAGGGTAAACCTCAGTAAATGTTAATTCTCTTCCTTTATTTCTTCTCAAATTGATTGGTTTATCCTGGAGCAGTGATCATTATTAAACAAAACAACAACAACAAAAAACTAAAGTATTGTAAAATTCAACATGCAAAAAAATTTTTAAGGCACTTATCAAAAAACCTACACAAAGTTTTCCCCTATGATTCAGGAAATCATTTAAATTAGGATTGAAGTTGAAGTGAACAAAATCCAAAAAGAACAATTCTTTTGAGGCTTTTAATTCCGTTCTCTTTTTGCTTCAGTCTCTCAGTCAACTTCTTCCTGTCTTGAATTTCATCTACAGCTCCCAAACTAATCCCCAGGCTAGGTTTTCTCAATTTTGGCCATATTGGTATTTTAGGCCAGATTTTTTGTGGGGGATGGCCCTGTACACTGCAGAGTGTTTATCAACATCCTGGCCATCTACTCAGTAGATGCCATTAGCATCTCCCCTATACTTTGCCCCAGGCTGTGACAACCAAAAATGCCTCCAGACTTTGCCAAATATCCCAAGGATGGCCCAGTCAACATGGTTGATTACACCTGCTATCGACTATCACCCATCTTCTGAATTAGTATGCAATTATTTCACTTATACATTTAACTAATATATTCAATTGTCATTAAATATCCTAACATACTTAAACTTTTCCTAGATTTTTTGTGCTCTCCGCCTATTTATCTTATTTGAAACTCTCACCCCACTTTAGAAATAGAAGATTCAGTGCTGTATCCCTATATCATGAAAAAACCATATTAAAAAGATTCTTCTGCCCTTTAGAGCATTTTCCAATCAGTTTTATTTCTCCTTTGTTTAAAAATCCCTCCAATAGAAGACAAAATTGTCCCATTACGCTACTATTTTTCTACCTTCTAACAGCTACTAATTTCCAAATCACTTCTTTGATTCATTGATTCATTCATTCACTGGCTCTCTGCCTCAATCCCTGCTAGCTCTAAAGGAATGTCAACAGCAGATATTAAGTATGACCAAGAACCAAAAATGCGGCAGCCAATTTCTGACTAGACATCTGCTTCCTTGTATCACCACATCCATTCATTTACTTTCTCCTGTGAAAACTCCTCCCTGTATTTCTTTAAACTTGTCTCCCTATACTCTCATGTTTCAGTTCATTATTTCAAACTCTTTCACTGAATACATTCAATCTTTGTCTCTAGCCTCTATCCTTTTTATCTACTACTACCCTGCCAGGGTAATCTTTTAAGATTAGATTATTTTTTCACTACAGTGCTTTAAAAATCCTATTGCTTCCCATTGCCTGAAAAAATGAGGCCTGAACACTTTGTTATGGCCATTCAAAGGCCTTTCTGATTTGGTTCTTATATATCAGTGAGCTCATCTTCTGTATATGCTCTCCTTACACACAGAAACTCAGCACTGCAGGGTTTTTGTGTCTGCACATGTGTGAGCAGCTTTCCAGTGTTTATTTGTGTTGTAATAATATGGTTTTGAGTGGCTCCTGGGTGGCTCAGTGGGTTAAAGCTTCTGCTTTTGGCTCAGGTCATGATCTCAGGGTGCTGGGATCAAGCCCCTCATTGGGCTCTCTGCTCAACAGGGAGCCTGCTTCCCCCTCTCTCTCTGCCTGCCTCGCTGCCTTCTTGTGATCTCTCTCTCTCTCTGTCAAATAAATAAATAAAGTCTTTAAAAAATATATGGTTTTGTTGCATAAAGCGTAGCCTCAAACTTCAGCTCTGAAATAAATAACTTAGCAATTTTATTCCACATTTGTTAAAATAGAAAACTGTTTCTCAGTTGGCTTTCTTTGGAGAGATGATTAGATCTATGATACCAAGGATAAGGATGAAAGTGAGATGTGCGATGCAATGACATTTATCACTGAGATCACCAACTGGGCCTGTGGCTAAAGTGAATGCTAGTTATAGTCATGGGAAAAGAAAATAAAACAAAACAATAAACTGTTAAATTAGTATAATACGTAGATACATTAATTTTTACTTTTATTTTCAGACATAGTTTAATCCCATGCCTTAAAAACTCTACACTCAAAAGATAGTGATTTTAGAAGAATAACCAGGCTTCCAGAGATCTTCATTAGCAGTAATACTATTAAGATATATATGATGTATTTTAAGTGTAATTTATTTTTTAAAGATTTATTTATTTTAATAGATTTATTTATTTTTTAAAGATTTATTTATTTGTTTGTTTATTTTATTATGTTCAGTTAGCCAACATATAATACATCATTAGTTTTTGATGTAGTGTTTAATGATTCATTAGTTGTGTCTAACACCTAGTGCTCATCACAACAGTTCCCCTCCTTAATGCCCTTCACCTGGTTACTTCATCCCCCAAGATTTATTTATTTTAAAAGAGGCAGAGGGAAAGAGAATCTCAAGCAGACTCCCTGCTGATTGCAGAGCTCTACAAGGGGCTCTGTCTCATGACCCTGAGATCGTAACCTGAGCCAAAATCAGGAGTTAACACTTAACCAACGGTGCCACCCAGGTGCCCCTAAATGTATTCGTAATTTTTATATCATTTTGTCCTATTGTTTTTCCTAATAAAGCAAGAAAAATTTCTTTCTATTTTCAAATTTTAAGTAATAAAGCAACATTTGCATCATGTAAGCTGTTTTACTTATCAGTGACAATGACTAAATAGATTATAGTCAGGCTACAAATCTATCAGTAAGTAAAATCAATAAGAACCATGAGGTTAATGGATTTATGGTTCTAACTAATTTATAATGGTATGCAGGTGACTAAATGCTGTTGCGAAGTATTATATTTACTTGCTATAAAATGAATATATTACAATTAGTTATTGATTTAGTCACACTTTCATATATTATTTTCTTTTGCTACAAATGAGACCTGTATGATCTTTCTTTCTTTCCCAAACCCATATATTATATTCTTACTCTTCAACATATTGTTCCCTAGACACATTTTAGAATAAATGGGGAGCAAAGAATTTTTCAGAATAAAATGCTAAACAAAATTTGCAACTCATCATCACTATCAAAAAAATCCTATTTCCTAAGGCAGATAAAGTATGATACAAACCAAAGCATCTCATTAAATGTCATTCTGAGGTTAGACACTTGTTATAATAGTTATTTTTATGATCGTCATCATGCTTCCATAAGCAAAATTGTCTAATTCTGTGAGAACTGGCAGAAGAGTCTAAGATGTTGCACATTCAAATGTAAATGAAAAACAAAAGAGACCCATAGTGAATTAAACCATTACATTGATCAACATCCTTAAAGTTTTACTGAACCTCACAGAGAGTTCCGTTCCTATGAAACAAAGGACATGTAGATTTATATATATTATTTCAAATTTGTTATTTTTGAATGACTTGAGAGGAAAAAATGTCTTTGTAGTAGAAAAAACAATGCTGGCTGTTTCTTCCTGATATATAGGATTTCTGTAATGATACTTGTTACACTGAGTAGAACTTTTTTTATTTTATTTTTATTTTTTTGAGTAGAACGTTTTTTTTTAAAAAAGATTTTATTTATTTATTTGAAAGAGAAAGAGCATAAGCAGGGAGAATGGCAGGCAGAGGGAGAGGGAGAAGCAGGCTCCTCGCTGGGCAGGGACCCCCCACCCCCACCCCCACCTCAACCCCCAGATCCCAGGATCCTGGGATCATGATCTGAGCCAAAGGCAGATGCTTAATCGACTGAGGCCCCCAGGTGCCCTTGGGTAGACCATTTTTATTCAGGCTTTATATAGCTAATATAGCTATACTTTTAGTTAGCCAAGATTTTACACAGTATATCTAGGTCAAATACATGTAGTTCATTTGTCCATATTACATGAATCTGATCAATTCATCAAAAACTGATAAAGTTTCTGTTGTTACTGTTGTTTTCAATTTTTTGTTTCCTTTTTCCTTTCAGTATTCTTATAATTTAGATTTATTTTTAAATGTTTACAACTTTAAAAAAATATTACAACATACATTAATCTTTATATTTTTCAACTTTAGTAAATAAATTAATCCAGTTTCCTGAGGAATCATTTAATAGAATTTACCAAAGAGTATATATTTCCAAGGAATAAAGTAATACCTTCGCATTAATAAGTAAAGGCCAGGAGGGGCTAGGTAGGGAGAGATAGGTAGGGGGCTACGGGAGCAGGCTCACAGAAATCCCCAAAATGCAGAGGTGTAAGGAAACCAGAGATAAGGAGAGGAATCAGATCATCCTGTCCTAGATGTCAGAGGTGGGGTCTTGTTATAACAACTACTTGTGACCAATAAAGAATTACCAGACCAAAAAAAAAAAAAAAGGAAGTATGCTATTAAAGATGTTATCATTAATCCTTACTCAATGGTGCTATCAGTAGCACCATTAAACCATTTAACTTTAAAAGGATTTAAGTTCCCTGGTAAGCCTTCAATAAAAGACCAACCCTAAAAGCCCTCAGTGGCAAACCTATTGGCACCCCTCTCACTCCTGAGAGCTTTTTCTATATCCTTGCCTAATAACTCTATCGCTTTATTAGCTCTCCTTTGTCCGCGAGATTCATTCTTCAACTCCCTGAGACAAGAATCTCACTCTTCTGTTTCAGTAATTTAGAACCCCATTATTTCAGATGTTCTTAAGTTATCTAGAACTAAGCATTGAGAATATGAGGTAATTTGAAGGTACAGACTATAGTAAATCTAGTAAATCAAAATAGCTCAAGGTAGGTATTTAGGAGGTCATCTGATAAAGGTCCTTCCCTCTAAAAAGCCTGCATTTTAAGAACACAAGGTTATATTTGTAGTGTCTTTATTCCTGGTTTTATGCCAATTCCTCAATTAGGATCATGATGCTTCTGAGCGTATAACATTTATGTCCTAGAATTACTCAGCTTGCTCTCTGCCTGGTGGCCATAATGAGAACAACCTGCCAGTTGGAACAAGACTTAATTCCCACCATGAGGACAGGTGGGAGAAATACTTCATAAGGCTGTCCCAGAATTACCATTGTAAACAGTTCAGCCACTGTACTCAATGACTTTCCTTCACCACTCCCTTACCCAAACTTTGAGTGTCTCTGCCCACCCTGACCAAATACCCTGGGAAAGGGAGCTGATGTTGATGACTTTGTGGTTCTGTTGGCCATGTTCTATCTGTACAAAGCACCTAAATATATTTCCTTATGGAGTTCAATTCAATGTGTGTGCCTCCACTAAGACATACTGTATTCAGGTGATAAATAGTGACTATTCATAAGAATTACATGTAGTTTTAAGCATTCGCTTATTTAATGTTTAAAAAGTTAACTTAAAATTTTTCTGCTAATATTAAGTATATAAACTAATTTGTATTCCATGTATTTATCCAGAAAAATTACAAGAGAACTAGGCCATATTATGTGATGCCTCTTACAACTCTGATCAGGTGTTCAGTCCATCTTTCCATTGGTAAAAACAAATATGGGCAAGCCCCACTTCACTGGACCTGGAAAGAATTCTCCTACCACAAATCACATGACAGTGGGTCGAAAAATGATTGAGTTCAAATGGATGAAAAAGTGCAAATATTCTTGGAATAAGAGCACCGGACATTTGTGAAAAAAAGTTATATAAATCTTTGAGTTGTTGGCAGAAACTTTTTGTTAAGGACATTAGTTGAAATTTTTCATGTTTCCCACACGAGTTCCAGTCCTGGCATATATAACAGGACATGTAAGGGGAAGTCAGCTTGAGAGGCTTATAGATACTTTTCTTACTCTCACTGATAAATGAGATAAAAGTCCCACTTGCTTCTGGCCCCACCACATTCCTGCTTCTGAATTTCTTCAGTCTTTGTTCTAGGATCTGGAGAAATCTACTTACAATCATCGTACAGAAGAAGATACTGGAAAAGAAGATGGAGAAAAAGTGTAGAATCTTCATGATATTATTAAGGGTACTTGAATGGAATGCTTGGAACAGCCTATGTCCAAATTCCTTTTTGTGTGAGGAAAAATCCTAACCCCCACAACCTTAACTTTTTTTCTTTTTTTTACTTTTATTCACAAACATTGCTACCTGGTATACTTGATGTAGGGAAAAAAGGGCAGAAGGAAATCTAGATAAAATTAAATATTCTTGTAACCTGTAGCCCGTTGATAAATACATTCCTCCAGGAGCTCCCAGCTGTCTTAATGTCACTGCCTTGTGGGGCACTTGGGAAGCTCAGTTAAGCTGCTGTGGTGGCTTGGGTCAAGATCCTGGGGTCCTGGGATCCAACCCCCCATCAGGCTCCTTGCTCAGCAGGAAGCCTGCTTCTCACCTCTGCCTGCTGCTCCACCTGCTTGTGCTTCTCTGCTTCTCTCTCCTTCTCTCTCTGTAAAATAAATAAATAAAAAAACACAAATAAAATTAAAAAAAAAAAACACAAAAAATGTTAATGCCTTGCTAGAGGGCAAAACAACCTCAGCTTGGCAATGCAAAGTCTCCAGGATGCTGTGAGTCTTCTTCAGCATATGAATGTCCTTTTGGAACTTCCCTTATCTTTACTTCCCCCAACCCCCAGATATATAATCCTCGGCTCCTCACACTCCTGGGGTAACAGGCAGCCCAGCCATGGCAGCAACTCTTCCAGCCCATGGGTCCTGTCCCCGTGCTTTACTAAAACCACCTCTTTGCACCGAAGATATCTCAAGAATTCTTCTTGGCTCTTGGCTTTGGACCTTACCAACATTCCAAAAACACATCACACTGTTTTCAGGAAACATCAAAATTAAAACTCTGTGTCTATCAAAATTAAAATCATCTCTGTAAGCTTTGGGCTCTTTGACCAAACAGAATCGTGATTTCCAGCAATTTCTAAGAAACTATAACCTAGTTCGTGTGTATGAATCAGTGTCTCTGTCACTATTTCACCTCTATCACAAGTTTTCATATGTATATTAAACATAGGTCATAGAAAGTCACTTCTATGGATAATAGTAAGTTAATTTCAAAGTATTATCAATATAAATTATGTTTATTCAGAATAGTGTTTATTTTTTTTTTACTAGTTTTATATGCAAAAACATATAGCTTCTCTGCTAAGGAAATTGATCAACATGAATATAAGAACAGTTTTTTAGAAACCTATGGCATGTTTTATAATTGCACTGGTAATATTAAAATTCTCAATAAATCCACAAATGCTTGATTTAGAGCTTATTGATCTAGTGCTTATTCAACTATCACTAATACATTTTCTTTGCCTGTAGTGGTGTGCAAATTGTGTCTTTTTAAAAAAAGAATAATAGTTTTTACAACACAGAAAATGGCCTTCATTTTTGCCAGTTGTCTCGATTAGGCTGGGTACTATAGAGTGAAGCAATTCTAAAGGGTTAATTGGAATAATTTAGCTGCTTAGTTTTAGTTCCCAAAACATGTTCACTTAAAAAAAAACATTTTATATTTGCTTATGACTGTTATTTTCAAAAGGTTTCACATTTATTAAATCATTGAGTCTGAAACCGTTTTTTGTTTGTTTAAAACATGAGGAGACTGGAGACTCAGAGATGCTGAGTAATTGCTAAAGCTCATCTGGTTAATAAATGGCAGTTTCAAACTCGAATTCAGAACTTTGGGTTCTATCCCCGTGATCTTTTGAAGAGGAAAACTGTGTAATTTCTTTACAAAACTCTTTTTAAGTCTTTGACTTTCAGAATTTTTGCTACAATGTATCTGTTTGTGGGTTTCTTTGTGCTTATGTTATCTCGAGTATACTGAGCTTCCTAGATGTGTGGATAATCATTTTTCCCTGAATTTGGGGATGTCTCAGCCATAATTTCTTTGAGGTTTTTTTTTTCCCCCCTCTCTGCTCTCTTCTTTCCCTCTGGTGTTCCTATTGATGTGATTTGGTGTGGGGTTCGGGAGCAAATGGTCAAGAAAGAATTCTTGAGATGCAAAACACGTGGTTTTATTAAAGCATGGGGACAGGACCTGTGGGCAGAAAGAACTACATAATAAGTGACAGAAGTGATGATTACATAGTTTTCTATCCTGTGAAGGGGAGAGTGACTTTAGGGCCCCAGGAAATATAGTCTTCTGGAGGTCTGCCTATTGATAAGATTGCTTTTTCTTGTAAATCATTAAGACAGTTGCAAGCTGATGGAGATTCCTGTTCTGCTTGACTGTGATCTCTATCAGTTGAAATTTGTTTTTTCCTCTTCCTTTGTTCTTGGGTAGCCAGGAGTGCCTGAGGAATGTTACACATATTCCCCTGGGGCAGGGAGGTTGCTGGGTGTTAGTTAATGCTTTGCCCTCAGCTTGCTTTTTGCTCCTTCATTACCATTCCATGCATGTTGATGTTCTTTTTTTATTTTATTTTTATTTTTTTTTTTAAGATTTTATTTATTCATTCGTCAGAGAAGAAGAGAGAGCACAAGCAGGCAGAGTGACAGGCAGAGGCAGAGGGAGAAGCAGGCTCCCTGCCGAGCAAGGAGCCCGATGTGGGACTCGATCCCAGGACCCTGGGATCATGACCTGAGCCGAAGGAAGGCAGCTGCTTAACCAACTGAGCCACCCAGGCGTCCCGCATGTTGATGTTCTTAATGGTGTCCCAGTGTTTCTCTATTTCTTGGCTTGCATAATTTCTATTAATCTATCTTAAAGTGCATCTGTTCTTTCTTCGGTCAGTTGAAATTTACTCTTTAACCTCTCTAGTGAATTTTTTATTTCATTTCTTGTAACTCTTCAACTGCATAATTTGCATTTAGTTCTTTTTATAATTCTTATTTTTTTATTGTTATTCTCTATTCGATGCCACATTATCGGCATATCTTTATTTCATTGATCATGTTTCTTTGCTATTTATTTATAATTCTGTGAACATATTTATAATGGTTACTTGAAAATTTTTTTTTGGAAGATTTTATTTATTTATTTGTCAGAGAGAGAGAGAGAGAGAGAACACAAGCAGGGGGAGCAGCAGGCAGAGGGAGAAGCAGGCTCCCCGCTGAGCAAGGAGCCTGACACGGGACTCGATCCCAGGACCCTGGGATCATGACCTGAGCCGAAGGCAGTGGCTTAACGGACTAAGCCACCCAGGCGTCCCGAAAATATTTTTCTGATAATACTGATATCTGGTCTGTCTCATGTGCAATTTCTGTTGGCTGTTGGTTTTTTTTTTTCCTTTTTTTTTTTTAGTGTATGTCTCATTAATTTTGGGGCAAATTGGACATTTTAGATAATATAGCAACTCTGGGTACTGGTCCCCCTCCCACTGTGGGATTATTATTTTTATTAACTTGATTATTTGTTCAGTGACTGGATTATTATTGTTTTTTTTTTCAGTGACTGAATTATTTTAGTGAACTCTATTGTACTCTCTCCTCCCCAAACCCCTACTACTCCTAGAGTTCAGACCCTCAAGTAATTCCTCATGGAATTGCACATTTGGGCATGCCAACAGTCACCTTGGGATGAAGGTGGCATTAGTAGGATTCTCTTTCTTCCCTGGTCACACCAGGCATTAAACCCCACAAAGTGCCATCTGATTGCTATACTGTTTTGAACATGACTTAGGGCATAAATTGCTCTACATACTAATTCAACCAAACTGGGGTTTCTTTGAAAGAATAGTTTCTAAGTTCAATGTTTGATTTGCTCTGACCCCTGGAGGCTTCCTCTTATCTGTTTTGTTCCTTGATACATATTCTGAAAACTGTTCCACCTAGTGTTTAGCTTACATTGTGAATGTCTTCCCAATTGTCTTTCACCATAACCTCTATTGGTACTAAGAATACTTTTAGACTTGAACTTTTTCACTCTCTATTGTAAGTGAAGTCAGTTCCATTGGGAAGAGATTAAAAACCTGTAAATTTTATGCTCTGTTTTTACCTCCAGGGAAAGTCTCTGAGCCAGAGCTCTGTAACTAAGGATGGAGATAATGGCAGGTTTCTCTCTGAGTGACACCCCTGCTCTATGAGCCAACCAATAGAGCTGAGGGGAGAAGGACCCCAAGTTCTCTCACTTGCATCTCCTTACATGAAACAATTATCAGGAGTCAGAGTAATGATGATTATCCTGCATTCTCAGCATCACCCATACAAAGTAGAGCCTGTGTTCTGCAAGTGTTCCACTTCTCAGCTGCACTCCCCTATAATTTAGCTTTAGGAACAGATAACTGGGGGCAGGATGACAAATGCTGATGTTTTATTCCTCCCAGTAAGGTAGTCCCCCATTTGGGTGCCAGGGATAGATGTTTTTGACTGCAAAAATCTGGAATGGTGTCTCTTCCATCTCACTGTGTTGGGAGATTAGTGAGAGGGACAGCTCGTGGTTCAAATACCACAGTTATGCCTTTCTTTTCACACATTTTCATACATTTTCATGAACAGAGGGGAGAAGTCCAAGATGGCAGAGGAGTAGGAGACCTTAGTTTCATCTGGTCCCAGGAATTTAGCTAGATAGCTATGAAATCACTCTGAACACCTGTGAATTCAACCAAAGTTCTAAGAAAAGAATAGCTGCAACTCTACAAATACAAAAGTGACCACTTTCTGCAAGGTAGGAGGTGCAGAGAAGTGAATCCAAGGCTATAAATGGGAAGATAAACTGCGGGTGGGGGTTGGAGAGCCTTCTTAAGCTGGCTACTGGCAAGTGACAGAGCAGTGGAGCACAAAATTGGAACTTTTAGAAGTCTGCTCTTGTGAGGAACAGTGCTCAGGTGGCTAAGCGGGGGTGGAACCCTAGCTGTGACAGTGTGGTCTCAGGATCCTCAGTGTCACAGAAAGACCAGGGATGCCTGAGTGCAGCAGAGCTCCCAGGCTTCAGAGCAGGGAGGCTGGCTGCAAACAGTGAGACTAGGAGTGGGATCTTAGCTTGAAGTTGCCATAAACCTTGAACTATGGCATGATTGGGCAACTGCTCTCTGAGCAGGGGCCTAACAAGTGGCAGAACTGGTGAGATCCACCTTCTTCCTCTAGGAGGAGCGGTGTGGGAGTGTGCTGCAGGAATCTGCAGGATTTGGAGACTCGAAGTGGAGGTCATGTGCCTGATATAGAAACCATCCATTGGAGGCTGGGTGAGCACAGAGTGTGGACTGAGATCATGGAGACAGGAGTGATTGACTGCTTTTCCTGAGGGCACACTGAAGAGTGGGGTGCCCAACTTTCAGCTCTGGGGCTAGAGATTGGGAGGCAGCCATTTTCATTCACATCCTCTAAAGCTGCTGGGTGGTGCAATTGTGCCTGGGGCAAAGACATTTGAAAATCGAAACAATATGCCACTCCCCCAGAAGATCAGCAGGAACCCCCACCCAAGACCAAGTTTGCCAAACAATGAAAACTGCAAAACTCCAGTCATTGGGGAATACAGCACATAGAATTCATGTTTTTTTCCCCCATGATTCTTCAGTGTTTCAACTTTATTTTTTATTTTTTCTCTTTCCTTTTTCAACCAATTTCTTACATTATCAACTCTTTTTAAATCTTTTTAAACTTTCATTTTTAGTTACATTCTTTCCTTTCATTGTATATAATTTTATTTTTGTATATATATAAGTTTTTCTTTCTTTACAATTTTGGGATGTAGTTTCTTCTAACAGACCAAAATACACCCCAAATCTGGTATATAGCTCTGTTCTATCCACCTGTCTCTCTTTTTACCCCCTTTCTTCTTCTTCTTTTTTTCTTTTGTTAAAGTCTTTAATTTTCATCTTTACAGTTACATTGTACCATTCAATGTTTTTAATTTTATTTTTGTATATATATAAGGTTTCTTTTTTCATTACAATTTTGAGATGTAGTTTCTTCTAACAAGCTGATCAAAGTACACTCAGGATATAGTGTATTCCTCTGTTCTGTTTATATCCCTTCCTTTCTGTTTTTTTTTTTTTTCTTTTCTCTTTTGTTTTTTCTTGTCTTTTAATTTTCATTTTTAGTTACACTCTATCCTTTCATTGCATTTGATTTAATTTTGTACATATATAAGTTTTTCTTTCTTTACAATTTTGGGATCTAGCTTTCTAACAAACAAACCAAAATGCACACAGGATCCAGTGTATTGATCTATTTTCTTCACCTGTATGATTATCTTCTCTTTTTATTTCTTTTTTTCTTTTTTAATTTTTCTTTTTTTGGTTTCGAGTCTTTTCTGATTTGTTTAGTGTATATTTCTTTGGGGTTACTATTGTCATTTTAGTATATTGTTCTCTGAATTCATCTATTCTCTGGACAGAAATGACAAGATGGAAAAACTCACCTCAAAAAAAAAAAAAAAGAACAAAAGGCAGTACTGACTGCTGGGGACGTAATCAGCATGGACATAAGTAAGATGTCAGAACTAGAGTTCAGAGTAAAGATTATAAAGATCCTAGCTGGGTTTGAAGAAAGCATAGAAGACACTAGAGAATCATATTCTGAAGAAATAAAGGAACTAAAGTCTAACCAAATCAGAATCAAAAAGGCTATTAATGAGATGCAATAAAAAATGGAGGCTCTAACTACTAGGATGAATGATGCAGAAGAGAGAATTAGTGATACAGAAGACAAAATGATGGAGAATAAAGAAGCTGAGAAAAATAGTTAAACAACTATTGGATCGCAAGGAAAGAATTCAAGAGATAAATGATACCATAAAGCAGAACAGTATTAGAATAATTGGGACCCCAGAAGAAAAAGAAAGAGAGAGAGGGGCAGAAGGCATATTGGAGCAAATTATAGCAGAGAACTTCCCTAATATGGGGAAGGAAACAGGCGTCAAAATCCAGGGGGCAGAGAGAACCCCCCTCAAAATCAATAAAAATAGGTCAACACCATGACATATAATGGTGAAACTTGCAATTCTCAGAGACAAAGCAAAAACCCTAGAAGTAGCTCAGGACAAGAGGTCTATAATGTACAAGGGTAGAAACATTAGGCTGGCAGCAGAACTATCCACAGAGACCTGGCAATCCAGAAACGACTGGCATGATACATTCAGGGTGCTAAATGAGAAAAAAAAAATGTAGCCAAGAATACTTTATCTAGCTAGGATGTCATTCAAAGTAGGAGTGATAAAAAGCTTCCAGGACAAATAGAAACTAAAAAAATTTGTGATCACCAAACCAGTCCTATAAGAAATAGTAAAAGGAATCCTTTAAGCAAAGAGAGAGCCCAAACGTTAACATAGACCAGAAAGGAACAGAGACAATATAGAGAAACAGTCACTTTACAGGTAATACAATGACACTAAATTCATATCATTTTTTTTATTTATTTATTTTTTTTCTAAATTCATATCATTCAACAGTTACTCTGAATATAAATGGGCTAAATGCCCCAATCAAAAGACCAGAGAGTATCGGATTGGATAAAAAAGCAAGATTCATGGATATACTATCTGCAAAAGACTCATATTAGACCCAAAGACACCTCCAGAATGAAAGTGAAGGAGTGGAAACCATTTATCATGCTAAGGACATGAAAAGAAAGCTGGGGTGGCAGTCCTTACATCAGACAAATTAGATTTTAAACCAAAGACTGTAATAAAAAATGAGGAAGGACACTATATCACAATTAAAGACTCTATCCAACAAGAAGACCTAACAATTGTAAATATTTATGCCCCTAACATGGGAGCAGCCAATTGTATAAGCCAACTAATAACAAAATTAAAGAAATACATCAATAATAATACAATAATAGTAGGTGACATTAACACCTCAGTCACTGCAATGGACAGATCATCTAAGCAGAAGATCAATAAGGAAACAAGGGCTTTGAATGATACACTGGACCATAAGGACTTCACAGATATATTCAGAGCATCATACCCTAAAGCAACAGAATACACACTTTTCTGGAGTGCACACGAAACATTCTCCAAAATAGGTCACAAAGTGGGTCACAAATCAGGTCTCAACCAGTACCAAAAGACTGGGATCATTCCCTACATATTTTGGACCATAATTCTTTGAAACTGGAACTCAATCACAAGAGGAAATTTGGAAAAAATTCAAATACATAGATGCTAAAGAGCATCCTACAAAAGAATGAATGGGTCAACCAGGAAATTAAAGAAGAACTTAAAAATTCATGGAAACAAATGGAAATGAAAACACAACTGTTCAAAATCTTTGGGATGCAATGAAGGTGGTCCTAAGAAGGAAGTATATAACACTACAAGCCTTTCTCAAGAAACAAAAAGATTTCAAATACACAGCCTAACCTTACACCTAGAGGAGCTGGAGAAAGAACAACCAATAAAGCCTAAACCCAGCAAGAGAAGAGAAATAATAAAGATTAGAGCAGAAATCAATGAAATAGAAACCAAAAACAAAACAAAACAAAATAAAACAAAAAAAACCCAGTAGAACGGATCAATGAAACTAGGAACTGTTTCTGTGAAAACATTAATAAGATCGATAAACACCTGCCCAGACTTATCAAAAAGAAAACAGAAAGGACTCAAATAAATAAAATCATGAATGAAAGAGGAGAGATCACAACCAACACTGAAGAAATACAAACAATTATAAGAACATATTCTGAGCAACTATATGCCAACAAATTAGACAATCTGGAAGAATTGGATGCATTCATAGAGATGTATAAACTACCAAAACTGAAATAGGCAGAAATAGAAAACTTAAACAGACCCATAACCAGCAAGAAAATTGAAGCAGTAATCAAGAGTCTCCCAACAAAAGAGAGTCCAGGCTGGATGACTTCCCAGGGGAATTCTACCAAACATTTAAAGAAGAATTAAAACTTTTTCTTCTGAAGCTGTTTCAAAAAATAGAAATGGAAGGATAACTTCCAAACTCTTTCTTTGAAACCAGCATTACCTTGATCCCCAAGCCAGACAAAGATCCTGCCAAAAAGGAGAAATTAGACCAATATTCCTGATGAACATGGATGCAAAAATTCTCACCAAAATACTAGCCAATAGGATCCAGCAGTACATTAAAAGGATTATTCATCACAAACAAGTGGGATTTATTACTGGGTTACAAGTGTGGTTCAACATCTGCAAATCAATCAATGTGATATACTACATAAATAAAAGAAAGGACAAGAAACTTATGATCCCCTCAATAGATGCAGAAAAAGCATTTGAGAAAGTACAGCATCCTTTCTTGATGAAAACTCTTCTCAGTGTAAGGATAGAGGGAACATACATCAATATCATAAAAGCTATCTATGAAAAGCACTCAGCAAATATCATTATCAATGGGGAAAAACTGAGAGCTTTTCCCCTAAGGTTGGGAACATGGCAGAGATGTCCACTATCACCACTGCTGTTCAACATAGGACTAGAAGTCCTAGCTTCAGCAATAGGACAACAAAAAGAAATAAAAGGTATCCGAATCAGCAAAGAAGAAGTCAAACTCGTACTTTTCACAGATGACATCATACTCTATGTGGAAAACCTAAATGACCCCAACCTAAAATTGCTAGAACTCATACAGGAATTCAGCATAGTGGCAGGATATAAAATCAATGCGCAGAAATCAGTTGCATTTCTATATACTTACAATGAGACAGAAGAAAAAGAAATTAAGGAGTCAATCCCATTTACAATTGCACCAAAAAATCATAAGTTACCTTGGAATAAACCTAACGAAATAGGCAAAGGATCTGTATTCAGAAAATTATAGAACACTTATGAAAGAAATTGAGGAAGGCACAAAGAAATGGAAAAACATTTCATGCTCACAGATTGGAAGAACAAATATTGTTAAAATGTCTATGCTATCTAGAACAATGTATACATTCAATGCAATTTCTATCAAAATACCATCAGCTTTGTTCACAGAGCTAGAACAAATAATCCTAAAATTTGTATGGAACCAGAAAAGACCCCAAATACCCAAAGGAATGTTGAAAAAGAAGACCAAAACTGATGACATCATAATGCCAGACTTCAAGCTCTATTGCAAAGTTATAATCATCCAGACAGTATGGTACTGGCAAAAAAACAGACACATAGATCAATGAAACAGAATCGAAAACCTGGAAATGGACCCTCAACTCTATGTTCAACTGATCTTCCACAAAGCAAGAGAGAATATCAAATGGAAAAAAGATAGTGTCTTCAACAAATTGTGTTGGGAAAATTGGACAGCCACATGCAGAAGAATAAAACTGGACCATTTTCTTACACCATACACAAAAATAGACTTAAGATGAATGAATGACCTAAAAGTGACCTAAATGTGAGATGGTATTCCATCAAAATCCTAGAGGAGAACACAGGCAGCAACTTCTGTGACCTTGGCTGCAGCAACTTCTTGCTAGACACATCTCCAAATGCAAGGGAAACAAAGGCAAAGGGATGCCTGGGTGGCTCAGTCAGTTAAGCAGCTGCCTTTGACTCAGGTCACGATCCTGGTGTCCTGGGACCGAATCCCACACCAGGCTCCTTGCTCAGCGGGGAAACTGCTTCTCCCTCTGCCTGCCACTTCCCCTGCTTGCACAATTATCATATGATCTCACTGATATGTAGAATTTAAGTAACAACAAAGAGGATCATAGGGGAAGAGAGGAAAAAATAAAAAAAGATAAATCCAGAGAGGGAGACACCATAAGAGACTGTTAATCAGAGGAAAGAAACAAGATTGCTGGAAATGAGGCAGGTGGGGGGATGGGTAACCGGGTGATAAACATTAAGGAGGGTATGTGATATAATCAGCACTGGGTATTATTATATAAGACTGATGAATCACTGGTCTCCGCTTCTGAAACCAATAACACATTAGGTTAATTAATTGAATTTAATTTTAAAAAACGAGAAAAAAAAGATATCGATGAACCAATATTTCTTCACTTGCTGATCACCCTTAGGACCATTGTCAGAGACTTAAAGTGGTTGTATTTTTTTTTTCTTTTAGCTTTCATCAGTTTCACTGAGAAGTTGGTTAACAGTACTTCTTTATACTGTCATATTGTAAACTGATCCACTCTACAATAATTTTGATGTTTATTTGTAGATAGGGCTAAAGTGAAATGAGAATTGATGTGAAATGTTGGGGTTTGGTAACAAATGATCAAGAAAGAGTTCTTGAGATATCTCTGGTGCAAAAAAAGGTGGTTTTGTTAAAGCATGGGGACAGGACCCATGGCCAAAAAGAACAGCACTTGGATTGTGAGGAGTGTCTGATTATATACTTTCAAGTAGGGAAGCTTTAAGTCCCTAAGGAATTTGGAAGCAAGAGTTCCAGGACTTTGAGGGGTCATTTTACTATCATTTAGTAAAACCTTAGTCATGAGATCTTTCAGATGTATATCAGTGGGCCATATGCTTGGAAGATGATTGCTAACATACATCTTGGGGAGGGAGGTATAGACAAAGGAAGTTTCCAAAAGTATTTTTATATGTAAAAGAAGACTTAGGATCCTGGAGGTCCTGCTGTCAAGCTACAGTTGCCTTTTGTTTCTAGCAA
>CM052898.1:153561067-153591861 GCA_028534135.1 Potos flavus
AACTAGGACATTAAAGTGCAATCACCAGAATAATTATTTTAAGGTGAGATCAAGGTTTTGGGAAATATAAATGCTTGTATAAATATCGAATCTATTCTGTTAAATGCCCAAAAGGGCCTTCTCTTTTACATAAATAAAAGCAAAAACTCAGACTAAATTCTTGAGTTATTCCAGAGAACAACGGTATCTGATTTTCTTAGTTTTCTATTTGCAAATTTATTTTTATAAATCAGTGGCTCAGCCATACTTTAGACTGCTAACATAAACACATCCTGAGTGATTTCATCACAAGAGTGAAGTGTAGAAATAATTTTTCTATTAGTTTTTTCCAGTTAACTTTTTATTTGAAAGCCAACTGAAAATTACTGCATAAAAAGTTAATTATAAAAGTAAATAATGAGTGATACAGGTACCATGTAGTTTTCTAACTATCCAACATTCTAACTATCTTCTAAAGGTACCCAACATGTTGCCTTCTTGCTCAGATAATGGGGAAAAATAAATAGCTATTTAGACAAAAGTACATTTAGTCTGCTTGTGGCAACATGGCACTTTGAAACTACATAGAATTTAAACAGATATTTCCCTACTTCGGTTCTCAACTCATTGTCATAGAGCCAAAGATAAATCAGCATGAACCAAAAACTTGTGACATCTAATAAAGAACTGTATTTCCAACTTCTGTAATATTAAAGTTCTACTTTCTTAAATCAGAATTAATAGACACATTAAAACATTCCATTTTAAATTTGGTATAAATACTTTATCAGTCATACCTTTTAAGACTAAATTAGTAATTTTGTTTATTTGATAGGATCAACTCCCATAGTTAAAAATTTTAAGGAAGAAAAAAACGTATAATGGAATGACTGGGTGGCTCAGTCGGTTAAGCATCTGCCCTGGGCTCAGGTCATGATCCCGGGGTTCTGGGATCAAGCCCTGCATAGGGCTCCCTGCTCAATGGATAGCCTGCTTCTCCCTCTGCCTCTTCCCCTGCTCATGCTCTGTCTTTCTGTGTCAAATAGATAAATATTTTAAAAACCTATAGTAAATCATTTATTTGAGAATCTAATAGAAGAATGACTTTTGAATATCAAATCAGTGTCTAATAGATATATAAAATAAAATAAAAACTGGAACATAAGTCATTAAATAAGTACTTAGTAATTACTACTGGTACTGGTCTAAATACTTTCCTTTATTCATTGTTACTCTCATTTCCATATATTTTAGAAATTTTTATGCAATTCTATACTGTAGTTTGCTCCAGTGAGATCTCTGAATTCAAGCAATTTAATCCTAAATTCCTCCTTTGCTACATTAACCTGTGCTTTAAGGATAGTGTTCTTCTGGAGTCTGATATAAACTGAATTCCAGAAGAAAATAATGAATTAAACAATAAGGCTCTTCTCTTTAGCCTCAGGAAAGGTAAAATACTAGCTAACAGTCAAATGACTGTTTCCATGTTCCAGACTGGTTTCATATATTAACTTGTTTAGTGAGTCCAGCCAGCCCTACACGGTGGGTCATAATTGCTTCCATTTAAAAGGAGATGCTATGTCCCTTTCCCAAAGTCATACAGCGGAGAGTCATAAAGTCCAGTTGGTCTGACTCCAGAGTCCTTGATTCTCCTTCTACACTGTACAGCCTTTGATCTGTGACCCCATCTCTGTGGTTCTGGATGCCTTCATTTCTCATCATTCTGGGAGCCATCTTTTCATGACTCAACTTTCCATTTTGCATTTGGTGGTTATTTTAAATAAAAAGGGGAGAAGAGTTTCTCTCATTTTATCAATTGCAAAGCCTAACTTTACCAACAGCCTAGCCTAACTCTTCCTTTATAGTTTCTAAGTGAAGAGGGGGAGTAAATGTTTTGAGAGCATTCTCATGGAAAATGACATAGGACTCATAATTATTTCTCTGAATTTTGTCAATATAGCCACTTAATTGGATTATTGGACTTTGTTATTCAAGTTGGCTACTTATAATGATGAATATATCCTTTTCTGCATCCTTGCATTGCTTTAACTTTGGTCTAAGTCACCTGTGTCTTTTGCTTGTAGTCATAACAGTGTCCTACTTCTTCCTACATCCGCCCTAGTTTCTTGTTAGTCTACATGCAACACCCTTACTAGTGTAATCCTGTCAGGGCAGATGACATTATTGTTGCTCAAACTCCCCAGTGAGTTTGCATATATAGTATGTCCCTCATCCATGAGAATGAGGTCCGATATCCCCAGGGGATGCCTGAAAAAACAGATAGTACCCAAACCCTATGTATACTATGTTTTTTCCTATATGCACATACCTATGATGAAGTTTAATTTATAAATTAGGCACAATAAAAGATTAACAATAGTAACTAATACAAAAGTAGAGAAATTATAACAATATGCTATAATGAAAGTTATGTGAATGTGATCTCTCTTAAAATATCTTACTGTAGTATAGTCACCTTCTTGTGATGATTAAGTGCCCATGTAATGATGGGGCACGTGGGTGGTTCAGTTGGTTAAGCAGCTGCCTTCAACTCAGGTCATGATCTCAGGGCCCTGGGATCGAGCCTCGCATCAGGATCCCTGCTCTGTGGGGAGTCTGCTTCTCCCTCTGCCTGACCCCCCTCACCTATTAGTGCTCTCTCTGTCTCTCTCAAATAAATAAATAAAATCTTTGAAAAAAAAAACTGCGATGAGATGAAGTGAGATGAATGATGCAGACATTGTGACCTAGCATTAGGCTACTATTCTGATGCCTTGTTGGAGGGAGGATCATCTGCTTCTGGATCACGGTTGTCCGTGGGTTAACTGAAACTGCATATGAGAGGACTACTGTAAATTAGAAAAAACTCTGCCCCTTTTCCTCCATCCTGTTCCTCTCCTGCTGTCCTTATGATTTCTTTGTGCTTGCCAGGACAGCTCAGGAGTCAGGGCATTTGCTCCTTGCTCTTTCATCTGCTTAGAATACAGTTCTCCCCAACATTCACATATGTCATTCCTTCTTTGCCTTCAGGTTTTGAAGTTATCTCCTCAGCAATGCCTTCCCTCTCCATCTCTGTCTAAAATATTATACCCTCATCACTGCAATTTCTCTCTTCTTTTCTGATTTATTTTTTTCGGTATCTGATACACTATATATGTTGTTTAGTTATCTTACTTCTTTATGTATGATATCCATTTTAGCCTTAGCTGGATCTTCAGCATGAAAAACAAAGACCATCATACAGTAAAGGCTTAAAACATATTTGCTGAGTGAATCAAGAATGAACAATTAAACACAATACTGCAATGAGCTGACATGCTCTAAGGCAATATATTTCAAATCAGTTTGAAAAAAGTCAGTTTTACCCATTCAGGAAAAAATAAAAGTCAGACTAATTGTTCAATTCTTATTTAACTTTTCTTTTTTCTTTTGGTAGTTTTTTGGCTGTTATACTGCTGCTGAGGTTGGTTGGTCCAGGGGAGCACATAGGAACTATGAGGTGTGTGTGGTACAACACCCGAACTGTCCCATCCTGGACTATGACTGCCCCATCTTTGATCTCATGTCTCTTTCACTCTGCTTATCAAGTTTGCACCAGTAGTCCAAATCGCTGACTGTCTGTAAGGGAAAAACAGCTATTTCCTTCACCCTATAGAAACCCTTTTAAGAACGATCTACTAAATACTTCTCCAATTTTTCCCCCTTACTTCTACCTAGGGGTCCTGTCATGCTCCAAGTTCCCCACCCCTCAGAAAGAAACAAAGACAAAACAGACAGAAGAAAAACAGATCTTTCTCTTTTCCATATATACCATACTTTGCCATGGCTCCACAACTCTGAATATGTCCTTGCCTTGGTCTTGATTTTCTTCTTCTTTTATCTCTCATCTTTCCAGGTAAATATTCCCTCTCAACCTGTAGGAAACATGTTGGTTTTGTTTACCGTTTGATACCTTAACAACTAGTCTGGGGTCTGGAAGGTGCTAAGGGATTCATATTTGCTGACTGACAATGGTCAATGCATTCTTCAGATCTCAGGAGGACTTGGAGGCCAAGATCTTTCTTTTTTGAATTGTACTTATTGTGGTGTGGCAAGTATTCATTACGTGGATCTTAATTTCTTAAACTTGAAACTTTTGAGAATAGTAATTTTTTTAAAACAACATTCCTGAGTTTACACTTTATGATTAGTAAATATTAGGTAAGTAAAAGAACAAGTGTTAGAATCACATGCAAAAACCAGAAATGGCAAATGTGGAAGAGAATATATTTCCCTATATGATAGAACTTTAAAACTATTTCAGACTGTGACAGGAAATTTATTATCAGTCTGCCTAAAAAAAGCCATTCCAATAACATAAGCTTTTACATAAAAATATCACCTTATATAAGCATGTGTGATTTTCCAAAATGTAACTGATTATCTATATATTGAGCACAAAAGGGAAAAGGAAAAGTGGAATAGATAGAACTAAATAGAGTGGTAAGGAAAGAAAACATTAAAAATATTAGAATATATTAAAATCTTGAAGTAAGAGAAAAAAATTATGAAGTTTGAGACTAAGAACCAAATGCATAGGGTTTGGCATAAGAGAAATGGGACAATATTTCATCTGTGCAGGAATTAAAAAAAAAATCCCTGTCCGTATTTCTTTTATTTAAAAACAAAAAGTAGAGCTGATTACATTTTATTTTAGCATAAGTCTTGGCTTTACATAACAGCAAAATTTCTCAAAACTATATTGTTGAGAATAAAAGTTATAATTTTAATTATTTTACCTACAAAAATAAGAAAAGTGCTATTTTTTTAAACAAAGACTAAGCTTTATGAACACGCTTTATTTCAGCAATATTCATAGCATTAATGTGTAAAACTCAGTCTTCAGCTCATTTTCCACTGGGTATTACCTGCATTATAGAAATTCTTTAACAGAAGAAGCGTTTTTCACTGTGTAGCTTTTCAATTATATTCATAGGAATGTCAGAACTATAATTTTATATAACAATCTTTGAGCAAAACTAAATTCACATTCACATATGCTTTACACAGATGTTTTAAATAATCAGAATCAAGTGTTCCTCCCTACTTCAATCATCTTTCCGTTCAACACATTACTAAACACAACTTTTAATTTATGTTTATGATGAAATCTAAGAATCTTCACTAGGGATCCAGGGCTTTTAGCAAGCACCTTTGATATGCAAAACCCTGGGATAGGAACCAGGAATATAAAAAAAAAAAAATGTGTTTCAGCCCTCAACTGCCAAGAGCTCAATCATTATTAAAAGAAGAAATATGTAGATATATAAAGTGCAATATAATCTGGTATCTATAAACCTGTGGTTAAACTCTTATAAGATCTGAGGAAGTATAACAGTAACCCCTATTCAGTGACAGGGAGAAAGGGAGGGTTCTAGACAAAGAGTTGTTCAAAACAGTTGGGTAAGAAAGGATAAGAGTGGGTGTGTCTGGGTGGCTCAGTCAGTTAAGTACCTTCCCTTGGCTCAGGTCATGATCTTGGGGTCCTGGGAGGAAGGCTTGAGTTGGGCTCCATGCTCAGTGGGGAGTCTGGTTCTCCCTATGTCCCTCCCCCCAGCTGTGCTCTTTTGTTCTCTCAAATAAATAAGTAAATTCTTAAAAAAAAAAAAAAAAAACGGATAAAAGTGGAAACTAGTGCAAGTACAGTGTGGCTGAATCTCAGGTATGGCAGGAGTTGTGGATGGAAAAGGTACTCTGAAGATATATTGGAGTAAATTTTGGAAGGCTGAGCTCCATGTGTCTGGTGCTCAACTCAGCTGAAAGCGAGAAATTTGAACTGTCAGGTTCTGAGTAGCTGGTTAAAGGATTAAAGCTACAAGCAAAATGAAAGAGTAAGCTTTTAATCACTTATTGTGATGATATAAGCAAGAGGCTAAAACTAGAGAAAGTGTGGACTTCCTCTGTTCCATTTCCTCCCATGGAATGGTACACAGGTCAAGGGTCAGGTAGATCAATGCAGACATGGGTGGAGTTCATCTCACTGTCAAGGGAGCCCCAACAAAAGATTCCTAAAGTCAGGGGAAGGATGAAAGGGAAGGGTTTGAAGTGGAAAAGTATTGGGTATTGGGTCACAGTAGAGGAAAATATCTGCAAGTTTTCTCTCTACTTTTCTCCGTAAGGGGAAGTCTAAAAAGGCTGTTGGCCCAAGGCCTTACCAAAAGAGATCTAGGATAAAGGCACTTGAGCTAGGAATGCAGCACTGCAAAGAGTGTGAACAGTCATGGGAGGGCAGGATGGAGGCTGAATCTTTGACTATAATTTCTTTGGGGACAGTAGTGCTTTGGGTGTGCTCCAAATTTGGCATGTGGTAGTGGTGGTGGTTGGGTAGGCGGGGATGCAGTTTTCTCCTGTGATGCCTGCCAGGTAAAGCCTTTGTAATTGCCTATGTTTGGGCCTGAAAAATCACATAGAAGTTTATAACCAGGAGTTGGGTTCCTCACTGTGGTAAAGGCAGTGTATACATTATGACATAGATAGTGGGAAAGTAGGAACAATTTCGAAGCCTGAGATTTGCCTGATATGACAAAAGTTTCTGGAAAACAATCTTGATGACAATTTGAGAATGGACTGGCTGGGGAGTGCTATAGACAAGAAGTATGTTTAGGAGACCATCTTAATAGTTTAAATCCATCTTTTAAACCATAGGAAAACCCTTTGTCCAGCCAAGCAGAGCCTCTTAGAACAATTTTGAAGGCAGTTCTCAGTAACTAAGTCCAGACCTGAGAATTGTAAGACACCATTGTTTCAACTCCTTTGTATTAAATAATAGGAAAGTTGGAATTACAGTACTGGGTTTGCTTCTTTGTCAACATCGGTACTTGTTTCTGCCTCTTTTTCATTAACTAATGGTTCAGAAGTGGGAATTGGGGTCCAGAGTTCTCACATATTTATTAAGGATTCCCATTTGATATATATATATTTTTTTTTTGCATCTCAGACCTTCTTTCAATATTTGATATGGAGATAGTAGAATCAGTGGAGTTTTTGTATAATATTAGAGTTCTGAGATCAGCTGTATAGCTGGATTTCTAGATACTTGTTTTTGCAGTTGAAATGATTAAAACTATTTGGTTCAGGATATTGTGTTTATTTTAAAAAGCAGCAAAGTTACAGATGTTAAAACATAAGTTATTATGAATCAGTGGGTTTAATCATGAGTTGATATATTTATACACATATTCATATTTGAAGAAATATTAGTGACGAGTAATAGTCTAAAATATATATTATTTTTAGAGTTGCTATGGTAACTTGTTTTCTTAGAAAATCCAATAGATGCGTGGAAACCTGCAGTGATCATTTACCAGCTATTGGAGATAGCACTGCATTTTATTTTTTTAAAGGCCTGTTTATTCATTGACTTTATTGTAAATTGTCATACATTTTCTCAGTATGAAGCATTTTCAATTAGCATTAATTAAAAGGAAAATGCAAAGCATTAAAAATTAGTGTCCATAAGAGTAATTTTAGAACATTGTATTTTCCCCAGTTATCTGTAAAATATTTATTGTTAAAATATTTTTGCAGGAATAAGTCCAAAATAATAGAAATGCTATATATAATTCTTGTTTTTCATAAAGACACAAAGCTATCCTCTAATTTCAGTTATTGTCTGGGTTATACTGTGGACTAGCCAAGGTGAAGTATAGAGTTTGGGTTACATCAATTAGCTTTTGCTGTTTAAAAAAGTACCCCAAATTTTAATGGCTTAAAAAAACTATCATTTATTAACTCATGATTCTTTGGTTTGGGAATTCGGTCTGAGTTTAGCTAGGCTATTCTTCTATTGACCTTGCCTAGCTCACTCAAGCAGCTGTAATTAGCTATTGCGGTCCTAAGGGCTTGTTTAGTCTTAGGTGACCTCATTTATGTGTCTTATGGATGTCTTGAACATTTCACAAGGTGATTGCATTTCACATGCTGAAAGAGAGGCAGAACCAATGACAAAACATTCCTTGTTTCTTCTTGTGTCACATTTGATATAGTCCAATTTACCAAAGCAAGTCACACAGCCAATCTCAGAATCAGTGTGAGTAAATGCCCAATGGCATAGAGCAAGAAGAGGAATTATGATGGCCATCTTGTAAACAAAATGTTTCGTATCACTCTCTGGATGCACTAATTTTTACCTCTTTCATATGGAAATGTACTCATCCTTCTTGAAAAGTTGAATCTTATGAATTCATCATCTAAATCAAGCCCAGATGCAGATGAGAGTTCTTGAAAGAAGTTCCTCAGTGAACTTTTCTGGTGTAACTACACTATGTGTGGTGGCTAGTTTCAAATACAAGACAGGGCAAACTCTAATGTATAAGAACTTTCATATTTCTGTTTATGTTATTGCTAAAGTTCGGGTGCCTGAGTGGCTCAGTGGGTTAAAGCCTCTGCCTTTGGCTTAGGTCATGGTCTCAGGGTCCTGGGATCAAGCCCCGCATTGGGCTTTCTGCTCAGTGGGGAGTCTGCTTCCCCCTCTCTTTCTGCCTGCCTCTCTGCCTGCTTGTGATCTCTCTCTTTCTGTCAAATAAATAAATAAAATCCTTATGTTATTGCTAAAGTCTCAGTACCCAAAGCAATCACATGACCAAACTTGAGTCAGTATAGATGACTATTCAAAAATGAAGATGAGGGACTAAGTTACAGTGACAATTTTGCAAACAGTTTGCCATGGTGAAGTAGAAGGAAGGAGGGAAAATCAACTGAAGGAAACCATGATCTTGGAAGACTGTATTATAAGGAGCTTGTATGTATCATGTTAGTGCATTTAAGATATTTTTGTAGGTTTATAGAAGTGGTTTTAAAAAAGAAAGAAGTAAGATGTTTTCCAAGAGGAATTTGTGTGTGGAAGAACACCTTTTTTTTTTTTTGTATTGTAAGCTAGATTTACCTTTTTTGAATATTCTTTCTTCTCTTTGTCGCTGATTTCTGGGTCACTGCATAGCAATATTGACACTTGTATGTTCCACATTTTAGGGCTCATGAATATTTCCCCAAATAGCTTTATCTGGAGGGCCCACCTGGTAATAGTCCCAACGCAGACCTTGAGTTTCCTTATTAACATTCTGGCACAGGCAGCAAAATCAGTACAGCATTTGTCTAAGTAAAACGAAAAACAAAAAACAAAAAACAAAAAACAAAAAACCAGCTTTGAAATGGGAGAAAATATTTGCAGACCATGTATCAGATAAAGTGTTAATATCCAAAATATATAAGGAACTCATAACTCAATTGTAAAAAACCACAAATAATCCAATTTAAAAAGTGGGGAGAATTGGGACATAAAATTATAGTCAGGTTTGAAAAATTGTTGAGTGGCTAGACTTCAAAATGTCCAGTAAGAGTCTATATGTTAGGACTTTAGTAGTGAAGGAAAGTTTTCTGATTCCCCATCTGATTCCTCTATTAAAAAATTGTAAAACTACATATGTATTCAATTTATCTTAGTAATACTGTTTAGCAATACACAAAATTATTAATTCAAAAATGGACCCATTTATTTACACTATAGGTTTAGTTGGAGGGTTTGCTTGTGCATAAAAACAAAAACAAAACCAGAGATGCCTGGGTAGCTCAGTAGGTTAGGTGTCTGCCTTCGGCTCGTGTCATGATCCCAGGGTCCTGGGATCAAGTTCCGCATTGGGGTCCTTGCTTAGCAGGGAGCCTGCTTCTCCCTCTGCCTGCCACTCCCCTTGCTTGTGTTCTCTCTCTCTCTGACAAATAAATAAATAAATTTTAAAAAATCTTTAAAAAAACAAACAAAAGCAATTGGATGGTATATGATTTTATATGGATTTGGTAATCAACTTTAGAATAGTCCCTTGATCACTTGGGTCGGTCTTTGGTTTTGATATCTCAAACTATTTAGAAATTAGTATAATTAGGCAAACAATTTGTCAGTAAGTCAAGACTGGACTGGCTTATATTTTAATATTATTATGTGCAACATGTATCAGCCTCATGACTCATGGTTTAGCTACCTTTTCTAAAGGCTTCTTTGGCATTCTGTTTCTTTGTATTATATATATTTAGGTAATTGAATTAAACTTGAATTTAACTTTTTTGTAGTCTTGCAAAACATTAAATTTACATTTGTTGCACCTCCATTGTGCATTTAGGCAGTAGCTAAAATTCTATAGAAAAATGAGTTCACAAGTATAAAATCTTGACATCACCAGAAACAGTATCTGAATGCCATTTACTTGTAGGCTTGCCAGTTTTTGGAATTATTTCTATTTACCTGTTTCAGATTATATATTTAGGCATAAAAAATAGTATTAATACCATAAAGTATATTATTCTTAAATTTTACATGCCCAAACAGATCTAACAATTACTATATACCTATAATTGTTCTAAGCACTTCCAGAAATGTTAAGCTTGGTAATTATTGTAAGCTACCTGTGAGATCAGTTCTACTATCCTGTTTTCTGATGAGGAAGCTGAGGCACAGAGAATTAAATACTCTGCTTAATGCTTACTGCACTCAAAGTGGTAAAGCTTGGATTACAGTTTAGCTAGGCTGGCTCTCTATAATCTGCTCTTAGAACCTGCCACACTACTCTGTCTTTTATGCTGTGATAGAAAATTCAACTATTAAAATTTATTGAGAAAAAAAATCATACATTCTGAGGAAATACCAGTTACATTATTTTGTTTACTCAATAGGTGTATTTTTCTACTTTTTAAATTTTAAAGCATCCTGTAAGTTTATTTCACTGCCTCTTTAGGGTTAACCGCATTATCTACTAGATACTGTAGAGGTCACTCTAAAAATTGAATATAATTGAGAAATATACACATTTCATAAATTAATTTTATCTTTTGGGTAATAAGCCAAAAAATTTTATAATGCTTTCAGAATATTTTATTTTCTATTTAATATTTTCCTTTCTTAATTTTATTTTTATGTATTCATAAGGCACAATATGTTAAGCTAAGTTTTAAACAAATGTTTCAAATATTCTAATATAAATGTAATAACCGTTCACCTGCAGATACCAGATAATGCATGTTAAAAAAACCTTCCAAAACATCTAGCACTTACCATGTGAAATGCTGAAATTTAAGTGAACAATAGTGGGGAAAATTAATTTCATTTTAAAAATCATATTCCAAGGACAAGACTTATACTGCCTGGGTCTTCCCAGGATCAGAAAGGTGAAGTCGAGGCCACCAGATAAGAAATCCATTCTAGAACCTAATTTTTACTCTAAACCTACAGGTATCTGTGAGATTATTTATATAGCTAGAGGAAAAGACAGCAATAAACACTTGGGAAGAAACAGGAGAGAAATATATATTAGGATATTTTTTACTTTATCCCAGTGAGTATAGGAAGGGTACGGAGCGTCAGTATGTTGTATGTGTAACAACAGTCATACCACACCTGGATAAACAATCTCTTTATCCTCTTGTGTTCTCTAAGGATGAGATACTAAATGAAGAAAAATAGCAGAATAGAAGCATCAATGTGTTTAAGTCCCTGAGGGACAGAGTCTGCTATAGAAAATGTTGTTGGAAAACGGAGACATCTCATTGATCAAGGAGAAACACTGCTAAGCTTTATATAGTAGTCTACTGGGGGAGGGGGAAGGAAGATAAAAATAAAAGAGAGAATAGAAACCAACAAGTATATTTTTGTCAACTGTGGGCATCCCCAGAGAAGAAACAAAATAAACTTACTCTTGTAATCAATATATTGTGACCACTAAAAATACAAGAAATTAATCAGCTGCACACTGAGTAGCACATTCAAATATGTTATTTAAGATCAGGGCTGACAGCATTATTCAAGAGATCCAGTGAAAAATGAAAACACAGAGTCATTTGTTAAAAAAGAAGGAAAAAATTCCATTAAAGATACAATTTGAAACTTCACAATTTCTTCCATAGCCTTTCTCTTGACCTATCTTGTTGCTTTCATTTAATTTCTAAGTAAAAAAAAATCATTAGCATGGATTTTACCACTGATCTTTATAGTGTGCAAGTCTAGTTGTCTAGTTTTAAATGCAAATTTTAGAACATTGAATTCATATGCAGGATTCCTGAAATTACACAACCTATATATCATACCTTGTACATGCCTAAGTATTTCATTTTATTTTCATTTATTTCATTTTACCACAACAGTGAAAAGGCTGCACTAATCTGTTTTCATTTCACTTCTCGATATGCAGATTTTGCTTAAAATCTCTACCTTCAGCTTACTGGCAAGTAAGGAAGGACTGAAAAGAAAAGGAACTATGGGTTGCCCTATCTTTCCCTTTGCTTCTATGTACATGATCATTGTTGGCATAAGTGGTTGGCTAATACAGAGAAATAACTATACAAGTAAGAAAGGATTCCTTTGTCATTTGTGTTTCTTAACATGACTTTACTCTTCTGTATTTGGAGCAAATTCTATTTCAGATGGAAAGTGGGGCCTCTCTGGGTTATAGACAAAACAAGCTTATCTTTTAATCACTCTGAATCTCACTGAAGTCCCATGTGTCATGATTTCAGTGGAATTCTGTGCTATGGGGACCTCAAATATTATACAGGAATAGGGTAACAAAGAACAGTGGACGTGCATATTACAGGTAACTTCTCCGCTTATGTTCATTAATCTATTTTTCCATTGGAATTCACTTCAAAACACAGGTTTAAAGATGAAATTATTAAGAATTTCAAGATAATGGAGTGCCTGCTATCCACTATCTGAGTGGGTGGCTCAGTTGGTTAAGTGCCTTCAGCTTGCATCATGATCTCAAGGGCCTGGGATGGAACCCCATGTCAGGTTCCCTGCTCAGTGGGGAGTCTGCTTCTCCCTCTGCCCCACCCCCCACTCATGCTCTATCTCTCTCTCAAATACATAAAATCTTAAAAAAAAAAAAAAAGACTTTCAAGATAGTGACAGCATAGCATTAAACTAAACATGGAATCTTCGTCATGGGGGTCTGTGCTACTGCCCAGTTGCATGTCCATGAAACTAGTTTTGTTGAAGATAGTATTACCTTTACATAAGTGTATGAAATTGTATTAAATTAATTTTTAGAGTATTTTATTCTAATATACATTCTTTAGGAAAGTAAGGAAAGACTCAATTGCAATATCTACACAAATCAAAATAAATGCAAATATAAATTGCAAATCAGATAGAACTCCTCTCAAAGTTAAAGCTAAAGAAGGTGGCACAGATGGGTCATCAGCTGCACTAGATAATAAAAGGGAGAAAAGCCAGCAGCTTTAGGACAGGCAAAAGGAAATGGGACATGCAGTCTAAAGAACAGAGAAAAAAGAACCATCCCTGGAATTGGGATGGACAATTTGAAGTAAGGCAGGGCACAGCTGAGGCAAGTCTAGTTTATCATCACTGGGAGCAAAATGTGGAGAGAAAGTAATTTCTGATGAATCCATTTGTTAAAAACGGATCCAGTGGCAAAAGTGGGAGAGCAAGACAAAACTAAGGCATTGAGGGAGAAAGCCTAGTGAAGTAATTGAGGTACATTAGCCTTGCATCTGGAGAGTGATTGGTCTACTGGGCAGAACTACCAGATTGTCAACAAAGTGAGAAAGTGGTATAAAATTGTAATGCACAGGAAGGAATGATGTGATAAAAGAAGTGTGGAGTACTGCAACTAGGAGCTGAACTAGGGACTGGAGCTCACTGAATGAAGCACAGACTGGATACGGCTGGAGCCAGACCCACAGGACAGTGTGAGGTCAATTGTGATAGCTTCTTAGAAGCCTGGGAGTCAAAGCTAACTCACCAACCTTTAGATTTAGGGAGTGTACTTAAACTAAAAAGCATAGGTTTGGTGTGTACGAGGCTTCCTTTTGCATTCTGCTTAAACAGAATTGTCTTAAGACTGGATATTGGTGTATCCACAGGGTGTGTTGCATATGGACATTGCTAAGAGGATAGAGGAAGACAGAGATGATGAAAAAAATAGAATTCATTATGGAATAATGTAGTCAAATTCTTGGGATTAAATTTTCCAGATAAACGCTCTATGTTTCTGTCATCTTTTAGGAGTAAACCTTGATTTAAGTAAACTAGATATTCAACTGAACAAACAAAAAAAATATAATGTTTTGGAAAATGTATGAAACGTGTAGAAGTTTTACAATGAAGTTTTACAATCTATTTTTAAAATTTTGCCTGGTAACCATTAAGTAAAAATAAGTAGGGGACTTTGGTAAAGGAAGATGTTTTAATATACATAGACATGTACATTTTCTAGCCATCTGATTAGCTCTTCTAAGATACCAAATTATATTTAGAGCAAATTAAGTTACAGTACAGGAGGAGATCCTTACATTTTAAAGGTCTGGCCATTCAAATAAATACATTTACATATTGTTATAAATATTTCCTATTTAATTTTCATCAAATGAAGCAATTGGAATATGTAAATTGGCTAATATGTAAACCCTGTTGTACTATCTGCAACTAACATAATGTATGAAGTTAAACATTCATTTATGTCTTATTTTGTATGAGTACTGCTATTTACTAATAGGAAACTGTAGATAAGTTACATAATTATCAAAAACTAGAAACAGGATTTAAGTCTGCTGATTCTAGAACCTAATAACTGTTCATAATATGATACTTTATCTATTTTATGTAGGGATTTTCAGGTTAGATTTATGCAATTTTTTTAAATGGATGTAAAGTGTGCACACAGTGATATAAAATTCTGTAAGGAAGTTGACCCATCTGCCTTGCCTATGCTAGACAGGAGAGTGTTGTAGCTATATTGAAGCAGAGTTCTGTGTTTTACCATTAAAAATCCCTAGTGTCCTAACATTTGCCACCTTAGCTTAAAAGATATTTCTATTCAAATGGCTCTACACCAGTAGTCTCTTGATGGTTTAAGATGAAGAAAAGACGACTAATTTTTTTAAACATTTAATTTACTTATTTGAGAGAGAGAGAGAGAGAAAGAGAGAGAGAGAGAGGACAAGTGGGGAAGGGAGGCAGCTGGTGCAATGCAGAGGGAGAGGGAGCCCTACATGGGGGTGCCATCCCAGGATCCTGAGATCATTACCTGGGTAGAAAGCAGATGCTTAACTGACTGAGCCACACAGGAGCCCTGAGAAGACAACTATTTTTATGCAATTAAAAGTGTTATGGGATTTGGAAAGTTTGTTTAGGACAACTGCTTAGACATTTTCTTGAGTCACCTGATTCAAATTCACACATGCTTTTTTCGAGCATTTGTGCTATTCATTTGAGGGAAAAGGCAGACCATTCTAATTGTTTAGATTAGAGAAAGACAATATTTTGGTGGGGAAACTCTTTCCATATAATCAAAAAGAACAGTTTGGAAGAAGCATGTTCTTGACATATTTCTCTAGGGGAACACATTCTGTTGGAGGTACTGCTGCTCAAATTCACATACTTTCAAAACACGTTCCCTTTTAAAACATTTTCCAATAGGTAGCCATAGCTAGAGAAATATCCCTATACCCCAAAATCTTACCCATATTTAAAGAATTGGCATTTTAATTCAATATCTTTACAACTTCATTTTTAGAATAATAGGTTATATGCCTCAGAGATAACCGAGGGGAAATTTGCAATTTTCCTGGAAGTTATACAAAACTAACTAGAAGGGAATCAGTTTCATAGTTCTAAAATAAGAACATGTGTGATAAGAAGTAATCTACTTGACAAATTCTATATACTGTTCTATATATGTATTTTAAATTATTAAGTAATTGACTTTCTGGATTATTTTGAGAGATTTAGAAAATCAGTAACACATTTGAGAAAAGATTTATTGGATAATTTTAAGATATTTTATTAAGGGCATATACAATGACTAATGTTATGATTACAGAGGTTATGTTTAAGAAAAATTCAATTTCCAAAACGGTTCTATGGGAAAGGAAATGATAGACAGAAAATAAAAAAAATTACGTTGTGAGTTGATGAACATTATGATGAAAATATTTGCCTTTAGGGTATATTGCAAGTATTAAGGTATTTGATCTAATTCTTGAAAACTACTCATTCTTACTCTCTAGGTGAATCAGCATGAATCTTAAAAACATGAGCAATTTTGAACTAGGAATTTACAAGTACATTTCCCAGAATATGTCTACAATTATAAAGTCCTTGAGGCGCTTCTACATTCCTCAAGCTTGTTCTGAAATAATTGACATTTTCATAGACCATTGAATCAGATTAGTTATGCATTTTAATGCACAGTAAACTCTTGTTCGCACAGAATAGTAAATTGGAATTTGTTTGGTTAACTGAGAGCTATAGTATAATATATATATACATTATGAATTTTCAAAGAATTAGAATGCCATGAAATATATTTGACATAAAATCTATGCTAATATAATCTGCCATTTTTGACTGCTATTTTGCTTCTCTGATGATATAATGCGTATGGCATTTGGCAGAAGACTGATATACACTAGAGTATACATTTATTTAAAAAAAATGATAGCTTATTAGTTACATTTTTTTTTACTCAAAAATGTCCATTGCATTGCAAAGCTATGTTTTGCAATTTTGTTTAGTGTATTGAGGAAGTTGAGCTTTTCCTATTCTATTCTTTTTTTTTTTAAAGATTTTATTTATTTATTTGAAGCATGAGAGGGGTGAGGGACAGAAGGAGAAGCAGTCTCCCTGCTGAGCTCGATCTCAGGACCCCAGGATCATGACTTGAGTTGAAGGTAGACCGAACCACCCAGACACCCCTCTTTTTATACTCTTTTTTTGTGTACTCCTCAAGCCTCATGTATCTCTAAGAATCTAACTCTCAGCCATATCTTCACTTCCTACATTATATGTGTATATACATATATATATTTGTATATGTTATGTGTATGTATTTTTGCTCATCTTTACTTCTTTTCTACATCTAACATTTCTCCCACCATGTCAGATCTACCAATTTTGCATTATTCAACTACTTGCTTCATCAATTTTATCCTTCATTCTCATATAACTTTTTTCCTCTATATTTGTTCATTTTCATGGTCTATAAATGTTTTCAAGCTGTCCTTATTCTAAAAATAAAGACAAATCAACTATTCTCAGTTCATATATATAAATTTTTATGGTTGACATGCTTAGAAATTAATATCCATTTAGTACATTCTAGTATTACTGCTTTCTAAAAGCCAGAGAACACACAGTTGTCTTTTCTTTTCTTTTTTTAAAGATTTTTATTTATTTATTTGACAGAGAGAGAGAAAGAGAGAGAGCACAAGCAGGGGGAGTGGCAGGCAGAGGGGGGAGGGAAAAACAGGCTCCCTGCCAAGCAAGGAGCCCAATGAAGGCCTCTATCCTGGGACCCTAGGATCATGACCTGAGCTGAAGGCAGACGCTTGGCTGACTGAGCCTCCCAGACACATCCACAGTTGTCTTTTCAATACACATATTTAAAAAGTACTACTGTGGTATGGGTCCATTCTGAGCCATTTCTCTACGGATAGGTGATTCTGTTTATCATGTTCATTATAAAGTGTTTGCTTCACTGTAGGACAGAGGCATGCATCATATTGTATGTAGTTCTTTTTAGTTTTAGAAGACTGTAAATATATATTTATTGAATAAATTTGCTATTTCAATTTTTTGATTATTTAAACACTCGTGAATTATTTAACAGATAATTTTCATAAAATGCATCCTCTAATATTGTGCTTTGCTAATTACAAGGAAAGGAAAAAACAACAATAGGTTAATCTAATTAAGTTGATCATTGTAAAAGTCAAGAATGACCTAGGATCAGTTATATTTTAGCATAGTTAATTAAATTAAATTGTCTTCGTTGATTTATTCCTGGCAAAATTTGCAAATCTTTATTTGCATTGTTTAATGAGCAAAGCACCTTGTTTAATTTTATTTCATTTAGACTTTTTAAAAAATAAATGATGTATCTCTATTCTGGGGAAGTGCAATTCATACAAAGTTAACTTACTGTCCAAAATTGCTTTAAAAATCTATCAGGTTAAAATATCAATTTTATTTAGCATTTCAAATTTGAAGAGTTAGAGAACATTAAAAAGCACATTCTCAATGATTAGTGAAAAAGATTTTGTGTGGTTTCTTTCTAATCATATGGTTACCTTCTTCAAGAAGTTTTCAATTCACTCTCTGTTGCATTTGATATTGCTTCTAGATTAGCGCTAAACAAGGAATGAGTATAAGATAATAGAATCGTTCTTAAGGTATTAAGAATACAATATGAATTTGTGAGAAGTGTTCTCATTGAGTTAAAGAATTCTATATTTCAGCAGGATTGGAATTAGGCAGACATAGCATTATATTTTTGGAATGTGAACAGAGTATAAATTGTTATCTCTTCAGTGAATTCAATTTAGTGGCAGATTTATATTTGGTACCAATGGGGTATGCTCATCTACTTCAGAGGTACTGATTTCTATGTGATTAAGGATTCAATTTAGCTATGCAAAATTCATGATTGAAAACCAATTTTATTGTGGATAAAGTGATCACACAACTTGCTTTCTTTGGAAAGTGCAGAGTTATTCCATGATAGTTCTGGTATAGCCATCAATAACTTCCCCCTTTACTCTCAGAAGGTCCTGATTTGAATAAATTGTATACTTAATATTGGATGATACATCATATAGTTATTCTAATTATAAAAAACAAAATTTAGAAAGTTATAAATAATTCTATTTTATATATCATTCATGAGTTACTAAAAGTTAATGAAGGCTATACTTAATTTTTATAGATAAAATTAAAAATTATTTTAAAATAATTGCTAATACTTCTTATGGAAGTATTTTTTCTTATGCTACTGTGCCACATATGTAATTTTATCTGCCTAATACCTTTATTAATGTAGATACTATGAATATCCCCATCTTTTAATTGATAACAATTGAAGCTGTGAGAGTTTAACTTATGTTCTCATGGCTATGCAGTTGGTAAATGGGGGAGCAGGGTTGTGAATCTGTTCTGTTGGCATTCGAAGTAGACTGCTTAACCAAGTATATAGTGGCTTCTCTGAGAACCTAACTGAACCTGATTGTTAGTTTTAGGTAGTATTCAATAATACTATAAAGAATTTGGCCACTAATGGCATTGACTTTGAAAATTTCTTGCTTGTTTTTTCTTATTAGAAAAATCTGTTTTTTAAAGCATATCCAACTTTTAGACTAAAGTGGATTTTTCAAAATTCTATTTTGAACATCAGTGCTTTTTTGTCATTGTTGTTAACCTGAGAGTCCTATATTTTTCAATTCTGGAAAATTCTGTCATTATTTTCTCAACATTTACTTGCCCTCATTCTCTCTTTTCTTTTCTTCTGATAATTCTATTAGTTAGACATAAGCCTATTTTCTAGGGTCTCATCTCATCTATTTTTCATCTCTTTTTATCTCCATATTTCTTACTGGTTAGTTATTATTTTATAATTCTCTTTTTACCTTGCATTTGTTTTTTAGTCTATAGCCTATACATTTCGTTTCACATATTTTGTTTTCTATAGTAATGTTCAATGATTTTATGTATTCTATTCTTTTTTTGATCTCTTTGAAAGTGACATTGGCTCAGATTTCTGAATTTTCATCTTGCCTTGTATTCCCAAACAACAATAAATTAAATGCAATGTGTTTAGTTTGATAAGTCTAGTAAGTCATTGAAATGATTGTCAGTTCAAGGCACACTTCAGTCTGGGAACTTAAGGTATGACCATAATAGTTAAGACAAGTAAATGAAGCACAATGAAAGAGAGAGTTTAGCAGAGCATTTGTAACTTGATGTCAAGCAGAGGAAAAGAAACTATTAAAAATTGCCCAGAGTCAGAAAGTTAAGAGAGGATGAAAAGAGGAAAGGAGTAGAGGAGAGAGGTATTGAGAGAGACAGAGACAGAGAGAGAGAGGGAATTTGTGTTACAGAGGCAAAGGAATAATAATAAGAATAAGGGGTGAGGGAAGGAGATGAAGATGTGTTTGGAGACATGAAGTGGGCTGAAGACCAAGGGAAATTTTTCTTGTTTTTTGTTTTTGTTTTTGTTTTTTTTTGATGGTTGTTTATCTGCTTTTAAAAATAAATACATAAAGAAGACTTTATTTATCTTTGAGAATGTAGTTTGAATGAATTGCTGTCATGGAAGCCATTTTGTAGATTGTTTCTTGCGGAGGTTCCCCCCCCATTCATTCATTATGAATATATACTGGATGCCTATGTGTCAAATATTCTTCTAAGTTCTAAGAGGTTTTCCCCACCCAATTCATTTATTATGAATATATATTGGATGCCTATGTGTCAAATATTGTTCTAAGAGAAGGTTCTGGCTCAATGAGCTTACATTCAAGATGGAAAGGCAAATGGTAAGCAGATATAGCAAAAATATATAATGTATTATCCTTTAACAAAATGCTATTGATATAATACAATCACACTTCATACAATACCGTTTATCACCAAACTCTTGGAAGGGAATAGAAGTGGAAAAGAAGTCCTAAAGTATATAAAGTCCTGGTAAGATATTCAAACTCCAGAGGTGGCATAGATGGACCCAAAACACTGGGATAGTCAAATTGCTTTAATAGAAGAGCAAATCAGGTAAATACTTAACTGAAGTATTTGAACTTTGGTGCTTTCATATGAAAAGTGATGTAGAAATTACAACAACTAAAAAAAGAAAAGAAAAGGAAAAAAAAGCTAAAGCCAATGTCCTAAAGGAAATTTAGAAGGGGCAATTCAGAAAAACCTTACCCTGCCTGTGGACCCATGAGCCTGAGAGATACATAACTTTGAATGCTTCTGCTATCAATACTCAGGTCCTTCAACATCTGTGGCAGATCCTTGTGAGAGAACCATTTTATAGACTTGAGTTTTGGAGTAGGCACATCCCTGAAGCAGAGTTGTGTTAGAGACAGAACTTACATCTGGGTAGTTTACACCTGTGTAGCTATATTGATTATTCAAATATCGAACTATTTCAGTATTAACTCCAAGCCATCTGGCCCCTCTCATAGAACTGTCCTTTCATCCAGCAATGAACGAATTAATGCCAGGCACCTCTAGTCTCTCTCTATGGCTTGTCTCCCTTTTGTTTGGTCAGTATCTCTACTGGTTTTGAAATATTTTTATTACCTCCTGAATTCAATTTCCCTGAAAATCTGTGGAGGTAATTCTAGCAAACTATTCTAAGCTATCCTAATTTAGAGGGCTGGAAGTTATAGTCTGTGAACAATGGAATAAATGAAATTTGTTCAGTTTTGAGTTAATTTTTTTGCCACAGAACAGCATTATTTTGAGTTCGTAAGTGATGGCAAAGTTGGTGTAATACACTCAGTTTTTATCTTTGAATGAAATAAATTGCTTGTTGCTTATTTCCTTTAATTTTAATGTTGCTATTATTGATGCTTTACTTTTATGATTAGTCACATTAAATGTCAATTCACATTAGTAGAGAAGAAAACATAATTACTGTATTTAGCCTCATTTTTACTCTCTCACCCTGGAATGCTAGAATTTGAATTAGAGCAAAGTGTATTGAGTACATAAAGTTTAATATTTATTGGATTAATAGTTGTACATTGAGATTGATTTATGCTGGATTCTGATTGAAAAGTTATCAATAATAGCAAGCAAAATGTGTGCTTAAATTATGTTTGCACTTGAATTATTATAAAATATCTGGTTAAGTTGAAAGAATCATTGCAACTGTATATTAAGAATGATTCTTATTTAAATACAAATATCCATTTAATTGAAACTAATGACAAAAACATTAATTCATTGAAAGTAGGTTTATTTCAAGGCAAAAATACCTAACATTACTTGTTCTAAGTGGTAGGACATCCACAAATAATAAACAAAATTAATAACGAACAATAGTGAAAAAATACAGATTTCTTAAAGGAAGAAAACAATATATATACTAGTACCTCTGCAGATAGTCTTTAATAAAAACTGACTTTCTCAGGAGACAAATATACTTATTCTTGCTTTTGATATATTTTATAGTTGGTTCACATCATCGTTCTCAAGTCTCATATTTTCGATTATGTTCATAACGCTGACCTTAAGTGAATAATATGTTTTAACCACAAGAGAGGGTGAGAAAGTTATGATATTCTGAGCTGAGAATATATTAGATTTTCCTTCAAAATTTCAGGCATGGAAAGATGTCAGAAGAGCAAACACTAGAGAGATCTTGCAATAAAAAAATCACTAGAAAACTAATATTTAATAAAATTCACTCAAGAACTATTCTTTAGGGCTCGTTTATTCAAATTCCATAGAAAAAGAAGTGATGACTTGACTATAATAGTAGTTGTTTGACTATAATAGTAACCTTTGCTCAGTGTAGATACAACTATAGAATGCACCATTGGATTTTATCTATTTTCCAGTATGGGGTACTAAAAATTTAAGTATGCACTGGAAGGAAGATAAAAAGAATGATCACTCTTCCAAAATTTGTTATATCCAGGGAAATGCTGCTAACTTTTAAACAATTCACCCTAAATTAGAATATGATAAAAATCATAGCTGCTGGAGACACGGCCTGTGTTTCTGTTATGAAGTAATTTTATTGTGTATTCCTGGCATTTTGCTCTTGTAGTATTTATTTACATTAGACTATCTTCCAGAGTTACAGATTTAGAAGAATTTTTTCTTTCCATTTTTGCCTCCCTCTGCTCCCTAATAAAGATATGGTCTCTATAACTTCAGTTATGTCTTTCTTTTCTTTTGAAACTGTTTTCAGTAAGCAATCACCCTATCCCTAATCTTTTTGAACTGTGTCGTGGGCCTATTGTGAGCTGGAGATATTAAATGATTTCCATACATGTATTAATGAGTTCGATCCTTGTTTTTCCTTTTTATAACTGAAAGACTAGTTGTATATTTACCTAATTTTTGTTTTCTCTTGTCAACTTTATATTGATGAAGTATGTAACACTGTAGCATATAGAAGCATTCTTTCTTTTTTTTTTAGAAGCATTCTCACAGTTTTTATAATCACTTTTACACCAATTCAGAAGTAAATGATACTATTTTTTATGTTAGGCTATTTTTGCATAAGAGCCAATGATTTAAGACAAATGTGTATCTGTGATTTTTAAACATATTTTAAGGAAAATAAGCCCTTATTACTGTAAAGTAGAACAATCAAAACAACAACAAAAGTCATACTAGAATTAATCATGCTGACTTCAAAACCTCTGTGACCAATGTATAATTGATTATATCTGCACTATTTAAAATGTAATAGCTACCTGTATGGGACAATTTACTTTAGTAGTAATACAAATTAACCCAATTAAAAATGAAATTTCTCCATCATATTAGGCATCTTTCAAATATTTAATAGTCACATCTGGCTCCTGGCTACCATATTAGATAGTGCAGACTTAGGACATTTCCATCATCTCAGAAATTTTATTGGAAAGGACTGCTCTAAATCATTGTTGTGTGAACTTTGGAGGAAGTATCAAGTTTGAAATAGATAACTTTTTAAAAGAATGGCAATATTAATACATAAAAATTATAGTTCATTATACTTTTAATATACTTTTTTTTTAAAGATTTTATTTATTTATTTGACACAGAGAGAGATCACAAGTAGGCAGAGTGGCAGGCAAAGAGAGAGAGGGAGAAGAAGGCTCCCTGCTGAGCAGAGAGCCCAATGCAGGGCTTGATCCCAGGACCCTGAGATCATGACCTAAGCCAAAGGCAGAGGCTTTAACCCAATGAGCCACCCAGGCGCCCCATATACTTTTAATATACTTTTAATTTTAGAATAGTTTCAGATTTATAGAAAAGTTGCAAAGATAGTACAGAGACCTCCCATAAACCCCACACTCAATTGCTTGTATTATTAACATCTTGCATTAGTTTGGCACATTTGTCACAATTAATGAACTAATATTTATATAATACTATTTAATAATATTTAAAGAACCAAAATTCATCATTTTCTCAGATTTCCTTAGTTTTACCTAATGTTCTTTTTTTGTTCGAGGATCCCATCCAGAATCCTACATTACATTTAGTCTTAATGTATTTTTAGATTACTCCTCAAACTTTCCTGGTTTTGATGACCTTGACAATTTTGAGGTGTAGTGGTCAGGTATTTTGTAGAATGTCTCTCAACTAGCACTTATCTGATGTTTTTCTCATGAGTAGAGTAGAACTATGGGTTTTTCAAAGGAAGACCACAGTCATAAAATGCTATTTTCATCGTATCATATTAAGGTTACATTCTATTAAATTACATAATATTATTGATGTTAATCTTGATTGCCTGGCTAAGGTGGTGTGTGTCAAGCTTCTCTGGAGTACAATTATGCTTTCGTCACATTCCCATACTGTACTATTTGAAAGGAAGTTACTAAGCATAGTCCACATAAGGAGAGGGGAGTTATGCTCTACCTCCTTGAGAACAGAGTATTTATATAACTAATTTGTAATCCTTTTGGAAAAAGATTTGTCTAGACTATCAAAATGAGTTAATCTTTTCTTAATGAAAGCAAAAACATCAATTTTGATTTTTATTGGCTATGTACTTCTTGAGAAGAATTTAGGTATAAGGCTCTGGGCATTTATAAGAGATATATATGGCTTAATGAATATCAAACACATTGAATATGGAAATATTTGCAGAAATCTTTTCCATTTTTCTTAGATCAAATTTCTACTGAGACTTATTTATTTATTTATTTATTTATCTATTTTTTATTTATTTAATTATTTAACAAATACTTATCAAGTCCCTAAAATAAACCAGAACCTCTTCCGGGTTTTGAAAATATATTATTTTAAAAAAAGACAGTGATGATCGCTCTCATAGAACTTACATAATAGTGGGGGGAGGGGTACTGGCAAAAAATAATCAAGTATAATATAATACATCAAATGGTGTTAAATTAATGGAAAACATTAATCAGAAACAGAGAGAGGTTTGGGGTTGCTATTTTAAGCAGTTTGTACTGAAGTAACATTTGTGCAGAGAATGTATGAAAGTGAAGGAGGAAGCCAGGGAATATTTGGAGAAAGCATTTCAAGTAGAGACATCAGCAAGTACAAAGACCTAGCATGTTTCTCATTAAGTTAGGTGAAAGTATAGCTACAGGAGTATAAAACAAGCAAAGAAAATGAGCCTAAAGAGGTGGTGGGAGGGTGATGGTGGCTAGATCATCTTTTCCTTTAGGCAGTTATTAAATTTTGGGTTTAAGTCTGACAGAGGTGGAAAACCACTGAATGGTACTGAGCGGAGAAGAGATATAACTGGCTTACATTTTAAGTGTAGGGTGCTAATTAACTGTAGAGTTGGCAGAAGTACCAGTTAGGAGGCTACTGCAACTACATAGGCTAGAATTTGATGGTGGCTTTGATCTAGGATGATAGCCTTTGACCACAGTGATTTTCTTTCGTAGAAAAGTCCTAGTTTATTCCTATTTTTCTGGTGAATTATTCCTAGTTTCTCATTCCTAAAAGTGAATCATTTGAGATAGTAACTTCATGGTGACCTTATATAGACTAGTGTGATAGTGCTGGACGTGATAAGAACTGGTCCTTATCCGTATATTTGGAAAATGATACTAAAAGGGTAGGTTAAAAAGCTATGAAAGAAAGAAAAGGATCAAAAATTACTTCTTGATTTTTGTCCTGAGCAACTGAAAGTATAAACTTGCCATTTATTATAATGTGACAGCCATATGAAGAGTAGGATGGGGTAAGAATTTTAGCCCTGGTGAATTTAAGATGTCCATAAGGGTGCTAGATAATCAATTGTACATATTCATTAAATTCAAGAGTGAAGGGTCTAGTTGGAGATGAACATTTGTCAACATCGTGTCGTGGAGAAGAGGAAAATAATCTTGGAATTGACTTAATAGAGGAGTGAAGGAGAGTAACTGAGAACTCAGAATAAATAGTGGTTTCAGGGAATTTCACTTTCAGGGCTTTACCTCATGGAGTTTTTATGAGTATTAAATGCTCTCTGAAGACTGCCAGAGTATTAGAAGGTCATATATGTAGATATGTGATATCACTAAATATTATGATTGAAGTAAGCAGTGTGACATGTAATTTGAAACTGGAATTTTGGGGAGGAGGGAAGAAGAATTATTTGGACACCATAATGATGTATAAAAATGACCATTCTTTGGACACTGTAATGATGTATAAAAATGACCATTCTTTAAAGATAATTTAACTTGAGAGGGTCTCTGTGGTTCATAAGATAGTGTCAGTTCTTGGGGCGCCTGGGTGGCTCAGTGGGTTAAAGCCTCTGCCTTTGGCTCGGGTCATGATCTCGGGGTCCTGGGATCGAGCCCTGCATCAGGTTCTCTGCTCGGCAGGGAGCCTGCTTTCCCCTCTCTCTCTGCCTGCCTCTCTGCCTACTTGTGATCTCTCTCTCTCTGTCAAATAAATAAATAAAATCTTTAAAAAAAAAAGACAGTGTCAGTTCTTGGTTAAAAACAAGAAAGAGAGTGAAGATAATATCAAATAAGTTGAAAATGGAAGTGATTCTGGTTGGGAAGGACTATTGAGTTACAGGAGACAGAGTAACAAGGGTAAGAAGTTTGGAAGAGGTAAGATTGGGAGTCAGAAATGTGTGGACCAGGTCCCTTTGGGGGCCAATGACTGGACTCATTTGCTTAAAGGGGAACATTCTCCTGAGCCTAAAATGAGAGGTAGATATGAACCTGTAATAGTGGTTGTTGGTAGGGGCAGGAAAGAGAAGTTCACCAGGTAAAAGCAGATCTCTCTTATGCTTGTCTTCACTTCTGCTGCTTTAGGATGGAACCAAGCAATGGCAGTCTTACTCAAAATAAATGAAATCCAGGCACTCTGACTTCCCTCTTGCTTATGAGGATATGGAAGCCAGAGTAGGTACAATGCATTAGAAATGGTTTCTTCTTCATGTAGGAGCACATAGAATTGTGGAGTTGACTCTATCAATGCCAATAAAAGAACAAGGCCAGTCACATACACAGGAAGCCACAGGAGCACATGTTTGCTATATAGAGCATATCAGCATTCAGTAAGCCAACTGCCTCATCAAATGTCTCCAAATTTGTTATGTGGAAAATTGTATTTCCCAGACCTTGTGGGTAATGAGGATATTATGATGGTAGAGGTGTCTTATTCTCACAAGAAAATCACTAGGGTGGAAGGAAATCCATATTTCCCAGAGTGCTGTACATGGCAGGTAGTATTTGTCAGGTTTTTTCTCTCTTATACCAAGAGAGAAGATGAAGGAGGGTTTTGATCTGTAGCAATGTGGCAATTAATGAACTGTACTGGTATGAGAGAGAAATAGCAGTTTTAGTAGTTGCTATAAGTTGGAAATACTGGAAAGAAAGATTTTTTAAAAAAGACTTTTAAGAACATTTGATATGTAATGAGATTTATAAATTCTACCTTTCAATGAAAACCATAGTAAAAATTTATATTATTCAAAACTTAAAGATTTTGCTTTTTAATGATGGCACCCAGCTCTATCTGAATGATACAAAGACATATACATATACATATATATGTATATGCATATATATATCAATATATATGATATATATATATCATATATATATGATCTCTACTTCAAAGGAGAAATTCCTCTTTCTCTTTTTCATCTCTCCGTAGAAACTATGTGCCTATCAGAGTTAGCACACAGAAGAATTCCATTAATATTTTTAAAGGAAAAGATGAATGGTTAAATGGTTTCCTCCTGTCATCTAGTTTCCATTTCAAATACATGCTTTCTAAACAGAAATCACTATTTATAATAGAACTTTAGGGTTTTCACTTAAACTTAAAATAGGAAACTATACATTCACACACACACACACAAAAGGAACACTCAGATAAAATTTAGGGTCGTATAATAATGTCAAAATTTCACTGAGAAGAGAGGAATATTTTAGAATTTTCAAGTGAATTAACAATGATTCTATCTCGCAGTCTTACATTTTGCTTTTATAAAAATAATTTATCAATTAGTAACAAGGTATTCAATTCAAAGACATCTTGGCAATAGCATTTGCATGAGTTAAAGAAAGCAGCTTCTAAAGTCTTTATGGCATTTATTGCATCCGTGGATTTGGGGATATTATTGATGAAGTTGAGTTATTATAGTACGATGTAATTGTGGTATTTTTGCAGGATGCTTGATAATCCAGATATGCCGTGTCAAGGATAAAGCTGTAATGGGCTTCTTCTTGCTCACCATAAACCATAGGCTTAAAAACCTTTGCATAATAATTTGATTTGAAATACTGTATAGTTATTCTTTTGAAGAGACACACTAAATTATCAATGTTTTGTGTGTGTGCTTTTTTTTTTTTAATCTTTTGGAAACAACATAAAACCAGAACATCATTAAATGTTTCACTTTTTATGATATTTATTAGACATTCTCAATTAAAGTGTATACAATGATTCAAAAGTGTTGACAAAAGAAAGCCCTTTGAAGCATTAATTTCCAGGCAGTGCATTCAGTAAGTAGTATCTATATGTGAACGCTAATAAAGAAGTGTAAATTACATTTACGTCTCTTAATTGGTGCTGGTAGGAAGAGAAATAGAAGCTTAAAATATCTAAATATCTTAATAAGGCATTAAAGCAGAACTTTTATAAAATTTTAGAGTCCTACGAATGAGTCTAGACTTCTTTATAAGTTAAATTAAAAGTAAAAAGAATTTACATTGCATAGACTAATGTGCAAATAATGAAGAGATTATTCTCTGCTAGATGTATATGTTTGGCTACTGTTTATCATTGAAGATGTGTCAGCTTACTAATGCCTTGGTTTCTTACTGCTTTCACTACATTTTTCTAAGTGAATATTTAGCTTTGGACTAAAGAATTCCTTGCAGGAGACTAGTGTAAATAAAACTACAGATTCACATTTAAGTAATTAATTATTAGATATACTCTTAAAACTTTTGAATAATGAGACCCTCCATACTAAATATAATAATTCTTGTAATGATAAACCTTAACCTAGACATTTCAAAAGGTTGTGCCATTTCTTCAAAAAGAAAAATAATTAAGGTAATAAATATCAGAGTCATGGAGAAGAGTATATATCATTTACACTTCCTTTTTGTGCTTATTTGTATTTTTCAGATTTTTAAAACTTTTCGTGAGTTATTTTAATACTAAAGGACGACTTAGTTTGCAAATAAATACTTGTTATTCAAAAAGAAAACAAATATTCCTTTTAAAGTCCAAGTAAAATTTTGAGGTTACTTTTCCACTGCATGACATTAGTGTTGCCAATTTTTTTATTCAACAGAGCATATTTAATTTCTTTTTTTCTTCTCCTAGAATTCTTTTCCAGATAAAAATGGGTAGTTTTGGCTACTGATCTTGGAAACAATGCATGCTTTGAAGGAGCCTTCAGGGCTTCATCTAGGCTCTGTTGCTATGGTGACTTTACAACCAGCTTACATAATGTTGAGTATTCTCCATCAAGTGTTTTGTCCTATAGTCTTAGACAAGCCCTAAACATACATATCATTCACATGTGAAAGGCAAATAACTTGGGTTCAAAGTTGTGGTATTTATAAGACTGCCTGCTTCACCTAGGCTAATGGAATGCCCTTGGCAAGTAGTTTTAATTCTAATTCTTCTAAGAGAGATTTTTTTTATTTAAGAGAAAGAATATATTGCCTTTTACATATGTATAACACAGTGAGGGAAAGATTCTGAGTGCTTGAGGGAAACTTGGGAAATATTCAGTAAAATTTCTTTTTATAAGTGAGGAAATAGACACAAATAATCATAGACATTTAACAGTCATAGACACTTAAGTGAATAGTTTGAACTCAAATATACTAATTACAATTCTCTGAGTTACAGCAATGATAACAATTCAGACCCACTTAAACATAAATAAGCAATATATTAGAAGGATACTAGAGAGTCACAGAAATAAAGAATGCATTGAAAAATGAAAGCAGCATGGAAGACCTTTCTGGAGGGCTGAGAATTAACCTGACATATTTTTTAAAAAAATCATAGTTTCCTTTTCTTCCCCAATAATTTTAGGATCAAAATTCAAATTCTACAAACGTAATAGCAGTAACAGAAGGTAAAGATTCATTTTGGGGGACATTGTTATCTTTATGCTATTGGTTTTTTTTCTATATATTAATACAGTATATTAGTTTATTTACTGAAGTCTTTTTTCTTTTTTATTTTCTAAAAATAATTTTATTTGTAAAGATCTTGAATATATTTAATTGGATTTATGTCTATATGCCATATGGGTTCTTGTTTCTGTGAATTGAGTTTTGAAACCTTCATTTAAAAATTAGTTTTCCAAAGCATAAAAACTATTGATTTTTATGTTGATTTTATATATTTTAGCTTTGGTTATTCAATTTATTATTTTGTCTGTGGATTCTATTGAGTTTTCCATATGGAAAATCATTACAGAAAATTATGACAACATTTAAAAGCGACAAAATTGAAATTAAAACCACATCATTTTTATTTCTTGTTAATTCCTGCATACTTCATTCCTTTTTCTACTTTTATTGTTCTGAATAGGACTTCTAGTAAATACCCTACTGAATATAGAATCCATGAGAGTGGGTAATTGTTTTTTTTTTTTTGTCTTTTTTTTCCAGATAATATGTTTACATTTTCTTTATCACATTGATATTTGTTGCAGATTTTTGATAAGAAGGTTTTAATTAAGTTCAAATTTTATCTATAATTCTGTTCTACTAAAGTATTTGTCATGAATACTCTCTAATTTTATCTATTGTTTTTTCTTCTAGCTACTGCTAGAACCATGATTTTCTTTTTCTTGTAATCAATTCAT
>CM052898.1:153592361-153724715 GCA_028534135.1 Potos flavus
CCCTCACATAAATAGTTTTAAGTAACTATTAAAAGAGGAAACATTTAACTAAATACTTACCCAGGGGTGCCTAGGTAAGGAATACAAAGGAAATAAAAAATAAAAAATATAGTCTTTATTTTGGAAGATCATATACTCTGAAAAAATTTTCTCTATGGATAAAAATATATATTGTTGGATAACTAGCATATTTATCAATATACTTTAAGGGGACATAATCAAGAGGTGAAAAATCATAATTTCCCAAAGTTGATATAATTAATAAATGGTTGAGTACATTCAAATACAGAAAGTTTATCTGCAGATACAGTTTTTTCTTTAAAAAATATTTTTTTAACTTAGAAATTCTGATGACTTTACATTTGGGCTACTTTTATACCATGTGTTATGGTTACCAAGATTATAATGGGAATGAATGATTAAAAGTGAAGCACAGAAAAACCTCTCCAAGAGTAATATCTTAATCTTACCAATCAGATATGACAGTTGCTACTGATTTGGGGTGCATTACCTTTTAATCCACTTGTCATTCTGTGTGTTCTTCATAGCCTATCAGGAATAAAGAGAAATGAAAGCTTTAGAAAATCAAGTCATAGTTGTAAGTTGCACTGTGTAATTAATTTATGGCATATATCCATATTATGTATACAGATCTTGCAACATACTCCATTTGTATTGCTTAAATAGATAATCAATAAAGAAATTTAAACTATAAAAAATAGTGGATATTAAATGATAGATGAAATGAGAGGGCAAGTATTTGAACTAAATGATTCTGAGTTATAAAGACTGCATTTATTTTGAGAATCCAAATATTTCATTATATTCTTTCTATATAGTAAAGATGATTTGACATATATTTCAATTCAGAATATTTTTGCTAATACCGAGGAAAATGTGAGTACATGCATTACTCGCCAAACCTGAATAAATGTGTTTTGCAGCTTCTTGACCATAAGTGGTTACATAAATTCAAAGTAGTTGTGTTAATATCTACTTGTTCCAAGAGAACCTCTTGGAAAGACATCTGTGGACAGTAAATAAGAAAATAAGTTTATTATATAACAACACTCAAAGCATACAATTTAAACAAATTGTTTTAGTTCATTAGAGTGATGATGATGTGATATTTACGGTTTCCACTTTAAAATTTGATAATTGAATTATAGTCCTTAGTAATTTAGCATATGTATTTGATGTAACTAATGCTGCTGTCTATCCGGATTTTCAGTATGTTTTGTGTACAGTAATCTTTAATGACATATTTAAGATATTTTTGTTAAGACGTCTGATATTTTATTTCCGGTGGCCTAGTTTGATCCTCTTTTTGAACATAAAGGAATGAAAATTATATTGTCCCATTCAATTTGATATTAATTTCAAGGCATCCAAGTGTGCTTCTCCCAAGCACATGGAATGTGAAAATTTTAAGTTTTCTTGCAACCTGGTGGGAATGTGCCACTATTTCTGGCCAATTGGCTGTAAAAAAAATTAGTAGGTGTCATTTCTAGGATAGATTATAGAATAATAGTTGGGAGTTTCCCATCTTCTCTCTTTCTGAGTTGCAGAAAATAGCAATCATATTGTTGAACCTCAGGCAACCTGGATTTATGGGTAGCTACTTAGAGCATTGTCCCTAACCATTGTTTAACTCTCTTGCATTGGACATTTAGTATAGATGAAAGAAGAAAAAAAATGAGCTTTGTTGATTTAAGAGATTGAGACTTTGTTAATTTTTCTGGCACTGAAACTAACATATTCTGATTAGTACAGCTTGAAACAATTGAAGCTTTAAGTTTTATTTATTTTTTTAATTTAGTCTCTTAAATCAGAAAAAAAGTTTTTAATCATTGAAAAAAAAAGTTTTTAAACGACTTTTGAAAAGAGTCTCTTAATCATAGGGAAAAATAAATGAACAGAACAGTTTCTGGTATGGACCCAATAATTTCCTTATTATTAGTTTATAAAAATGTAATTAAAAGTGAGTTATAAATAAGATAAATAAGTAAAATATAAATCTTCTTGTTCTACACATAGCTACTAATTTACTTAACATTGTATTTTATCATAATGTTTAAATAACTGGGGCACCTTGGTGGCTCAGTTGGTTTAGCGGCTGCCTTCAGCTTGGGTCATGATCCCAGAGTCCTGGGATCGAATCCCGCATCAGGCTCCTTGCTTGGCGGGGAGCCTGCTTCTCCCTCTGCCTCTCCCTCTGCCTTTGCCTGCTTGTGCTCTCTCTCTTTCTCTCTGACAAATAAATAAATAAAATCTTAAAAAAAAAAAATGTTTAAATAACTAGCACGGAATCAGAGAGATCATACATACACCTGTTGATTCACCAAAAAGTTTGCAAATTTAGTTACAGTTATATTCAGCATCCATATCTAAAATTAAAATTCTTTTAACGATAGCAATGTCATCCTGTTGTTCCTTATTCAAAGTTTCTGGTTAACCAATTTTTATAGCCACTTACAAAACCAGAAATCAAAGAGAAAACTAAATTTCTCATTTCTTGCATAATTTTAAGGGACAAAATTCTAACTTTCAATTCACAACCAAAAATTTGATTTTAAAGTACTAAAATTGAAAATAATTTAAGAAACTATGTTTCAAAGAATGAATAAATGGATGAAAAAAAAAAGAAACTATGTTTTGTGTATAGTTTTTGCTTTGAAGGTTAGATGTAGAATTAAAAAGGAACAGCAGAGATGAATTCCTTCCTCATTATTTCAGGCAGCACAGTAATCTTTCATGACATATTTAAGGTATTTTTTTAAAGATTTTATTTGTTTATTTGACAGAGAGAGAGAGAGATCACAAGTAGGCAGAGAGGCAGGCAGAGAGAGAGAGAGGGGGAAGCAGGCTCCCTGCTGAGCAGAGAGCCCAATGTGGGGCTCGATCCCAGGACCCTGAGACCATGACCTGAGCTGAAGGCAGAGGCTTTAACCCACTGAGCCACTCAGGTGCCCCTATTTAAGATATTTTTGTTAAGAATTCTATTTTGTCTCAGGTAGTCTAGTTTGATACTCTTTCTGAACATAAGGGAATGAGAAATATATTGTCCCATTCAATTTGATATTAATGTCAAAGAATCCAAGTTTAAGTAAAGAGTGGTATATTTAAAACTAAAACAGTAGTAAGCTCCATTATTAAACCCTTCAGATTTTCTCAGGTTTCTGTAAGAAGTAAACCCTCATGTCCTTAAGCATTCATTAAATATAATAAAATAACTGCTTTCCTGTGCATCTATAATGGTACATGTTATGTTCTATTCTTGAAAAAAATGGTAAAAGTAGTCAAATTATTTTCTGTATTTGGTAGAGTTGTGAGAGGCTTCAAGAATCACTCCATATTGCCTATAGGATAAAATCCAAGCTTCTTAAAATGGCACGTAAAAGCCTGCTTGACCTGGCCTTGGACACATTGCCCATATTTGTCACCAGCCCCTTCACTCTAACCAACAAGGAATTGCTTATTGTTTTCCCCAACACAGTGATGCTTCTCACTTGAACTATTGAAATGTTTGTTTTTTCAGTTCCATTTAACAGCTTAACATATATTCATCTCTTCCACATAAACGTCAGTGATCTTCTTCCCCAAGAGGAGGGTAGCTTATTGCCTGTTTTTCTTGTTAATACTTGTCCAGAAAATACCAGTCAGCTCCACCATCTTTTTTATTGTCTCATGTTTTTCAAGGGTTGGAGAATCTGTGTATGGCAGTGGGCTTCCACCTGTACTTCATCCCTGTCTACCATAGTGAGGATCTTAGTCATTTGGGAAGCTACATTGTGCCAAAGATTAGCACCATGCCAGGGGTTGTCACCATCCCATTCGCTACAACAGTGTAGTCCTTGTTGACATCTTACCAAGTGACACAAAGCTCATTCTGAAGACTGTCTTCTAAGGCCACCTCTCATTCCAACTCTTACTTTGTGAGCCTTTCACCCCTCAACCAAAGTAAAAAGGATGGTGAAACAGAGACAAATGCAGCTTATCAATTTGGGAAGTAGTCTTAGGAAGCACAAGTGAGTAGGGAAAGTGAGACAACGAAGTACGGAAAAGAATGTGTCGATCATTTTACCAGTGTGGGAAACAGGGCTGCAATAACAATGGGAACACCCTGAGACTCTCTAGGGGATGCACATCACAATAGTCCCAACAGAACACAAGACTACCAATACCAGCCCCTATTGGTTGAAGGCTTCTTCTGGTGTTGGTGTCTTGGTTCCCCATTTCCACCTTGAGCCTACAGTGTTAGGTGGAGTAAGCTCCCAAGGTGCTTTGAAGTCTTGAGGCAAAGGATTTCAGATGAAGCTATCAGCCTTCTGGATACTTTGGACCATAGCTATAGCTGAATTTAGATGGGTTGAACTGATAAAGGCATGGAATTTATAGTGTTTGCTATATTGTCCTATGACTTCTTTGCATAATGTCACATATTTATAACTATCTGTATTTATATTTTCCATGCTAGACAGAGAAATTTGAGATAAAATTATGCATGGCAGTCCCTGGCAAATGTTGTTCAGTGTGATAACTGTCAACAAGTTCTATCGATGCGATTTCCCAACTGGTTCTTGAATTTGCCTTGCAAACTCCCCTGGAACTTTACACATTTCCTTGTTTTTTTTTGTTTTTTTTTTCCTACCTGAGTACTAAAATACCCTTATAACTGATTTTGCTATTGTTTGTCTTGCTTTCCCTTTATCCAGCTTCCTCATTCCTGCAATGGTGATCTTCCTAAAGATTCCACTGTTTAAAACTTCTTAAAATATCATGCAAACTTCTCATGGTGTATATTAATAGCTATCATTTATTAAGCCTGCATGTATAAGACCAATTCAGAGCACTTTGCAACAGTCATTTTATAATTTTTTCACCTGAAGGGATGTTCACAGGAAAATACCCGACTTTGGGGAAGAAAAAGTTACAAGGGGTAATGCTCTTTGTAATGTTTATATGTAACGTAGTCCACACCAGGTTTTAGTAAAAATCGAGTTTCTGTAGCATAAGTAGCTCATATTTCTTGCTTCTAATCTCTACCTATTAGCTTAGGACCTTACTGATGTGGCACCCTACAAAATTTCCTACAATATTTCTGATTATTCTTTAGGAGTGACCTAGGTGAGTTTATGAAACTAATCTGTCAGCTTGCATGGGATACAAGAGATTCAACAGATGCTGCTGCTGAATTGAAGTCCTCAAAGTCTCCACTAAATGTGACAGTGTAGAAAAACAGCATATTTCTTATTCTTGTTTTATTTTATTGAAAAAATAGACTAAAAATAGTATTATTTTACACCTGGAGATTTCATAGTATTTTTATCTGAAAATACAATCTTTTTTAGAAAAGATTTTACTGATTTATTTGACAGAGAGAGAGAGAGCACACAGCAGGGGGAGCAGCAGGCAGAGGGAGAGAGAGAAGCAGGCTCCCCACTGAGCAAGAAGCCTGATGCAGGGTTCAGTCCCAGGGACCATGACCTGAGCTGACGGCAGATATTTAACCAACTGAGCCATCCAAGCACCTCTGAAAATATAATTTTTTAATTTTCTATTCACAGGTCTCTCCCTCTGTCTCTAGAAAACACACGTTAGATCTTCAGAGGTTGAATTTGAACCACTCTGAAAGGCAGAGTTCTGCTTTTCTCAGAGACAACACTCCTTTTTCAGGCTGAGGATGTGTAACTCAGCCATGCCCCTCCATGTGCCTATCAAGAGTCACTGCATTGGTGAGTCCACAAGTGTATATGACATGGTCATATCTGCAAACCAAGAAACAATGTGGTTAAATTTCAATTGCATTTTCTGCTGAAAGTATATTTATAATTTTATTATATAATAAAACAAGAAAAATATGAAAAGTACAATTATATAAACAATATTTATTTTATCTTCCAATCCATATTTGAATGTATATAAAATATAAATAAATTTTTTAAAGCTAAAAAGAATATAAATTATGAGAATAAGTTGACTTAGTTCCCATACATTTAAAAGTGTGTTCTGAAAGTATGCTTTTCTTACAATGTATAATATCATATATGAAAGAAACATTATTCTATGCTGATATGCACCCTGGGAAGGTCATGGATTTTTTTTTAAAGTAAAAGAGGTTAGGGTACATGACTGACTAAAGATCAATTCAGAAGCATGTGTTCATTTTGAGAGGATTTAGAGTCATGGTTGAACAATGGCTTAACCTCTTCAATAAAAGCTGCTCACAGAAACCCACAAAGCCATATTTGCCACATTTCTGCCAGAAGTGGCATAGAATTTAGAGGGCTGGGATTGTATCTTTTAGAAGTCAAGCTCTCTAGCACAGTTAATAGATTCTTTTTGAAATTTCCTCATCCTACTGTGGAATAAAAAAGATACCCTTCAAAGAGAAAACCTATAATGGTCCCTTGTCAGGAAGGTCATGAAGAGGATTTTTGCTTTAGAATAAACCTCTAGCCCCCCTTGCTATCCTGAGTTTCTATGAATTAATGTTATTTTGTTCCTGTCCATAGTTCATGTCTCCAATATGATTTATTGTCAATTTACCTCCACGTTTGCTTAGAACTTGCTCTGGGTTACCTTCAATAAAAAAAGGTCAGTTGATAAAAAATGAGGTTAATATTATGATGAGATTTTTTAACACTAAACACTAAACCCACCAAGAGAAGAGAATATTTCTGAAACTAGCCAGAGATATAACCATGTAACAGAAAATCTGCAAGATGGGTAGTCCACAGCCAGGTGATTAAAGCATTACTAGACTGGATCTTGGAATTTGAGTACAAAGGTAGTAGAATTTAGTTTGTGTGAATGCTTTTGTGTGATTTTATGATATTTGTCAGCAACATGTATGTGAGGTACTAGAAAACTGATATTACCAGGGCGATTTGCTGATGAGATAAAGAACTGCAGAACTCATTGGACACTGTTAGGTCTGGCAAATCCAAATTTCTATCAACATTAGTAGGGACATTTCAATAATAACAGAAAATGTCTTCACAGCTGGAGGTACTTAAAGTAATATTGGATTTTGAGTAAGTAGTTTTGGTTCATTCACTTTTTTTTTTTTAAGATTTATTTATTTATTTGAGTGGGGAGCCAGGCAGAAGGAGAGGGAGAGAATCTCAAGCAGACTCCATGCTGATTGTGGAGCCTGATGTGGGGTTTGATCCCATGACCCTGAGATCATGACCCGAGCCAAAACCAAGAGTTGAACATGTAACTGACTGAGCCACCCAGGTTACCTGGTTTAGTCACTTTTTTAAATGCCTTACTTTAAGCAACTGATACTACTTCCTCATTTGCATAGTGAGGTTATAAATACCAGTTTTCTCGGGCCATTATGAGGATTTCGGTAACTAAATGTGGAAATGTTTGGTACATGGTAGGAAACTCAGTAAGCCTTAGGTAAGCCTGAAACTGTTCACTAAAATTAAGAAAAATATTGCTTTTTCAAAAAGAACTTTTGAATCCTTCTTGACATGTTTGCTGTCATGCAAGCATTAGGACATTTTGACTCTTCAGAAAGAAATGATTTTTATTTATATGAAATTTGCTCAGCAACACCTTTATTTCATCTATGACTCTTGTGATGTCATTAGTGTTTCCATATCTTCTCCCTAACTTTTACCATAACCTTCTCCTAAGGTTTGCACCCCATCTAATCCTGTTTCATTGTTTCCTCAAGGTATATCCTGTGTTTAACCATCTAGGAATTCGGGGCACCTGGGTGGCTCAGTGGGTTAAAGCCTCTGCCTTCAGCTCAGGTCATGATCTCAGGGTCCTGGGATTGAGCCCCACATAGGGCTCTCTGCTCAGCAGGGAGCATGCTTCCCCCTCTCTCTCTGTCTGCTTTTCTGCCTACTTGTGATCTCTCTCTCTCTGTCAAATAAATAAATAAAATCTTTAAAAAAAAAAAAACAAAAACATCTAGGAATTCATCCATAAACCTGATCACAGTCAATCTACCCTGATGCTCACATATGTGGCAACTAAAAGATGGAGATGGGGAAATGGGGTTTGATACAAGGATAAAATGAGATTCTGAATTTATGTAAAGCATAGATTTAGATTTTTGTAAGGAGAAAATTTAAATATGTGTTTTACATACACTATTTGATTTGACAAAAAACAAAAAAGCAAAGCAAATACTTCCAGCATTTTTATAATTTTATAATTTCATAATTCCAGCATTTTTATAATAGATAGGGCTCATTGTCATTAATGATGACGTTTTTCACAACTGTATTGAATTAGGGCTTATTAACCTGTCTTAAGAAGTGGTATATTATAATTTTTATAGTATTAATGATAGTTACATCTAAATTTATTAGAATTTTATTATATAAAAAGTAATTTTATGTGCATTATTTCATTTGATTCCCAAAGCTTATGAGGTTAATTAGTAAAGTAAAAAATAATTACATAATTTTACAAACATGAAAGAACTGAAGTTCATAAAATGATTTGACTGAAATCGCAGACCTAGGATTAGGACAAGAACCCCGGCATTTTTGCCCTCAAATTTTATTATTTTCACCAAAATATGCTATAAGTTGTAATAATGTTATAATATGGGGAAAGTAGTTCTTAGAAACTATGTTTCTCTTACTACATAAAGAGAGCAAATGGTAGAATGTTTAAGCATTGTGAAGTTTCTATCAATCATTAATTACAAAGAAATAATGACAGTCTACGATAATCCTTCTCTTCTTACTATTATTCCATACTAACGCAGCAATACATTAATATTTATCTAGTTCTATATTCTGAAATGAATTTGTTACATAGGAAACCTAAGAATTATGGGTTACTTTCTAATAAGTGATGTAATAGTCACACATGAATTGGTACTTACCTTATTAGTCTTATTAGTCAACTTTTATGTTCATATAGGAAGTCAGATTGGTAATTGTGAATCAGAACACATGACCTGAAATGGGTAAGGTTATTTGAAATGAGATATTTAATTTGCAAGACAGAAAAATTAAAATGTGGGTGTATGTTGAATGCCTCTATCATATAAGCTTCAACTCATATTTATATAACCAACAACATCTTGGTTCTCTTGTACTGTATTCTATATACTGTAATAAAATGGAAAGGATAACAGCTGCTTTACAAACTTGAAATAAAAGTAGATCTTAGAGACAAAAAACTGAATATTAAAATTTTTCTGAACTTCCTTATCCTTAGGAGAGGTTATTGTAAAATCTGAATGTCATACCTGTTTTGTACCTTGTAACTCTTCATAATATGATATTTTGCATCTAAGCCTGTTATTAGAACTGCAAATTAAATATCTATTTAAAGGTCAATCATTATACTACCTAACAGTGGCCAAAGGAATTCTTAATAGCTTAAAAAGCAAAAGCAATATCAACATGATATGATGTGTGTAACATTTTATTAGGTAGACAAAAACAAGAGAAAGTTAACATTATACATATATATTTATATAAATATCTATAACATATAATACATGTAGTAGGCATATTCGTATTGATGAACTGTTATTTGTGCTGGATAATCACTGTGATTCTATTTTATTTAAAATTATCTTAATAACAAAAATGAATTAAAAGTTTTGAAAACATATTTGTTTAACAAATCCCTAATTACATTTATTGCTTTGTATCAATTTTAAGAGTTTCTAAAATATACCTAGTCATGGGACCATCTCAACACAAACGGAGCAAATAAAAGAATTATTCCCTAAAACAAACAATTAATCATTCCACAGAAAGGTAAAATTAGTATTTATTGGGAGGGTTTATTTTGTGGCCACCAGGAATGAAAAGAGAAAAACTCTGAAAAAAAGCCTTGAGGAATCAAAAATCAAGTCTGGGAAACTGCAATTAGTATGTAAATCCAACAGGAAAAGGAAGACAAAATTGGGGAACAATAAACAAAGCTCGGTTGATGATAGGTAAAACTGGATTGACTTAGAAGGGTGTCAAAACCAAAAGCAAAAAATGAAAGAGCATTTAGAAAGATAGCTGTAAATGGCACTGGTGTTTATTTGTTGCTGATCAGGAATTAATGAAGAGATTGAGTTGGCTTCTATGTACAAGACCAGGGAGAATAATCACTGCCTTGTGGTTTTAGTGAGTAGAGGTTATAGGATAGATTATAGTCTATTTTGTTTGTAGAAAGAGAAATAACTTGATTCCTATACAGATGATTCATGGATGCTCTGATGGATGGTGACAAGGAATAATATTTAATGATGTTGCACAAGTTCTGAGTGATATTGGTTGACCATTTTATGGTCACAATTGAGTCAGTCACAAAAGTAAGCAGTAAAAAACCACTATGACAAGTGGTAGGCAACCAATAAATATTTACATTATTTGATTTCTTTCTGTAATTTCTATTTTTCCTTAAGGAGTACTCTAACACAAGCTTCTATCAAGTCACCATATTTCAGTATCTCTTCCACCCTTCCTTTCTCCCTTATATACTTTTTCTTTCTTTCTCCTTTTATTTTTAGATTTTATTTATTTGTCAGAGAGAGAGAGAGACAGAGACAGAAAACACATGAGCAGGGGGAGCAGCAGACAGAGGAGAAGCAGGCCCCCCACTGAGCAGGGAGCCCAGTGTGGGACTCAATCCCAGGACCCTGGGATCATGACCTGAGCTAAAGGCAGATACTTAACTGACTGAGTCATCCAGGCACTCCCTGATATACTTTTTCTACACTGAGTATATGCAAATGTAAGGCATAGGGAAAATTAGCGTGATTGGTATTATCCACATATTGAATATACAGAACCTAAATAATAGCTTAAAATTTTATCAGTTCTGAAATTGTAATTTATTTAGTGACATGGAAGAAGCTTCATTTCTCTTGTTATCCAAAATAGTTTTTTACATTTCTTACTATAGATGATTTCTTACAAAGTGTATTAATTTACCCCATGTTTGTTCTGATTTAGTAGCAGTAGTTCTCTTTAAAAGGGAATTTTACTGTTAGAATATCCTTCTCTCTTTTAGAAAAAAATACAGATGTTAAGTCACTAGTATTGAATATAATAGTAGCTTCTTAAAATACAGGATGGAAGGTAATGATGTTGCCAGAACTGTCAGGAATATTATTCTCTGTGATAGCTAGACTTGCAAGATGTCCTCCAAGATTCCCATTCTGGTATAGGCACAATATATGATCCCTCCCCCTTGAGTGGTGAGAACCTGTGATGTGATGGGACATGTATAGAGTCTCAGAAGAAGAGAAAGAACGTGGTGACAAAATTTTGAAGAGATAATGCCTGAAAATTTCCAAAACCGATAAAGACATTAAGCCATATGTTAAAGAAAACCTAAGACTCCAAAGTAGAATTTTAAACAATTTATATAGTAACGCGACAGAGTAAAATTGCAGAAAAACAAAGACAAAAGAAATTTTAACATGACCCTAGACAAAAACAACATAATACCTACTAAAGGAACAATAAAACTTAAGTCTATTTTCTCAACAACAATGATAGAAGCTAGAAGACAAATTATATTTTTAAAGTGCTGAAATAAAATGTCAATCTAGGAGTTTAAAGCTAAAAAAAATATTTCAGAATGAAAATGAAAGAAAGCATTTACGATACACAAAACTTGACATAATTTACCATACTAGAACCGAGCTAAAGAAAACACCAAATATTGCTCTTTAAACAGTGAGGGTATAGGAGCTAGGAGAAACAGGCAGAAATTAAGGCTAAATATATTGGTGAATCCAAATAAATACTGCTTCTACCAAAACAGTGATAATGATAAATTGTTGATGAGTTTAAATACACAATTAAAATGTGTAAGAACAATGCATAGAAATTGGGAAAGGCAAAAAGTTAAAGTGCCTAAAATTTCTTGCTTTGTCTGGAATAAAGCACAAAAGTTGTGGTTAAAGTAAAGATTTTTTTTTTTTTAAAGATTTTATTTATTTATTTGACAGAGAGAGATCACAAGTAGGCAGAGAGGCAGGCAGAGAAGGAGGAGCAAGCAGGCTTCCCGCTGAGCAGAGAGCCGGATGCGGATGCGGGGCTCCATCCCAGGATCCTGAGATCAGGACCTGAGCCAAAGGCAGAGGCTTTAACACACTGAGCCACCCAGGCGCCCCATGTGGTTAACTTAAACCAGAATAAGTCAAGATTCAAATTTTCATCTCTGGAATAATCATTAAAATAATGGTAAACAAGCTTATAAGTTCTATGCTGTTTACTCTGTTTGTCTTATTCTAGAGAGATGACCTTTCTTTGCCCTGTTCTTTATTCCTGGGAGGCTGTCATTACATGGGCATTCTTGCCCTTTGACCCCTATTAGCTTTGGCTAACAGACACTGCCGTGAAGTATGAGGGTAAGAGAATAAAGATTGGGTATATCCCCACAATTCTGTCTTTATTGCTGTTATTATATCCTACTGAGGCTACACACGGGAGAGCTATATTCAGTGACTCCATGCTCCATTAACTCTTTTTCCTTTTTTACCCTTTACCCTCCTGGAAGACAGGAGGCCCCACAGAAAAGACATGTGCCCTAAGGGACAATGAACCAGTGCTCCACTGCACTAGAAACTGACTGCAGGTACAAAAGTGAGCCCAGCTGAGAGCATTGGAGCTCAAGCTAAATTGCTACCCCACAGAATGATTAGCTAATAAACCTTTGATCTTTAAAGCCAATCACTTTTAGGTAGATTGGTGCACAGTGAGCGGTGAAGGGGAGGGCACATGAGGTCATCTTGCAGGCTGGTAGGAATCTGGCAATTTATTTATTTATTCATTCATTCATTCATTCATTCATTTATTTATTTAAATCCGGCAATTTAAACCAGAGGAAGACTGAACGGAAGTGGGCCCAGGCAGTGGTTGTGGTCTTGCTGGGAGTCGAAGACGGGAGTGAACCAGTGTATAATCATCATTCGTCACTGGCAATAACCTGTCAACATGACTTCCTGACCTGGATCAATGAGTCTCTCTGCAGCTGAATCTGATGAAGGTTGAGGAGTTGTGTTCAGGGGCTGCCTACTGCCATTTTATGGACATGCTGCTCCCTGGCTCCAGCGGCTTTAAGAAAACGAAATTCCCGGCTAAGCTAGACCACAAATACATTCAGAACTTCAAAATGCTATAAGCAGTTATAAGAGAATGGGTGTTGACTAAATAATTCCTGTGGACAAATTAGTAAAAGGGAAGTTTCAGGACAATTTTGAATTTGTTCCATGGTTCAAGAAGTTTTCTGATGCAAATTGTGATGGAAAAGACTACGACTCTGTAGCTACCAGATAAGGTCAAGAAACATCATTTGCTCCCTGTCTTGTTGCTCCAGCTCTGAATAACCCGAAGAAATCTCTGAGCTCTGGCAGTGCAGCTTCACAGAGGCCCACTGCAACACACAGATCCACTGCAACCCCTAAGGCTGGACGGGGTGGTGAGAAAGAATCTCTGTGTGGGCTTTGGGGATGACGAAGGGGCTGAATCAATGCAGCAGGTCAACATATTGAAACTTACTGGTGAAGACTTGGAGAAAGAGAGATTTCCACTTTGGAAAGCTAAAAAATATTGAATTGATTTGCCAGGAGAACAAGGGCAAAAACAACTCTGTAGATTGGAAAGGACTGTGGACATTCTGTATACCAGAGCCCGAGGCTTTGTGATACCTGATGAAGGGGGCCCACAGGAAGAACAAGAAGAGGGTCGACGGCCTAGATCAGCAGAGCAACGTGTGAATTCTTCACTCCAAATCATGTGCTTAGGTATGAAACACTCCCTTATATTATTCTTAGAGGACTCATGGGTTTCTTTTCATAAGCAAGAAAGTACCTCTTTTTTTTTTTTTAATTAACATATAATGTATTATTTGCCCCAGGGGTACATGTCTGTGAATCATCAAGCTTACACATTTCACAGCAAAAAAAGTACCTCTTCTTAAAGTGCACTTTGTGGAAGTTTTACTCCTTTTCCAACGAGTCTGAGTTAGGAGTGTAGTAGCAGAGCAGTATTAACAGCTAGTTGGTTCACCCAGGGAACAAAGAGGCTGTCATGGGGCTCACCGGAGTTCTCTGGTAACACTGATTGCTGGAGAAGGTGTTTTTTATGTAATACACTGACTTGGAGAGCTCACTACAGATAGGTAAAGACTGATTTTAATTCAAGCTAATATGAAATCTTGGCAGAGAACATTTTAATAAGTAAATGCCTTAAGAGTATTTGAGTGTTTCCTTATTTCAAAATATAAAATGTAACATGGCAGGAAATTTTATGTATTCGACATTGTGTCTGAGAAGGAAAGGCCAGATCTCTGGAACTTTGGAATCTGCTGTTCACAGGCCTTCCAGGGCTGCTTGAATCCTTGAAGCCCTAGACCTTGGTCCAAAACGAAAGTGTAAAAATTTGCTCTGTAGGGGCGCCTGGTTTCCCCAGTTGGTAGAAAATGTGACTCTTTTTTTCTTTTTTTTAAGATTTTATTTATTTATTTGATAGAGAGAGAGAGATCACAAGTAGGCAGAGAGGCAGGCAGAGAGAGAGGGAAGCAGACTCCCCGCTCAGCAGAGAGCCCAATGTGGGGCTCGATCCCAGGACCCTGGGATCATGACCTGAGCCGAAGGTAGAGGCTTTAACCCACTGAGCGACCCAGGCGCCCCAGAACACGTGACTCTTGATCTTGGGATTGTGAGTTTGAGCCTCATGCTGGCTGTAGAGATTACTTAAAAATAAATTAAAAATCTTAAAAAAAAAAAAAAGTTGCTCTGTAAAGCTATTTGATGTCCTTGACCAATCTTATCCCTGCTTCAAGAAATAAGAGGCATTGTTGCTTGGATGAATAGAGGGTGTGTTTCAAGCCCTGAGATAAGTTTGAATTGAAGTGCTTGAATTTCATTGAACATTTCTCTATTTTTCCAGTTATTCCTGAAATTTATGTGTTTTGTCTTTTGGGAAATGAGGTTTTTCCAGTTTTGAAATCTAACCACTACTTTTGGAGATTTACGCACATCTCTGGGATTTGAATGGGGGTTGTGTCCCATTTTACTGTCTTTTAAGTTTACACCAAACATGTTTCTCTTCTCTGCTCCCCTTGCTAATTGGAGACTCCTCTTTGGCTTCTTAAAGTTTGCTGCTTAGAGTATAAGTTCAGCAGGCAGGTGGATGTGCTTAGGAGAAGGTTCAGGGGCCTGGCTAAAGTTTGGTGAAGCAAAGAATCTTTGTCATACTCCATATATATGGGAATATTAAAATTTATTTCTTCTGGTTGTCATGTAAAGTGACTTAATCATGCAGGTAAAGTGAACTAAAAGATTATACATTAGTCTTACTGATTGATTAATATTGTTAAAACTATATGAATTTTTAACAGATTCAAAATAAGAATTGATTTTAGGAGGACAATTAAATTATATTTATAGTGCTAGAAGGAATATTTATCTCTCATTCTTTCTACATCAAAGTGAAATATCCCTACTTAATATATACTTAGTGGGTAATGTATTCCTTGCTGACAACAAATAGAGATAGCTACATTAGATATAATCACTTTCTGGGGAAATTTTAAAATGTTACATAAATTTGTAAATTGATATAATTGTTTTGTTTACAAATTGTTAGAATTTCAACCTCACAATTAAAAAAATGTGGCACAACCTTGCTTTTGTTAAGTGTGATATCCTTATTTTGCTAGGAAAAGATTCTTTTAATAATGCTTCTTGGCCTTAGATTTTTAAGCTACTTAAGATTAAAAAAATATCATGGGGATCAACTGGTTATTTACAAAAATGAGTAATAGGTCATCTCTTGAATAAATACCACCAAAGATGTTGGTGTAATCTCAGCTAACATTGCAAATCATATTTAATATGTAATTAAAAAAAATCTAAATCTCGAAGAAAGGAAGAGTCTATGGAAGTTAATAATAAATTATATCAGTTTGCTCACCACCATACCTTTAAAAATTTCTGCCATTAAGAAATAGATTTGACCTTTAGCTATATAGGGTTCTTATTTACTACTGTATTGCTACTTTTTAAAATCGGTGTGATAGAATTTGGTAAATCTTATAATTTTCTTGATCATAGTTTTACTAGCCAAGTGCTATGAAAGTGTATATTAAAAAACTAAATAAAATTTAAAACACATGATTAAATCTCTAATTCTCCTAATAATTAAATATTATTTGGGGAATTCTTCTGTAGGAAACTCCAAGCAGACTGTGAAGGCAAAATGATTCAAGATATGTCATTAACAATGGCCAAGATTGCTTCTCATGCACAATTTAATATCTATTACTCTGGAAGAGACAGAGTCAATAGAATAAAAGAAAAAGATATATAACTGAGAACTGGGTTTGAATTCATAATCTGAAATTTCCTTCACCCTTCAAACAAAAATTTAAGTCAAATTAAGATAATATTATTGGGTTCTCAATACCATCTAAATAATAAATTAGTTGTATAGTTTTCTGTAATTTGTGTGTTTTATCTTTACATCTATTAAAAAAATTTGCTTCAGTGCATGAGCTACTTTAAGAATTTCATATATTTCAAAATTAAATCATTATGTCAAAAACAAAATTAAAAGAGTCACTACACTTTTAAAAATCTCACTTGATGCTTTTCATGAAAATTCCTAAGTATGTACATTAGGATGGACTTGCTTTACCTTATATACAGATGAGGAAAATGTGGTTTAACAAAAGTTACGTTTTCTTCAAGGACTTTTTTTTATTTTAAAATTTTTTGAATATAAATTTTAGGTAGTCAACATACAGCACAATATTGGTTTCTAGAGTAGAATTCAGTGATTCATTACTTACATACAACACACAGTGCTCATCATAATAGGTGCTCCCCTTAATACCTATTACCCACCTAGCCCATCCCCCACCTACCTCTTCCATCAACCTTCAGTTTTTTTCCCCTATGAGTAAGAGCCTCCTATGGCTTGTTTCCCCTCTCTCCTTTTCTTCTTCTCCCCTTTACCATATGGTCATCTTTCTTTCTTCAATTCCGCATATGAGTCATATGGTATTTGTCTTTCTCTGACTGACTTACTTCATTTAGCTTAATACACTCTAGCCCTATCCATGTCATTGTAAATGACAAGATGTCATTCTTTTTGATGGCTAATATTCCATTGTATATTTATACATTTATCCATTCAACAGTCAATGGACATTTGGGCTTTCTCCATAGTTTGGCTATTGTTGATAACGCTGCTATAAACATCGGGGTGCATGTATTCTTTCAAAATTGTATTTTTGTTCATTTACTTTGGGGTAAATACCTAGCAGTGTAATTGCTGGATGGTAGAGTAGTTCTATTTTTAACATTCTGAGGAAGCTGTTATTGTTTTCCAGAGTGGCTGTACCAGCTTGTATAACTTAATTCATAGGTAATAAAAGCCTTCCTTCCCAAAAATATAACCAATGTTATGAGATAATTTTAGAGAACATGACATGTCCTAATGTTTTGGAATTTAAATTCCAGTTAGTTAACATACAGTATAATATTAGTTACAATATAGTTATTCAACACTTCCACACAACACGGAATGCTCATCATGACAGGTGCACTACTTAATCTCCATCACTTATTTAACCCATGTTCCATCTACTTCCCCCTGGAAACTATCAGTTTGTTCCCTATGGTTAAGACTCTTTTCTGGTTTGCCTCTTTTTCTTTTCTTTCCCTTTGCTCAGTTGTTTTATTTCTTAAATTCCACATATGAGTGAAATCATTTGGTATTTGTCTTTCCCTGACTGACTTATTTTGCTTATCATAATACTCACTAGCTCCATCTGTATCATTATAAATGGCAAGATTTCATTCTTTTTTATGGCTGAGTAATATATACATATACATATATATGTGTATATATATATGTAACATATACATATATATGCGTTTGTGTGTGTGTATATATGTGTGTGTGTATATACACACACACATATATACACCTTCTTTATCTTCTTTATCAATTCATCAGCCAGGGGACTCTTGGACTCTTTCCATAATTTAGTGTAAAACTAAAAGCAACCTACAGAATGGGGGGAGATATTTGCAATTGATATATCTATTAAAGGGTTAGTATCCAAAATATATAAAGAACTTAGAAAACTCGACACCCAAAAAATAAGTAGTCCCGAGTTTGTTTCTCCCTCTATGTACTGTTCCCCCTGTTTATGCTCCCTCTCTCTGTCAAATAAATAAATAAAATCTTTAAAAAAAAAAGGGCAGAACACATGAATAGACATTTTTCCAAAAAAGGCATATAGATGACCAACATGAAAAGATGCTCAACATCACTCATCATCAGTGAAACACAAATCAGAATCTATGATTTGACTAATTTTTTTCATTTTTTAAGTCAAAATACATTGTTTTGAGATATGTTTTCTTTTATAACCTCATGGTTTTAGCTTTTATGCATAGATATGGCTCATCTTAAATTTGATATAAGGTGTGAGAAAGATTTAAAAAGTTAAATTTTTCAAATGAACATTCAGCTATTCTGGCATCTTTTTGAGAAAAACTTTCCAGTTGGTGGGGGGAGGTAAGATGGTGGCATAGTAGGAGGATCCTAGGCTCATCTCATCTCTGGAAAACAACTACATAGCTATCAAATCATTCTAAATACCCAAGAAATTGACCTGAGGACTGACAGAACAAACTCCCTAGCTAGAGGGAGAAAAGAGGCTGTATGAAGGAAGGTATGGAAGTGCAGAGAGTGGTTTGATGGAGAAAAGGATTGCAGGTGCTGTGGAGAGGTGGGAGACCTGGTCATAGAAAAAGGCACAAGAGAGAGTAATACACAGGGGACCACACAGGGATAACACTTCCCCAAAGCCATTGGCAGGGAAAATGAGAGTGGCTGATTTTCATGAGTTTTTGCAACCAGTGGGACTTAAAGACTGGTGTTTTAAAGGTCAGCAGGCTTGGCTGGGATAAATGTTCTAGGGCCCTGCCCTGCTCCTGGAGAGAGGCAGGCAAGCAACCTGGGGGCAGACTGTGTAATCTGAGGAATGCCTAAGGCTCACAGGGGAGAGTTTGTTCACTCTTCTTGGAGTGTATCTGTGAGAGGTGGCATTCTTAGAGATGCTGGGGACAAAAACCAAAACCCAGCAGGCACCATTTCCCTCCCCTGCCTCTCCCTCAGCATAACCATAGAGACACCTGCCAAGATCCAAACACTGCCCGCTACAGGCAAGAAAAGCCTCTGCAGATAACTGGCCTGAAGTAAAGAGTAGCCAAAACACAACATCAGAGCCCACACAGCACACATCAGAGACATTCCCAGAAACGGTATATGACCTGGACAGTATACGACCTCTTGTTTATAAAGCCATTCCTCTCAGGAGCAAGAAATGTAACAGCGTTTTCTAACACACAGAAGACAGAGACTTAGACAAAATGCCATGGTGGAGGAATTCATCCCAAATGAAACAACAGAAAAAGGTTACAGCCATAAATCTAATCAAAACAGATATAAGTAATAAGCCCAATGAAGTATTTAAAGCAACAATCGTAAAGATACTTGCTGGGCTTGAGAAAAAAATGGAAGACTTCAGGGAGGCTCTTACAGCAGAGATAAAAGAATTAAAAAGCAGTCAGAAATGAAAAATGCAATAACTGAGATTCAAAACAGACTGGATGTAATGAATACATAGATGGAAGAAACAAAGGAATGCTTAAGTGATATAGAAGAAAAAATAGTGGAAAATAATGAGGCTGAACAAAAGAAATAACTATGGATCACGAATATAGATTTAGGGAACTTAATGATTCCATCAAATGTAATAGCATTTGTATCATAGAAGTCCCAGAAAAAAAGAAGAGAGAAAAAAGAAAGCAGAAAATTCATTTGAGGAAATAATAGCTGGAAACTTTCCTAATCTGGGGAAGGAAAAAGACGTCCAAATCCCTGAGGCACAGAGAACTCCCATCAAAATCAACAAAAGCAGACCAACACCAAGATATACTGTAATTAAATTTGCAAAACATAGCAATAAAGGAAAAATCCTAAAGCAGCAAAACAAGAGAAGTCCCTAACTTATAAGGGAAGACCAATAAGGTTAGCTACAGATCTCTCCACAAAAACTTGGCAAGCCAGAATAGAGTGTCATGATATATTTAACACACTGAATGGGAAAAATCTGTAGCCAAGAATACTCTATCTAGCCAGTATTTTATTGAGAATAGAAGGAGAGATTAAAAAAAAAAAAAGTTTCCTAGACAAACAAAAACTAAAGGAGTCTGTGACCACTAAACCAGACCTGCAAGAAATATTAAAAGGGACTCTTTGAATGGGAAAGGAAAGACCACAAGTGACAAAGACTGGAAAGGAACAGAGAAAATCTCCAAAAGCAATGACAAAACAAGTAATAAAATGGCACTAAATGTACATCAAGATTACTCTGAATGTAAACACACTAAAATGTGCCAATCAAAAGACATAGGGTGTCAGAATGGATTAAAAAAAAAGAAATAAGATCCATCTATATGCTGCCTACAAGGGACTCATTGGAGACCTAAAGATACCTGCAGATGGAGAGAGAGGGGATGGAGAAGTATTTATCAAGCAAATGGATGGCAAAAGAAAGCCAGAGTAGCCATACTTATGTAAGAGAAACTAAAGTTTAAACCAAAGACTGTAACAAGAGATGGAGAAGTGCACTATATCATAATAAAAGGTACTATCCAACAAGGAGATCTATCAATTCTAAATATTTATGCCTCCAATATGGGACACCGAAATATATATAATAACAAACATAAAAGAACTCATTGGTAATAATATAATAATAGTAGGAGACTTTGATATCCCACTTAAATCAATGGACAGATCATCTAAGCAGAAAATCAACAAGGAAACAATGTCTTCGAATAACACACTGGACCACTTGGACTTACCAGATATTCAGAATATTTCATCCTAAAGCAGCAGAATATGCATTCTTTTCAAGTGCACATGGGACATTCTCCAGAACAGATAACATACTGGGTCACAAGTCGGGCCTTAACAAGTACAAAAAGATTGAGATCATACCATGCATATTTTCTGACAACAATTCTTATGAAACTAGAAGTCAATCACAAGAAATAATTTGGAAAGACCACAAATACACGGAAGTTAAACAACATGCTACTAAAGAATGAATGGGTCAACCATGGAATCAAAGAAGAAATTAAAAAATACATGGAAACAAATGAAAATGAAAACAGGTGGTTCCAAACCCTTTGGGATGCAGCAAAAGTAGTCATATGAGGCAAGTATATTGCAGTACAGGCCTACCTATAGAACCAAGAAAAATCTGATATATGCAACCTAACCTTACACCTAAGGGAACTAGAAAAGGAACAACAAATAAAGCCTAAAGCTAGCAGAAGAAGGGAAATAATAAAGATTAGAGCAGAAATAAATGATATGGAAACAGAAAATAGTATAACAGATCAATGAAAGCAGGAGCTGGTTCTTTGAAAAAAAAAATAGTAAAATTGTAAACCCCTAGTCAGACTTATCAAAAAAAGAAAGTACCCAAATAAATAAGAACACAAATGAGAAAGGAGAAATAACAACCAACACCACAGAAATACAAGCAATTATAAGAGAATATTATGAAAAATTATATGTCAACAAGTTGGATAACCTAGAAGAAATGGATAAATTCCTAGAAATATATAAACTACCAAAACTGAAACACGAAGAAATAGCTTGAGAAGACTGATAACCAGCAAAGAAATTGAATCAGTAATCAAAAATCTCCCAACAAACAAAAGTCCAGGGCCAGATGGCTTCCCAGGGCAATTCTACCAAACATTTAAAGAAGAGTTAGTACCTATTCTTCTCAAACTATTCCAAAATAAAGAAATTGAAGGAAAACTTCCAAATTCATTCTATAGGGTGAGCATTATCCTGATACCAAAACCAGACAAAGACTCTACTAAGAAAGAGAACTACAGGCCAATATCCCTGATGAATATGGATGTAAAAATTCTCAATAAAATATTAGCAAATTGAATCCAACAGGACATTAAAAGAATTATTCAACACAATCAAGTGGGATTTATTCCCAGGCTGCAAGTATGGTTCAAATTTTACAAGTCAATCAATGTGATACACCACCTTAATAAAAGAAAGAATATGATCCTGTGAATAGATGCAGAAAAAGCAAGACAAGGTACAGCATCTATCTCAACATAATAAAGGCAATATATGAAAACCCAGAGCAGATATCATCCTCAATGGGGAAAAACTGAGAGCTTTTCGTGTATGGCCAGGAACAAGACAGGGATGTTCACTCTCATCGTTATTTAACATATTCCTGGAAGTCCTAGTCTCAGTAATCAGACAACAACAACAACAAAAGTAAAAGGCATCCAAATCAGCAAGGAAGAAGTCAAATTTTCACTATTTGTAGATGACATGATACTCTCTATAAAAAACCCTAAAGACTCCACCAAAAAATTGCTAGAACTGATACACAAATTCAATGAAGTCACAGCATACAAAATCAATGTGGAGAAATCTATTGCATTTCTATTCACAAATAATGAAGCAGCAGAAAGTGAAATCAAGGAATCAATCCCATCTACAATTGCACTTAAAACCATAAGATACCTAGGAATAAACCTACCGAAAGAAGTAAAAGATCTGTAGTCTGAAAACCATAAAACATTTATGAAAGAAACTGAAGAACACAAAGAAATGAAAAAAAAATTCCATGCTCATGAATTGGAAGAACAAATAGCATTAAAATGTCTATACTACTCAAAGCAGTCTACACATTTAATGTGATCCCTATCAAAATACCACCAGCATTTTCCAGAGCTAGGACAAATAATCCTAAAATTTTTATAGAACCACAAAAGGCCAAATAGCCAAAGCAATCTTGGAAAAGAAAAGCAAAGCTGGAGGCATCACAATTCGGGACTTCAAGTTATATTACAAAAGCTGTAGTGAAAAAGGCAATATGGAACTGGCACAAAAACAGGTACATAGATCAATGGAACAGAATAGAAAATCCAGAAATGGACCCACAACTATATGATCAATTAATCTTTGACAAAGCAGAAAGGACTATCTAGTGACAAAAAGATGGTCTTTTCAATAAATGTTGGGAAAACTAGACAGCAACATGAAAAAGATTGAAACTGGACCATTTTCCTACACCATACACAAAAATAAATTCAAAATGGATGAAAGACTTAAATGGGAGACAAGAAACCATCGAAATCCTACAGGAGAACACGGCTATAACCTCTTTGACATTCGCAGTAGCAACTTCTTACTAGATATGTCTCCTGAGCCAAGGGAAATAAAACAAAAATAAACAATTGGGACCACATTGAAATAAAAAGCTTCTGTATATTAAAGGAAATAATCAATAATAATAATAAATAATATATAATAAACTAATAACAAATAATAATAAACTAAATATTTAATTATTAAACTAAATAATTATTTAGCTTTAATTTAAAATTAAATAAAATAATTATTATTATTTATAAGTAAATAATAATAAACTAAAGCACCACTTACAGAATAGGAGAAGATATTTGCAAATAGCATATCCAATAAAGGGTTAGTATCCAAAATATAGAAAGAACTTATAACACTCAACACCCAAAAATGAATACTCCAATTAAAAAATGGGCAGAAGACATTCTTCTTCAAAGAAGACATACAAATGGCCAACAGACACATGAAAAGATGCTCAATATCACTGATCATCAGGGAAATACAAATCAAAACTACAAGGACATATCACCTCACACCTCTCAGAATTGCTAAAATTAGCAACAGATGTTGGTGAGGATGTGGAGAGGGGGAAACCCTCTTGCACTGTTGGTGGGAATGCAACCTGGTGCACCCACTCTGGAAAACAGTATGGAGGTTCCTCAAAAAGTTAAACAGAACTACTCCATGATCCAGAAATTGCACTACTTTGTATTTACCCAAAAGATACAAAAATACTGATTGGAAGGAATTCATGTACCCTGACGTTTATAGCAATATTATCTATAATAGCCAAATCATGGAAATACACACACACAACGGATATTACTCAGCCATAAAAAAGAATGAAATCCTGCCATCTGGAGTGACATGGATGGAGCTATAGGGTATCATGCTAAGCAAAATAAGTCAAAGACAAATATGATATGATTTCACATATCGCATGTGGAATTTAAGAAACAAAAGAAATGAACACACGGAGGTGGAAAGAGAAGCAAACTAAGAAACAGACTCAACTACAGAGAACAAACTGATGGTTACTAGAGGGGACGTGGGTGAGGAGATGGGCTAAGTCGGTGAGGAGGATTATGGGCGGCATGTGTCATGAGCACTGGGTATTGTTTGTCAGTGATGAGTCACTGAATTCTACTGAGATCAATATCTCACTCTATGTTAAACAACTAGATTTTAAGTAAATATTTGAGGGGAATAAAAGAAGCACAAAAATGAAAAGAACAACAAACAAAAAACCTTTCCTTTTCCCATTGGATAATTTTACACCTTTGTTACAAATTGATTAATTGTATAAGTCTGGATCTAGTTCTGGATTCTCAATCTGTTGATCGTAATAACAGTAGTTTGATTACAGTAGCTTTGTATTATGTTTGAAGACAGGTAATATAAGACCTCCAAATTAGTTCTTTTTCAAGAATGCTGTTTATAGTCTATGATTTTTTGCATTCGTGTACATTTTAAATTAAAATTTAAAATTTATAAAAAAAAATAAGTACTGTTGAGATAATTTTTGGAATTGCTTTTATTATATAGAGAAATTTGCAGAGAATTGCCAGTTTAAAAATACTAAAATTTTGGGGTGCCTGGGTGACTCAGTGGGTTAAAGCCTCTGCCTTTTGCTCAGGTCATAATCTCAGGGTCCTGGGTTCGAGCCCCACAAGGGCTCTCTGCTCAGCGCGGCGCCTGCTTCCCCCTCTCTTTCTGCCTGCCTCTCTGCCTACTTGTGATCTCTCTTTCTGTTAAATAAATAAATAAATTTTTTTAAAAAATGCTAAAATTTCAAAAAAATAAAAATACTAAAATTTCCAATTTATGAACATGTATATCCCTCCTTTCTTTAGATCTTTAATTTCCATTAGTGATATTTTATAGTTTATAGTTTATAGTGGGTCTTGCTCATCTTTAAAAAAAATTCATTCCAAATTACTTCGGTTTTGATGGTATTGTAACAAGTCTTAAAAAAAAAAAATCATCCTGTAGTTTTTGTTGCTAGTACAGAGAAATGCAATAGATTTATGTATTTTAACTTTGTATACTGAATTTTTTCAAAATTCACTTAGTAGTCCTATGTATATGCATGAGAGTAATGCATACAAATGGTCACCAAAATCATGTACAGAAATGTTCATAGCACCATACTTTTGTAAAAGCTGAAGATGAAACCATCCAAACGTTCATCTACAGAAGAATATATAATTATATAGTCAATGGGATATGATACAATAATAAATACAAATGAACTACCATATACAAAGCGTGGATCAGTCTCCCAAATTGTTGAGTGAAATGACCTAGACATAAATTTTATATATAAAATTCAAAAGTAGATAAAACAAGTCTGTGATAATAGAAGTCAGAATATGATTAAACTTTGAACAGGAAGAAGGAAGGTCTTTGGAGGATGTATATAAGAAACTTCTGAGATATAGGTAATTGTCTATTTTCTATCATGTTTGGAGGTTAACTGGGTGTATTAGTTTTGTCATAATTCATATATATGTACACTTGTTATTTGTGTACTCTTTATGTGTGTTATATTTTCATAGAAAAGTTTACTTAAATTTTTTCCTACTTATTCCTATATAGATTTTATAAACCAAAGCATTAGAATTCAGCATTGTTTTGGGGAAACTATATTCAGTCCCTTATTGATGAAGAGTAAGACTGTAGTGAGGAAAAGATGAATGACTATAACAATAAGGGCTCCTGAACCAGAAGCTTTAACAATTCTCTAAAAATGTGGAAGGTGAATTCACCTTACAATTACTCACGCAAGTTCTCATTTAATATATTTTTTGCATATGTAAATAAAAGTCATTGGGTTTATTGAATCACTAATACACTTCTGGGTAATTTATATTCTTTAAGTAATTCATACTTTTCTAATAAAAAATTAAACAATGGAGAACATTTATAAAAAATAATTGGGCTGGATACATGAACAACTGTAGGGAAAAGAAATATTGCCTCTTAGATTTCCTATTTTCTTTTACATCTTTTGCAAGCCATTTAATCCTGAGCCTGCTGATTGGGTAGAACAGACAGATAAGTGCCTGCAGTGACTATATGTAAATGTTTTTAAAACATCAAGGAGATGGATTACAATACAGTGCCATTAAATGGTAGGTTTTATAAGCAATTCTTTATTTAACCAGCGAAAAGAAAATGGAAATGCTTCAGCTACAATAAATACACACACACATACACACACACACTCACATGTAAATGGGAATAATCAGGAATTATAGAAAAGTGTGAAATGTTTTAATAATTTTTTCATAGTATTTTCATGAATCAGTTAGTAGTTAATAATTAAATTTATTCCTAAATATAATTTTTACTTATACATATTGAGTTCTTTCCATTCTTAAAGTACTGAATACATTCAGTATAACATTGAAAAATAATGAAAGAATATCTATTTCAGAATAAACCTGATTTTTAACCTGCCCATGGCACCTACCTACAGGCTTCCCTATCACAGTTTTTATACTGTTTGATGTATATTCTCTCCAGGTACTTGGATCTGGGCATAGCATGCAGGGGAATGAAATGGAGTATTAACCAGCCTCAACACCAGGAATAACTCTTCAAGCTTATAATATTAGCTGAGACTTTGCTTACAGAGCTATTGTTATTGTCTGAATAAGAAAGAACTTCTCTTAACAATATTGCTTATAATTAAGATCCAGAGACATCAGATAGTTTGGAGGACGCACTAGCTCAGTAGAACATAAGGGATAATCATTCTCCAGCAGAGGATAATAAACGGATAACATGGTAGTAATAATGCTGGCAGCAGTCCTTGATCCCATGGGATCTGTCAAGCAGATTCTAAAGCAAACTTGGAAACCATATAAGAACTGTGGACTGGACCATTGGCAGCCATTATAGGGTGATATTGCAATGCCTGGCTCATAAATATAAACAATGCATTCATTTTTACCATGTCAAAGCTAGCATTCTTGCTAATAGGAGAGAGGTGTGCAAGTGAGAAATATCTAATATAGGTATGGATAAGGTGAAACATGTCACAGAGATGATATACCAAATTGGAAGAGGACCAATCAAAGACCTAACTCTGAAGTATTACCAGGGTTTCATGGACTCAAATTGTAGGTAATGAACAGGGGTTGACACTCTCAAAAATCAAACCATGAGCATTCCAGGAATTTGAATTTGGGGCTGTTGCGAGGGTGCTAAATCTTGGGTCATAAAGAAGTTCCCCTTATTGATAAACTCTCACATATTCAAATTTATATTATGTCACCCTTGTTCCAGAAACCTCATGATCCACTCCTAGGCATATGCTCTTGGTTCCTGTTGGTACTTAGTAGCCAGAACCTATGGATCGCAGAGTTTATAATACCTCTCCTTCCATACTGGCTCAGTTCTTCCCCAGTCAGGCCATGCTAGTGATTAGTTTGGTGACCAGAAGGACACAGGAGAATATCCTAAGCAGGAAAGCATTTGGTTAGACACATGCCTCATATGAAGCTTATAATGATCTTCAAGAAGGGAGAGAGTTTTTTTTCCGAAAGAGAAGGGTATGGCCATTTCTATACCCTAAAAGGCTCAGGAAAATCTCTCCAATCCCAAGGTTCCTGCTCCTTCCTTATCAAGGTCCTGGGATACTTGGACACTCGCCAGATCTGTGATTTCAAAATTTTCTGCATTTCTGCTACTCTTGGGATTGGGTCCTGATCCTGGTCCACATTTTAGCTGCCTTCCAGCTATACTCTATGAAGTTTACTTTAAATGCTTCCATGGAGGCCCCCTAGCTCTCATAATTTTCTTTTAACTGGTATTTAATTGTTTAAGTTGGTAATTTTCTCTTTTCAAAGCTTTGGTAGTACTCCACGACAGGCACCCAATTTAACAGTCCTTATTTATAACTGTCAGTTGCCCTATACTTTCTAACATCAGAGATAAGCCAGTTCATCTCCTTTCCCTCCCCTAGTTCACCACAGGTAAATATCTTAGCAATTGCATTCTATAGGATGTTAAGAAACATCAATATCCAACTATGCAGTGCCGGGATTCTCATTGTTGACTAGCTGGGGAGAGAACCAACTCCAGAATCCTTACAGTCTGCTTCTTAGGGCCATTCCTGGTACCAACAACTGTCTTAGAATGGATTCCCTAGAAGCAGAAACTGAGACAAATATTTGGGAGCATAAGATTTATCAATGAAAGAAAGCAGGATGACACAGTGGAGACCTTTGCAAGGATGTGGTCTCAGTTGAAGTCTAAATTGCATGAATCGTAACACAAAGTTGATCCCCCATCTTCAGGCGAGTGGACTGGGATTTTGTGTTCCCCTTTTAGTCAGTCCTTGGCTGTGGGCTTCGCTTGGGTGGGCAAAACCTATCAGATGTGGAAGGTTCTATTTTGCCAAGGACAACTTTCCAAAGAGGGGGCAGTCTGTGAGCCATTAGCTGTTAGCACCCACAACAACTGTGGAATAGGGGCATTGACTCAGTAAAGGTGACTGGTAACTTTGCTACAAGTGAGTTATGCCAAGAGTGAAGAACTGAATTTTGAAATTGATACCGAGTTCCAAAACTTGCAATCTACCTGGCAATTGATATGTTATTTTATCAAAAAATGATAAAAACATTTATACTGGATATGTTTTATTATCTCTCCATTAAGAATTGACTGGTTAATTCTCCATTAAGAATTAACCAATTGACTGGTTAAATATATTTTAAAATGATATCACATTTTTCCTTATTTTTATCATCCAAGATTTTTATTACCTGTATTATAATTAGCAACAAGAATATTTAGTTCTAGTAAGTGCATAAATAATTGGTAATATTGAAATCATCTTGAAATTGTCTGTCTTGGGTACAAAACTAAACAGTCTACATAATGAAAAAATTAACATGAATGCAAAGAAATATTCTTGATTATAATGTCATATTTGTATAATTTTAGTTAATGGTCTTATTTGAAAATAATATTTCCTTATGTCTAAGGTTTATGCTAAGATGAACTACCCATAAAATAATATATAAATGAGGTTAAATATAAATTTTTGGAAAACCTTCTGGAATAAGTAATAAAGAAGCAGTATAGAGGAGGATTGACTTCTATAAACTCATCAGTCAGACTCAGCTGTCTATAAGCAGGCGTCCCTGCTAACAGCTTCTGTCAGTATCCTGATGGATTTCACTGGATTTTATTTGTAATGAGAGACATACAAGATGCTCTATTGTGAATGAAGGTCCTCTCCACTAGATTTATCAAGTAGGCGCTCGTTACCAAAATCATACCACACATTATTTCATCCATACATCCATGCTGATTTGTGTTCCCAGAGCAATTTCTAACAATAAAAGAAAGCCCATGAAATGCTGATGAAAATGTACATTTTTACAGTACTGAACAATCTTTCAACCACTATCACATTTTTCCTCTCATTTGATTTTTGCAACTGCAGAATGAAGTTGGCATACCATGTCTGGATTTTTGGTTTGTTTGTTTTATGTTTGTTTGTTTGTCTTACTATTTTTGGTGAAAACAGACATTAAAACATATCCAAGGCCATATAGAAAGGAAGTGTTAGATTCAAAACCAGGCACTAACCCATTTCCTGATTTATCTCCAAATCCTTTTAGCATTTATAATGTTACAGTGTTTTCTCTCAATAGATAACAAAGCATTTTACAAAATGTTTAATTTAAAATTTAAAAAATTTTAATTTAAAATTTTAATTTAAAAAATTTAAATTTTAAATGCTTAATTTAAAATTTAAAAAATACATAACATTATTTTCATTTTATGAATGAAATACATCAGTCACATAATCCTAGAGGCTTAATAACACAAAGTTAAGTGGGCCCCATTTGATACTTCCTTGTATTTGGAGAATGACAATTTTGCTAATTACTGCCTTTTCAATTGTTAGCAGCAGGACTTGGACTTGGCTGAGGATTTTAGCAATGGGATAATACTTAGTGACATGGCCCAAATTCAAGAAGCAAGCTAAAAGAGTATGGCAGTACAATTCAAAAGACCTTCTCAACAGGAAACAGCTTAACATGTTTGCTCTGTTCCATTTATTGTGCAGTGCTGTTTTATCAGCTGCTTAACTTCAAGATGGCCCACACACTTCTCCCCTCCCCTCTGACGAGGAGGCAGCAGGTGCAAAGATCAAGTTGCCTTCCTGATGTGGAAACATGGCATTCAGCGGAGTAGGCAGGGACTCAAATCAAACAATAGTTGTCAAGAGCATCAGCCCTACAAAACAACTGCCAACCTCCTGCACTCCTCAGCTCCCAACCTCCTCATCTCCAGCTTATTCCATCCTTCTCTTCGATTGGATCCTCAGGAATGATCCCAACAGTGGGCAGACAATAAACAGTAAGGCTTCAAGAAAATAAGGAAAATGAGACCGTGAAATGTTTTTACTGCCCTTTAGAAATCTGTATGCTCCTGGAATGTTATATTTGGTCACTGTACCACAAGGCAAAAAGCGGGAAATCTGAAGGGGTTAACTTACCAGCTTCATGATGTGGCAGCTGGTTTGTATCTGAGGCTTTGTGCTCATGCCAGTCTCAGGCCTAGGTAATTTATAATAGCCTCAAGTTCCAATATAAAAAGCACATAGCTGCAGGGAGACATGTCAGCTTCCCTTACATAGCCTGTCATTTCCTTGGAAACATAATAATTAAGATGTCTGGTATAACTGCTTCTGCCAGAAATATTTTTAGATTTCAGCCCATTTCAAGAAACTCTAAATTCAAGGAGGGAATTATTAAATACTGCATGACAAACTAAGGAAAGTACTCTTACAGGTTTGTTCTGTCAAAAGGAACAGATACTTCATCTAAATCTCTTGACAGTAAGTAGAGGAATACCTAGACTTGAATTAAAAATAAAAGAATTGGCATCAGTTTGATTAGAACAAAAGCAGTTGAGATGGGAGAGAAATATTCACTCTTAATCAACAGCAGTTTTTCAGTTTAAAAGACTGACACACTTTTAAAGGTAGAATGGCACTATCCCCCATCCTCAAATTAATGCAGCTGTTTCTTCTGATTACCCACATTATTCATAAACAAGCTACTTATCATAATATGGGGGCACTACTGAGGATGTTACTCAGTATCCATTTGCTTGCAACTATCAGAAGAGACAGGGCATGACATTTGTGTGGTGAATTAATTTCCCTGAAATATGACAAAACTGCCTGCTACATTAAAATAATTTACCTTGTAATATGTTTAACTCATAGAGGAATACCGTTAGATAGTTAAACGGAAGATTTGAATTCAGTACTTAAAAATAATTTAAAAGAGCGGCTGAAAAGTACACTTTAACGGAGAATGCTATTTTTCTGAGCTTTTTCAGGTTTTCATAATAAGAAATCTTATTTTTAGGCAAAGACATACATTCAATTCAATTACAATAAAACAGCTAATAGCTATATGATGATAAAAAGATTATATTACATTTTTTTGATAAATATTAAGAGAAAGGGTAAAAAGGTATTCAGATTCAACTAACATTTGTTTAAAACCTACTATGTTCCAGATAATGTACTAGGTCACCACCCCACAGACACTATCTTATTTAATTCTCAGAACCATCAATTGAAGGACCCATTCTGTACTCATTTTTAAGTAAGGAAGCTGAATCTCAACAGCATAGTTATTATAAGGCAAATCTGTGATTTGTCTCTACTGCCCTTAGTCAGTGACTCCTTTCTTTTTGAACTATATTTCTTTAAAAACCTTCTACCTATTAGTTTTCATGGAAGACCATTAAAAATAGCATGCTGAAATGTTTCTTTCCTCAAAAATAAATATTAAAAATTATATATCTATCAGATATTTACAACTCACTGTACAAAAGAGTCCTCTTAGATTAAGAATTCATTTTGAGGAGCCATTGAAGTTATGGTAATCCTAGGTTAAATAGACTGACTCTGTTTCAAAATGTGACTTAAAGGCTTATGTAGACTTTGCTAACACAAATCCAAGAAGTAGAACCTTAATGATGTAATGTTCATTTTCCTTATCTTGCTCTTTTTTTCTTCTGCACTCGTCACCTCTCTACTCTAGCTCTACTTCTTTTGCTTTATCTGTTTCTATCTGTATACCTCCATGTAGATGTATCCATCCTTCTGCCTTCCTATCTATATTTGCTGTTCCTCCCTCCACCCCACTAAAAAGTGAGCAGCACCTTGAAGAGCAGAGGACTGCCTGTTTGGTTCACTGGTATTTTCTTTCACCTGATTCATAGTAAGCTCAATAAATATTTATTGGATGAAGAAATGATGCCCTTACGGCTTTCAAATAGGAATGTCTGATTTACAGGTGTAGTGGCTTGAATAGTGTCTTCCTCAAATTCATGCTTACATGAAACCTCAGAATATACCTTACCCGGAGATTAAATCATCCTGGATTTAGAGTGACTTTAAGTACAATGACATATGTCTTTATAAGAACAGGAAAGGACACAGACACACAAGGAAAAAGGCCATGTGAAGATGGAAGCAGAGATTGGAGTGATGCTACCACAAACTGAGGAATGCCTGGAGTGCCTAGAAGCTGGAAGAGTCAAAGAATATTCTTCTCTAGAGCCTTCGAGGGGAGCAAAGCCCTCTGGACACCTGATTTCAGACTTCTAGCCTCCAGAGAAAATAACATTCTGTGTTTTAAGCCAATCAGTTTGTGGTATTATGTTACAGGCAGCCCTAAGAAACTAACACAACAGGAAAGTTCTTTTTGTATTTCAGGAATTTGACCAACTTGAGCTACGAGAAGAATTGGCCAGAGTCTACTCTTCCCAGAGAATCAAGCAAGACATGTGGGAATGTAGAAGTGAATAAGATTAAGTGATACTTAAGGAATTTACAGTTCCTAACTCCAGGGGAGATAGGAAAAACACATAGACAATTGCAAGTCACAAAAAATGAGCACATTTGTTAAATGAGAGTGAAGCAATATAAGTTAGGAGATGTGAAAAAAATCAATATTTTATGGGTTGTGAGAATCTGATATAGTAGTTGATTCCTCTTTAATATATATTCTGGTTGCTCCTATCTTAAAATAAGACAGTATGGATACTTTGAGTACAGATACACCTGTGTGTGTGTGTATACATACATACGCCATATATATATATATACATATACACATGCATATATGTGTATATGCCATGCATATATTGTACTCACCAGTTGCCTATTACGTGTGTATTTATGTGTCTTTATGTGCACACACACAACCATACCTGTGTATCTATATAGATTATATAGATATATAGATATATACAAAGAGACAGATTCCTAGAATGCCTGGCCTAAAGTAGAAATTTAAATTGGAGAGTTGTTTCTTTGTCCTGACTCAATTTTTAATTTTCCTAATTTTGAATTATGTTTTTGTATGAATTATTTACTTCAGGTCCCCAACTAGATTAATCACTTGCTGATATGTGTACCAGAAAGTGTTTAGGGGCACCTGGGTGGCTCAGTCGGTTAAGCGTCTGCCTTCGCCTCAGGTCATGATCTCAGGGTCCTGGGATCAAGCCCCCTGTGTCGGGCTCCCTGCTCAGCGGGGAGTCTGCATCTCCCTCTGGCTCTGCCCTTCATCCCCGCTCTCTCCTCTCTCTCTCTCACCTGCTCTCTCTCTCAAATAAAAAATAAAATCTTAAAAGAAAGTGTTTAGTCCCTCTATCTCTAATTTGTAATGATCAGTCCTAAATTGTGGCATATGCACAAAACCATTCTCTTCTAATCACTATTTTTGTTTTCTAAGTTCTGCTGAATAAATCTGCACAGAGTACCAAACACACTTGTCAGCTTTACCATTCTGCAGTTTTTGGCAGGACCCTCTGCCTTGATTGGGCCTGGAGGGTGCTTTCTTGATTTTTATGGCCTTCAGCAGGGAGGTTATCATATTCTGGCTTCACTGCTGCTTTGGAGACTGTTTTCTAAAACACCTGTCCTTTCTAGAGTTTTACCTCTCCCTATCAACTGCAATAAACTTCCTGTCTTTGGGCCTGAGTTTAGATTGCTATGGTCTTATGTGACTTCTTTGCCAAATATATATCATCCCTTTGCACAGAGGCACATAGCAGTGCATGCTCAATTTGAATAGGTGAGAGCAGGTAGCCGTATTTCACAAGGTTAAGTCCTACAGGGATTATCCTCATTAAAATCTTTTTATTCTTTTGTCAGAGATTATGTCAAAGGTACACTTGACATGAAAGGCAGGCTCTAAATGAGGATGAAGAGATAATTGGAATCAGAATGCTTGCCTTCTTGGTCTTAAGAATGCAGTTCTGATGAGGAGCCTTAGTTCTTTGGGTCCAGTTACAATTTTTTTTTCATTTGGAGAACAAATATGTGCCTTTTCAATTGTATAGCAAATCACCAATACAGTAGTTGGAATGATGGTCTAGTAGTGTTTCAAAATAGGTAAAAATTAAAGTTATTTTTAATCAATATGGCTAATGCTAGCACCAACCCAAAGTTTATCAAACTTAATCCTACATAATCAAACTTAAACCTCCCATGGTGTTAATTATTTACATTTAAACTTTCTTTTGGAGCTGGTGATGCTGGGAAGAAAATACTTAAAACTTTTATTAGTAGCTCTTGAGTTAATGAGGCCTTGAATTACAATATTTTATATGTTTGTGTACTTGTGTTTTAGGGTATAATTTTAAGTTACAACTACAATAATAACCCCTGTTTAATTATAATTTAGTAAATTATTTTTGTGGGGGCAACATGTGTGGGTTTCAGAGGTTCATGGATATAATTCCTTGACAGCTGTTGGCTACAATATCAATGCTTTTTTATATTCACCCACAGTATTGATAGCTGTACCTCACAATTCCCTTTTGGATCACATTTTACTTCTGTTCTATGAGTTCAAATCATGCCGACCATTTAAGAACTGACTTAACTGTCTTTTTTTTTTTATATTCTTTTAATCGTATAAACACATTTTCTATATTTTTTAAAAAGATTTTATTTATTTATTTGACAGAGAGAGAGAGATCACAAATAGGCAGAAAGGCAGGCAGAGAGAGGGGGAAGCATGCTCCTCGCTGAGCAGAGCCAGATGCGGGGCTCGATCCCAGGACCCTGAGACCACGACCCGAGCCGAAGGCAGAGGCTTTAACCCACTGAGCCACCCAGGCGCCCCTTTTTTCTATGTTTATAAAGCTAGAAATACTTGACAAAAGCTAGATTTTTTTTAACCACAATAATAAAGTCATTTTAAGAACCAGTTGTATAGTGGTTTCACTCCCTAATTACTAAACCGATCTACTAACATAGGACTAACCAATTCTTTAACAGATAGTACTATTACATACATGCTGTGCCTGTAAAGATGCAGTATAATGGTTGTATTTAGAATAGTAGTGTGTATATTTGAGAAGACTGGCTGAAAAGAGCTATTTCAAATTTTCATTGCCTACATTTTGAAATGTGTAGCCAATTTGCAATCAAATTTGTCATTAGTGGCAAAAATATCACCAATCCTATTTTATTGGGATGCATGTAGGTTACACACTCTGCATCGTTACACCTCTTCCCTCTTACCACTCTTTGCTTACACTTTTTCGCTTAGACTGTACAGTGGATTGCAAATGTCTACATCTCTGCCATTCTCCAGTCTGTGACTAGCATGAGGGCACAATCCGATTTATTTATTCCTGAGTCCTTAGTATCTGGCACAGCTGCAGAGTTCAACTAGGCAACCCTTGCATTTTATAAGGGTGTTTGAGTTGAAAGAGGTTAAGTGATTTGCCTCAGAAAATAAAACTGCCTCTTGACAACAAGTTAGACCTTTGCTTTTTTTCTAAACTAAACATTGATAAGAAAGACATTAACAAAAGAGTATGAATGATTTTCCACTCCCTGAAGTGGATCTTTTGCCTGCAGTAGACAACATCACTCAACAATTTTTAATAAAATTTGTTTCTGACACTATAATATCCACACTGTGAATTATCCATAATAAATTACTCTTCTGAAAACTACTGTATTCTAGTTGAGCTCATCTTGCCATCTGTTGCTGTTAGAAGAGGAACTGATTAATTTTAATTATAGAATGTAAATATATTTCTAAATATAATTATGTGGCTACATTTTCTTCCTTAAATTTCAGCCATGATGAAGGAAGGCACACTCTAGTTCTGAATGGGTGAATTATCATTTGATAGTGTTCTTTGAAACATCTATGAGATGTTTAGTCTATGTGACGTAATAGTATGCTGCTATTTGAGATGTTTATTTATTTATTTATTTATTTATTTATTTATTTATTGGCCTGATTTCAACCTTATTGTTTTTTCAATTTTTTTACTGCATTATGTGAGTCACCATACAATATATCATTAGTTTTTTATGTAGCGTTCCAAGATGCAGTGTGTGCCGTCCTTAATACCCACCACCAGGCTCACCCATCCTCCCACCTCCCTCCCCTCTAAAACCCTCAGTTTGTTTCTCAGAGTCCACAGTCTCTCATGGTTCATCTCCCCCTCCGGTCCCCCCCCCTTCATTTTTCCCTTCCTTCTCCTAATGTCCTTATGATCCACAAGTAAGTGAAACCATATGATAATTGACTTTCTCCTCTTGGCTTATTTCACTCAGCATAATCTCCTCCGGTCCCATCCGTGCTGATGCAAAAGTTCCGTATTCATCCTTTCTGATGGATGAGTAATAGTCCATTGTATATATGGACCATATCTTCTTTATCCATTTGTCTGTTGAAAGGCATCTTGGCTCTTTCTTTTTTTTGTTATATATTTTTAAATTTGATTAAATTAAGGCTGCTTCACGAAAAAGTTTCATTTTATACAATTCTACAGTCCATGATATATATATATTTTTTCTAACTGACAGCATCCAGTTCAGAAAGTACTCCTTATGTCATTTATCTATAAAAACATTAATGCTATGCTTAGTTTTATTCAGTTGTACTTCCCTAGTCCTCAACAAGAAAGAAATATAGCAGTGGATAAATTTTATGTTGCAAAGTGTGGGCACGACTATTCACCAAGGTTTTTTGTGTCAATTTTTATAAGGATTCCCACTAATGAAGAGATTGCGGAGGAAATAGAGGACATCTCAGAATTTAGTTTACTTTATAACCCACCTCTTGTCTACTTAGATCAGTAAGGATGGTACTGCATGCCATTAAGGGAAGTATTTTATTTTCCATTTTGACATTGCCATTTTCACCATCTCATTCTCTCTGGTCCTTTATGACCTTGTCTGTAACTGAAAGCTGGACTGTCTGCTATGGGCGGTGTCTCTTGTGCTCTTCCCCTCTGACTTTCACAAACCGAGCAGATATGCTAATTAACTCCCTTCAAATAGACACCAAACGTTGTCATTAAAATACCATCAATGAAATAGTTTTCAGAATTGCACTTGTTTTCCATGATTTGCCCATGGAGCTTTTCAGTAGAAGGAAGATTTCCCATTTTAAAAGATTGTAAAATTGTTGCAAGCTTCAACTCCCTGATGACTTTAAATAAAGGTCACTGCTACCCTATTATAATAAGGTTGCTGAGAAGGACCAAGAGAAAACAAAATTGGCAATGGAATCTCTAGTCATAAATATATTTGTAAAAGCTTAGTACTTCAGTTGAAAACTCAGGATATTACTCTTTCAGCTGTGCCAATAACAATAGCAATCTGAACTGGTGTAGAGCTATCTTTACACTGTCAGTACCTATTTGGCAAGACATGAGCTTTGTAGTTTTTCCAAGAACTGCCAAATGGCAATAACAACAATGAAAGAAATATATATTTCTAAAAAAACAAGGCTATGATTATGTCTAGTAGGAAAGTTAGCAGGAAATTTCAATGGGACCAAATCTCCCTTCTAATGATTATGTTCCCTAGAAAGAGCCATACTTTGACATTACTTTACAAATGTGGCAAAATAAAACATGTTTTTATAACCTATATTCTCAAGGATAGGAGGATAAGTTCTCAAATAAAATTAATTAACAATTTTATTAGAAGGAAAACAAATGCAAATGGATCTTTTCTCATTTACCTTAGATTCTTATGAAATTAGAGAACTAGGTTTATAGAAGTTTAACCCATTTTATCAGTATGTTCTAGCTACAAATTTTAAAGATCTTTGATATGGTTAAATTTGGGTACTGTGGGATGAGTTCCGACTCTTGGAACCTAAGTAGGTTGTTAGGAAAGTTGTCTTACAATAAGTTCTTTCCTAATTAGCAAAGAATATGTCTCTCATTATGTTTCCTATACCCTTTTGTTAATTAGTATTTTAAAATTCTACTTCTATATTAATCATAATTAGGTATCTATCTTTACTATATATTGCAGGACAAATTGTTATCCCAATATGTATTCTTTTAGATACATTAAATAGAGTCAAATGTTAATGACATTACTATGCCTTAAAGAAAAAAAACAACCAACAAACCTTGTATTACTTTCACTTGCAAATGTTGAATCTGGATCTGGATTTCCTTTTCCTATCATTTGTATTTCTCACAAGATGCTATCGTGTGAGCTATGTCATGTGAATGATTTTAGAGGAAAACATATTTAAGAAAGTAAGTTTGCTTGTGAACTGGCAAACATTTTATTCACTCCTTTTTTTTTAAAATCAGGGAATGGAGTAACTATCAAATTATCTGAACATTTTCCTTTAAGCACCGAATTTAGCATTTATTTTAACAGAGGCATTTTTCTAAAATTGGTTGCATTATTTTATGCTTTTATGGAGAGAATATACCAATGAAAACTTTTTCTTGATGCTCAAGGATATAATTGTAGGTGTTATTGCATTCTTTTAAATAAAATACCTTTAAATTTACTGAGGTATATAAAATTGTCTACCCCTACACTTAAAGGCCCTAAACTTCTATGATTTGCAAATTCTGTACCAGTTTTTCAGAATCTCTGGCATCTTCTTCAATGAGAAAATACCAAATTAGCTTTCTTCTTGTAACTAAGAGTTAGTATCCAATAGTCATTAATACAACACAAACTTTGCTTCAGAAAATCTGCGTTTGAGTACAAAGGCTACCATGGAACTTGGTTAAGTTAATAATCTAATGAAGCCTCAGCTTTACCATCAGTAAAATGTCAAAATAAGAGAATGTAACCTATAGTGTTGTATTGAGATTCAATTAAAATAGAGCATGTAGAGCTACTAGAGTAATAATAAGGAGTCAATAAATGTTATCTATTGCTAATTCTATGTCTCTAGGAACAATGCTTATTAGATTGGACATTTGAACCGAAATCTAAGAGTTGAAAAGTCAACTGTGCAAAGACTGGAACAAAAACATGCACGTAAAATGGCAGCTGAGAAGTCCTTAACAAGAGCATTTTGGAGTCACAGAGATGAAGTTAGTATGCTTTTAGTAAAAATCTGAGATAAAGTGGGGGACGTAGTGTAAGGACCATTCATAAAGGGCTTGTAGAACATGGTGGGAAATCTGATTTTTTCTTAGTATGGAAAAAAAACAATTGCATGAGTTTAAGTAGTAGAATGGTCATGATTTGACTTAAATTTGAAAAATATTACTCTCATAGCTTTTTGTATAGGAAACTGCATAGATAAGCATAGGGAGATAGCAAGAGGTATAGTATAGATAAAAAAAAATGGTGATGCAGATCAGGATGATTTTCATAGAGATTAAGAGAAACCAATGTTTGTCTCTTAATGTTTCATTGCTTGGAGACCATAACTGATTTCTGGTTTTCTGTGAAAAGTAGAGACCTGCACATATTTTCAGCTGGGTACTTTCCACATGCCAATGTTCTCCTATATAAGTGTATATATATTTATGCATTACCATTTTATGGTTACAACATCCTCATGAGTTTGTCATAGGTTGACTTGTGACCCTCTCATAAATTCATCTGGAAATTTTAATCCTCAGTACCTCTGAATGTGACCTCATTTGGAAATTGGTTGTTGCAGTATAATTAGTAGGTTTAGATGAGGCCATTCTGGAGCAGGATCAGTCCCTAATCCAGTGACGACTGGTGTCCTCATAAAATTACAGCATGTGAAGAGACATTCATGCACACGGGGAGAACAATGAGTGCAGGTTGCAGTTTTGCTGCCATAGTCAAGGAACTACCAGAAACTAACAGAAAGCCCTGGGCCACGTCCTTCCTTGGTGCCTCTGGAGGGAGCACAACCCTGCTGATCCCTTGATTTTGGACTTCTAGCCTCCAGAACAATAAGACAACAAATTTAAAACAACAAATTTCTGTTGTTCTAAGCCACCCAGTTTGTGGTACTTTGTTACAGAATAATAGATGATATTACTATCATTCTGAGGAACAAGGCAGAGAGGTTTTTTATTAATTAATCTAAGATCACATAGTAGTAAATATTAGAACTAAAATTTAAACCAACAGTATGACACCAGAAACAGAACTCTTTTTTTTTTTTTTGTAAGATTTAAGTAATTTTTATTTGAGAGAGAGAGAAAGTGAGTGGGGAGTGGACGGGCAGAGGAATGGGGAGAAGAGAATCTGAAGCAGACTCCCCACTGAGCACGGAGGCTGACGTGGGGCTTGATTTCCCAACCCTGAGATCATGACCTGAACTGAAATCAAGAGTCCATGGCTTAACTGACTGAGCCACCCAGGTGCCTCAAGACTGAACTCTTAATAATGATGTAAAACTGCCTCAAATGTGACATTAAGATACCTCTCGAGTGTAATGAATTATCTTCTGCCTCTTTTTCTTTCTTTCTTTTTTTTTTTTTATGTGAAGCATAGAGATTAAGATTCTTCTTATAGGGGCGCCTGGGTGGCTCAGTCGTTAAGCGGCTGCCTTCGACTCAGGTCATGATCCCAGGGTCCTGGGATGGAGCCCCGCACAGGGCTCCCTGCTCAGTGGGGAGCCTGCTTCTTCCTCTCCCACTCCCCCTGCTTGTGTTCCCTCTCTCGCTGTCTCTCTCTGTCAAATAAATAAATAAAATATTTTTTTAAAAAAAGATTCTTCTTATAACAATGGGAATAATTTAAGAAACTTGTGTTTGAATTGATTAATTTAGCTTTAAGTATAATAAAAAAAAGTTTATTAGTTGGAATTTCTAATAATCTTTACACTTAACGGTAATTTTTACATTTTACGATAAAGCATATGCTAAGTACATTTTCTTTAGAAAATATTTTAGGGTTGGGGCTCCTGGGTGGCTCACTTGGTTAAGCTTCTGACTCATGATTTTGGCTCAGGCTGTGGTCCCATGAGTGGTGAGATCCGAGCTGCTCAGTGTTGGGCTCCGAGCTTAGTGCAGAGTTTGCTTTGGTTTCTCTCCCCCTGCTCTTCCCCACCGTGTGCACTCTCATTCTCTCACAAATAAATAAATAAATCTTTTAAAAAAATAAAAGAAGAAAATATTTTAAGGTAGGGCATTATATTAATTAAATGTTAGATACTCATAATAACTTGAGAAGTTGCACACTCTCTAATCAATCTATTTTTAAAGGTTTTTGATAAGCTATGAAATTTAGAACCCATTGTTTAGCTTTCTAGATCCTAATACAATTGTAATTACTCTTTAATATGGCATATAGAGATGTGATATACCTAGTGAATGTGGTTTGTGACTTATTTTTTAGTTTTACTCTTCCACTGTGAAGGTTATTAAAAGTTTAAACACAAAATACATGTTTCCATTAGTATTGTTTGTAAGAAGGAGGATCGAAACTGAATTTAAAAGTTTAAGGGGACATTATGGTGGCCTCGTAAAAAATGTGATTGTTTTTAGGGCTGTCTTGATACTTCATTATCTCCTCATACTGTATTTGTATGCTATAAACTTTAAAAATCATATTATATTAAGTATTGAGTTGTAGATTATAATTAACTTTTAAAGTTCTCTTATCTAAAAAATTCAAAAGTGATAATAATAACATAATAAGAGAAAAAGTGTTCTTATTTTAGTGACAAACACAGGCATCCATAAAAAAATAATTTCAGAAGCTATGAAGTTATCTATTCCTACCATCTAATACTGTAGTAGAGGAAAACTTTGAGACTCAAAAAGAAATCCTGGGCTAAGTTTTCAAAATGAGTTAGTGGCACAGCCTAGAATAATGGCATACTTGTTTCTTGACTCTCAGATTTTTCACTTCCTACTACATTATACTGCCTGTCATGACTTCACTATATTAGGAAATGATTTTTTAAAAATCCTCCTGTTCTATATCCTGTCTACTTGTACTATGTACTCCTTACTAGTTAAAGATGTTCCCATAGTCAGCATTGATATTTAAAAGCATTCTTAATTTCTTAAACATTGTTCTCGCATCCACATTGTAACTTTATACTTTTTTGAGAATGTATTTTTCTCAAATGATAAATTTACCTTTAAATAGGAAAAATCACCTTTCTTCTATTCCCATTTTTATATCTATTGCTCTTGAATATGCTCCCTAATTAGACAAATGGTGGTCATCTAATTAACTGAACTCTAATTTTGAAATGTCTGCTCACTACCTTCCTCTTGAGTGAGACAAGCCCTCGGGATATGAAAGCTTGTCATTGTAGTTTCTGAGTGTGAAAGGGTTATAGTTCATATAATTGGTGAATATTTTATTTGTCATTCAGCCTTTTCCTTGCCTCTTGCTAGGAAAAGTACTACTTGCTGCAAAAATATATTTGTCTGTCTTAACCTTTCTGACCCAAGCAGCTCTTAATTGACCAAACTAGCTCACAGTCACAGGTACACAGTTTCTAGGTTGAAGGCAAAAACAGAGATTATAATTTTAACCACTCCATACTAATTCTATGTTTTTTAGGGAATAAAGGACAAGGGAGAGGTTTTAGGGTGTCCCTTCTTCCAACTTACATTGCTTTAATGTTATGATTCCAACCCCATTTGAAAAATACCCATAATATTTTGGAACATTTTGGAAAATCGTGTTGGATTTGGATGGTTGGCCATAAATACAGTGATGAGACCACCTCAATTTCAGTCATGCTGTCCATTGTCTGAATGTTTTTCTCATTATTTGGTTTGAGGAGTATAATCACTGCATTATCTCTATTTTCAGAACATAGCTAGACTCATCTAGGGAGGAGACAGTATATTTGAATAAATGCCCTTTAAACAACATGGTTCTTCTATGGAATAATGCATTTTCCTTAGAAATACCTAAAATTATAGAGATTATTTTAGCAATTGACAGAAATTATATCATTTAATGCACACCAATGCACAACTTAAGGAAAATAATCATTGCGGGTCACATTACCTTTAAAACAGGATGTTCATCAGGGAGAAGGAGCTGTTTGACATCTTTTCATACTGTATTCTGTGAAACACTTAGCAACACATGTAATTTTCAACAACCTTAGGGCATGCTTCCTCTTGGATTTCAGAAAAAACAATGTTTTCATGGTAAAGTAATGACGCCTAATAGGCATTAAGAAAACTCCTACTAGTTGGTTAGCTGATCCATCTTTTTGAGGGCCGTTCTTTCATTCATTAATATATTTGATGACTACTCTCCTAGGAAATGAAGAAAAATTGTTTTTGCCAATTAAAACATTAGCTAATCATGTGATTAAAATGAAGCACAAAAATGCAGAGTCCAATTAAAATTTTCAGAGAGTACATCAAATCTACCAAAAAAGTCTTCAAAATTTGTGCTGCCACATCCTCTCCACAACTGGCTAGGAGTCACGAGATTGAGGAGACCAGAAACTGAAATTCTTTGAGTATGTGCTCTTCTGTTCACCTTACACAGTTATCAACCAAGACTAAGTCATTCATTATATTAAAAATAAATCAGGGAATACAGATAAGAAAAACAAAAGGAAAAAATAAAAACCCATTACCCTAAATCCAACCACACAAAGTAAACACTCCTATTATTTTGTATAATAATACATGGGAGTGCCTGGGTGGCTCAGTCAGTTAAGTGCCTGAATCTTGGTTTTGGCTCAGGTCATGATCTCATGGGTTGTGAGGTTGGCTCCATGCTCAGTGGGGAGTCTGCCTGAAGATTCTTTCCCTCTGTCCCTACTCCCCACTTGCACGTTCTATCTCTCTCTAAGATAAATAAAAAAAATCTTTAAAACATAAGATGATTTACATGAAATTTTATCTTTAGCATATACCACATTCTTTTTTTGTATTTGTATATTGTCCTATATTTTCTTTTATTTTTATTAATATTGGTACATATTGATATTACTGCTATATTTTAACTTATATCTTCTGTAATACCAAACTTGAATAACTGATGTGTCAGTTGTTTTAAGAACAATGGTGCTACAAAGAAAAAGAATGTATTTTATGTATTCTTCTCATTTTATCATATATAATATTTTAAAAGATGTGTACTTAATTGAATAAAATTAATGACAATTTTTTATCAGACATTTCAAAAGTGAAACTGGCATTTTATTTTCCTGTAAGCGGATAACTTTGAAGTGACTATGAGTATAGTTGGATGTCATGGCCAGAAATTTCACCCACCATTGCTTTTGGACCATCCGTGTAAATGTTGGCATAGTGAAAAAAGGCATAGTGAAAATAATGCCTTAGTATTATTATGAAAATAGTTTCCACTTTAGGTCTTCCCCAAAGAAACTTAGGGTCATCAATCAGCCAGCAAATCACTCTTGTCTACCAATAACCTAGAATGAGTTTGTCCTGAAATCCATGTGGTCTGTAGAATTATTCTCTCACCGAATATCTATTGAGCACATTTTAATCTGTGGGAATATGTCTGCGAAAAAAACAGTGAGTTAAATTCATTGCTGTCTTATAAAGTGCATGAATAGTCATTATATAAAAAGTATATTAAAAAATATTGAATAGAAGTTGATCAGGAGTATTGCAGAATATAGTAGATATCATTTCCAATAAGTTAATTCTTATAGGCACTTCAATTTTAAGTCTGGCTTAAAAAAAGTTTGGTAATTGGCTCATGACTGATGCATTTTCTCCAGATAAATAGATATCTCTGGGATAAACTTTGTTTAAATAGATCTTTCAGCTTTTGAGCCCACTTTGAAGGTTATTAACTGAATTAACTATTTAGAAATATGGGTGCTGCCTATATTTTGGAAAGCTAATATTGACGAAATTTTGTCAGCTAATATAAAACAAAGAAAATGGCTTAGGCAAATGCTATAAGAATCCTACTGTTAGTGAAATTTTCGGGAATTGAAGCATAATCAGTGGATTGCAAGATATTTTTATGTGTTCTTAGTGTGTTCTCTCTTAATATCCTGGCAAAATACCTATTTGTCAGGAAAAACAGCTCAACTGAAAATGATACAATTAAATCAGTGAAAACTGAGACTATGGCCGACCTATTTCTAAAATCTGAGACTTTTCACTGGGTAAAAATAAGTAACACATGTAGTTACTCATAGATGTTATGCTGGTGATCAGGCAAGCATGGTTTGCCTGGAATTAGCTACAAAACCTCAAACCTGCCCAGCAGATTGCTGCTTGCTACCTAAGAGGTGCCCTATTTTACCTACTATAAAACCTGGGCAACTAGAAATAAAGTACACTTTCATACTTATCAGTACATACCTTTCCAAAAACTTTCTGAGACTCCCTCACTTATATTCAATCTATCAAAATGTTGTGTAGGTACTGCTGGCCATGGTTTTCCTCTGGGAGTTATGGCTCCACCACATCAGATTTATAACCAAAAACAAAATCCAAAGGAGTCTTGGGGTAATATATTTTCAAATTAAAATATCTAAAAGGCAGGCCTTAGTGAAGCAATAGCACCCCAGTCTAGGAGATTTGTCCCGAATAAAGGTACTAAAGATGTCAGGCTTTATGTTAAGAGATGTATTCATCCACCACAGGCTGTAGATTGGAGAGTGGGATGCTATAAGCACCAGATGAATAGTGGCAATAGCAGAGGAATAGTCCTATTTTTTCTGCCTTGACAAACATTGGGTCTGTTTGGCCCTATATTTTATCAAAGATCAGCAGAAAAAATATTCTTAAAAAATCCAAAATGTAGAATATATTTTGAAAAATAAGAGAAAAGAATATAGACTTGTAGGAAAAGCAGCTGAAGTTAATAAAATAAAAGAAAAACAATTAGAGATATTAGATTTATATTCTTAAAAAGGCATAGGGAATAACACCTCTATAAAACTGAAGTGAGAAGTCATAAAGCAATAGCTGGAAGAATGATAGCCGACTAAAGATTTGTAACATCCTATTGAGATACAAGCATTCCAATGAAAGTGGAGAAACTAAAACATAGTTGAAGATACAATAGCAAAATCATAATCCATTCGCTTATAAGGATGGAAAAAACACACTGAGGAAAATTGCAACAGTGATTCTCAGGACATTTTGAGAAGCTTCCCTAGAATATCAAGTGTAAGGCCAATAACGTAAACTTCCTAAGAATGAAATGGTTGGCCTCGGGAATAAAGAAAAAAAAGGCACAAACATATTGTTAGCCTAGTAGCATAAAGGAAAAAAAATCAAACATAATAGAAGAAAAACAACTTCCTGATTTGATAAATTATTTTGGTTGCTATAGCTAAAGTGCTTACTGAATCTAGACAAAATTAGTGAAAAGAGAATCATGTACTATATTCTGAGTTACGTGATAAAGGAAAAAATTACCAACATACAACGGTGCAAAAGCTACCAGTTTACTTACAAAACAGAAACAGTGTTTCAAATTATATTCAGGTTTGATCTCTGAAAGACTAAATGTCAAGAAAATGTTGATCAGTATTTAGAGATTTTTAAAAATTTATGTTAATCATTTAAAATAATTTAAAATAAAATAAAATAAATTTAAAATAAAAAATTTATGGTAATCAATAATTCTGATTCCAGATATGACATTAAGTACACAGAATGATCTCAATTTCCTACTCAACAATCACAGAAGAAAGAAAACTAAATTTGTCAATATAAAATGTGTGCTAAAAATATTGAGCCCTGGCCCAAGAACTTGACCTTTTTGCTTGCCGTGGTAAATACATTCTGATTTTCCAGATGGATAGCTTAGAATTTGTAAGCCTGATGATATTAAAATTTCAGATTATTCTACTATCTCCATTTACTCAGATTCTATTCTCCCCAAATAAATTTTTGCTTGCAGATTCACTGCACATGTAAAATACCCGCAAAGAGAAAATTTTCTAGCAGGAAAACTTGTGTCCAGATTTCCTTTAAAGTTAGAACTTTGCAGTTCTTGAATATGGATCATTTGGCATATGATTTATATGTCATTCCAGAATATTTTTTAAGAAACAAGTCCATCCCTAAGGAACAGAAATATTCTTAGTTTGTGAGAAAAGTCAGTGTATGAAAGACTTAGGACAAAACTTTGGTCTGTGAAATACTTATTAATGGATAGGAGGCTTCTGTGGAACCAACTAACTGGTTTTACCTTTTTACTTAAAATTCTACTTTAACATTGGGTTACAAATATTGAATTCTTTAATTTTTGTAGTAACTACAGGAGAAAATTCTACTTTTTCTTCATGTTTTATGTGAGATAATTGAGCTTGTAAAAAGATAGGAAAATTGACAGTATTCATAGTTTGTTGCCTTGAAACCCTCCTTAATTAGCATATTATTTGTGCAATATACAGACAATAAAAATTCATTTTCATGTAAATTCTACCACCACCTTTAAAATCCTGTTCTCACAAATTGGAATTTATTGTATTCATTCTAATTCCTGGCATTTGCCTACAAAGCAAATAATATAAGCATGTTATAAATTTTTTAAAATGTTATATCTTGAAGCAAATAATATGATGGTTTCTGAAATTTGATGTGCAGTGAAATCTCACGAATCCTAGATCTTTCCATCAATTCTTCTATTACCTCAACTTCTAGACATACTCAGTGGATAAAATTGAAAATAATAGAAGTTACAGTTTTCTTACTAGTATCATCAGTAAAGCATCTATCAACTGTTAAAAAACATGATAAGCTCAGGTTTCTTAAGTGAGAGAGTACAGTTCATTTTAGGCATACTGCAACAATAAAAAGGATAAGATGAGAAATCTTCTTTAAAGCAGCATTTTGAAAATGCCTGTTCATTGATTAAGGCTCAAAATCTGGAAATGATAGGCTGTAGCTCTTGTACCTGGCCTCTGAGTAATTTCTCCATTTTCAAGAAATATACTCATGTGTGCAGCTGAGTGGCCTTCCTCTTTCTATTTTTCTTTGATAGATACTTGATGAATCTGTTTACATTTTATTTTTTAAAGATTTTATTTGTTATTTATTTGGGAGAGAGAGAAAGATAGTGAGAGAGAGAGAGAGAGAGAGTACAAGCAGTGGGGAGAGGGAGAAGCAGGCTCCCTGCTGAGCAGGGAGCCCAACTTGGGGCTCCATCTCAGGATCCTGGAATCATGACCTGAGCCAAAGGTAGATGCTTAACCAACTGGGGCACCCAGGCACCCCAAATCTGTTTATATTTAACTAGAGAGTTGGTGGAAGCTAGTTATCCCTTGGCTAGGTACATACTACAGAAACTAATTGAGTCACATGTTGGAGGATGTTGTTACTAACATTGTACATTTTATTTGGATAAAAGAAAATAGAACTGAAATTGAATATACATCAAAAACAAATGTTTTTTTAAAATGAAGCTTTGTATAAGGCAAGGGCATGAAACTGGGCGTCACATGTCCTTACATGTACGAAATAAAGAGATGTTTGTGTTAGGACTGCTAAAGTCAGAGGAAATTATTATGCCACATAAAATAACTCTCTGGTATGAGTTATATCTCTTTTATGGGGAAATAGAATGGAATTGCCGACTTTTGTGCATGTACAAAGACTGGTGAAAACCATAATGGAAAATAAAATTACACTTTTTCATCTAGAGACAAAACTGCATAGGTCAATTATTTATAGCTGTATAACAAATTATCCTAAAACCAGTGACTTAAGATGATGATAAATATTTATTATCCTTCATAATTTTTGCAAGTCTAAAGCATCTTGTCCGAGATGTCTGTTGTTCACTATTAACACATTAACCAGGGCTGTAGTCTTGTTCTGAAGGATTGACCTGGGGCCGAAAAATCCACTATAAAGTTTACTCATGTGTCTGGTTATCAAGCTGGTGTTGGTTGTTGGTGAGAGGTCCCAGTTCCTCTACAAGTGGGCCTCTGCACAAGACTGCTTCAATGTCCTTATGGCATGTTGGATGGCTTCTCCCAGAGTGAGTGATACAAGAGATGAAGGCAGAAGTTTTAATATATTTTTTGACCTATGCTCAGAAGTCACATAGCATCAATATCTAATTGGCCCACAAATCAGTCTTATTCAAGGAGGGAAGGAACTACCCACTCATGTAAATACAAGGAGGTGAGACTCATTGGAGAATGGTAAGCTCAGTCCATCTTTTGGCCTCCCAATGATTCATGCTTACATGCCCACCTCTCATGCAAAATCTGTTTTATCCAAAACTCCCCCCACCCAAATTCACATCTATTTTCATCATCAGCTCAAATATAGGATCCTGTCTTTGAAATCAGGCTCAGGCATGGCTGAGACATCTCATGTATGGTCCCTAGAGTTCAAGTCCTCTTGAGCTGAAGATCTGTGACCTAAGGACACAAGTTATTTGCTCCACTCCATCCTGTCCCCCATAAACTCAAAATACAGTACTGGAGTAGGCAAATAATTACTGCCATAGACATTCTTGTTAATAAAGGGGAAAAATGGGAAACATATAAATCGTTACTGTTCCTTTCTGGAATCCAGAATGACACATGTTACCCTTTCCTAGATTATGGCTCAAAAGTTTGAGAATGATATACTGTGGCTCTAGGAACTGTTCTCTGAGTAATTTCTTCTTTTTTATGTAATATAGCCCATGTTTGCTGCTGAGGGGTTTTCTTCATCTCACTTACTACCTACAGAATTTTTTGTTTCCAATAGACTTTTTTTCTTTTTTAAAATTGAGATATAACTGACATAACATTGTGTAAGTTTAATGTGTACAACCTCTTGATTTGGTACATTTATATATTGCAATATGATCACCACCACTGCAATAGCTAACACCTCTAGCTCATCACATGATGCCCTCAAGGTCCATCCATGCTGTTACACATGTCAAGATTTCCTTTTTTGCAGCTGAATAATATTTCATCGTGTGTGTGTGTATCTATCTCACATCTTCTTTATCCACTCATCAATTGACACACACTTATTGTTTCCATATATTGACTATTGTAAATTTGTAAATTATGCTGCAAAAAATATGGGAGTGAGAATATCTTGTCAATATCCTGTTTTCATTTCTACTGGATAAATACTCAGAAATGGGATTGCTGGATCATATGATTGTTTTATCTTTTAACTTTTTGAGGAAGCTCTATACTATTTATAAAACTAGAAGAAAGGGTGCCTGGGTGGCACAGTCAATTAAGCCTCTGACTCTTGGTTTCTGCTCAGGTCATGTTCTCAGGGTTGTGAGATTGAACCCTGTGTCGGGCTCCACAGTCAGTATGGAGTTTGCTTGAGATTCTCTCTCCTTCTCTCTCTGTCCCTCCTGCTTGCTCTCTCTCTCTCTCTAAAATAAACAAATGAACCTTTAAAAACACAAAACAAAACAAAACAAAAAACTAGAAGTGAACATAAGGAAGAACATCCTTGATAATGGTCTTGACAATGATTTTTTGGATATGATACCAAAGAAAAACAAGGAACAAGAGCAAAATCAACAAATGAGGGGCTATATCAAACTAAAAAGCTTTTACATAGGAAAAAAAAAAAAACAAAATGAAAAGACAGCCTATAAAATGGAAGAAAATATTTACAAATCATATATTGGATAAGGGGTTAATGTCCAAAATATATTAAGATCTAATACAACAACAAAACCAAACAATTGAATTTAAAAATGGGCAGAGGAACTGAATAGACATTTTTCCAAAGAAGACACCCAAATAGCAGACAGGTACATGAAAAGATGTTCAACATCACTGATCACCAGGGAAATGCAAATCAAAACCATAGTGAAATATTACTTCATACATGTTGGAATGGCTACCATCAAGAAAACAAGATATATCAACTGTTGGTGATGATATGGAAAAAAGGAAACCCTTCTTCATAGTTGGTAGGACTTTTTCCATCTGGCTCTGTCATTGTCTCTCTCAGTCCAAGCTCACAATACAGTGCAACTCTCTTAAAACTCTTTTGGGTCTTCTATGAATGTTATTGGGTTAAATTCACTAAACAAAAGCCACACCTGCAAATCACTTTGAGATCAATACTTTTCTACACATGCTCTTGCTTAAACTGCTGAGCAATACTGCCTTGCATTCTTAGAAGCTATTACTTGTCATATCAGTTGTCTGAGGCATTGCCCTAGGTGTGCCTGAGATTTTAACAAAGGATTTAACAGTCAGATCCTTGGTTTTATTATTAGACTGTTAATTAGTAGACAACAGAATAATAACTTGCAAAAACGCCCTTGTTTCAGTCTCTCAAACCTGTGACTATGTTACTTGACATGGCAAAATGGACTTTGCAGATGTGATTAAGTGAAATGTTTTGAGATGGGGATATTGTCCTGGATTATCTGGATGGGCCCAGTGTAATTGCAAAGGTCTTTATAAAATATACAAAAGAGTCAGATTCAGAAAAGGGGATGTGATGACATAACCAGAAGTCAGAGTGATGTGGCCATGAGCAAGAACTGTGGGCAGCTCTGGATGCTAAAAAAAAGCAAGGAACAGATTCTCTCCCAGAGCCTCCAGAAGAAATGCAGCTTTGGTGACACCATGATTTCAGTCCTGTAAGACCTATTTTGGACTTCTGACCTCCAAAATGTAAGAAAATAAATCTGTATTGTTAAAACTTCTATGTTTGTGGTAATTTGTTACAGCAGGAATAGAATATTAATACGATGTGTTTTCCTGAATATGCCTTGGATTTGGTTCTTCTCAGATGAAATTGCTTAATTTTAATGTGTTTTGCCACCTGGAGAGTCAGGAATTTTCAAACCCAGAGATCCTTGTTCTCTTATGTTCAACAATTATTTTTTTTTTCTTTTTAAAAATCACTCTCTCACATGTTACTATAACCAAGAAGAAAGTAGGTGGCACATTCAACACTCTGCTTGGAAATAGCCTTATCTAGATCACACACTACTTTAAGGAGAATTTTATCTCCTTTCTAAATTATATCACACACTATCTTCCACTACACAAGCTTCTGCTTTCTCTCTCTCCCACCCCACCTCCCTGTTTTCTATTTATTATGAATAGATCATGGAGACTTATGCAAATGCTTATCTGAATGATAAGTTAAATTTTGTAAGAAATGTTTTCCAAAAGAGTGGGACTAAATATGTACTATAGCTTTATATTTTGTAAAACCAGTGAAATAATAAAGAACTCAAACTAATTGAGCAATTCAATTTCAAAACGAAATTATTATGATTTAAAACTAAGAATTTATTGATAAATACAGGGCTAGTTTATATAATGGTTATGTTGACTTTGTCATTACAGTTTGTCAAATATTTAACTTATATTTATTCTATTTTGCTACAGTTAATGAAAATTTTATTTACTTATTTAATAATGTCTGTTTTCTTCAATACTACATTGAAATCCATATACAATGCATTTTTAAGGGTGTGATTAAATTATATTTTGAATTGCACGGTAATAGTATTTACAGTATTTCTTAACATAACATAATGTATTATTCTGTAAAGCATCGATATACAATTTTATCTTATTTATTCAATTATGTGCATATGTCTCAGTGCTGGTTATTATGTTACAATAGTTTGGAGAAAATAAACTTGGAATTATATGCTTGCTTGGTAAATACATGTTATTAAATAAATGGTTGCAGTATAAAATATGATCTTTACCAAAATGATACATTTGAATTAGTACAAATGAACTTTTCTTAAAAGTTCTTAATATACTCTGATTATTTCTTTAGGACAATTTCTACTAATCCTTTCTCTTGCTGTGTTTTTCATTAATTCATTTTACCACTGATAGACTATTGAAAAATTAGAACTTATAAATTATACTTTTTCCACAAATTGTTCTTAATTGGACAGGCACACATGGGGTATGATGATATTTTATTGGTTACTGTTAGGTACACGTACACTCAGCAAACATCTAGCTGATATAATTTCTGCATTCTCAAAAAGTCAACCTGCTACAGATAATCTTACCTGCTAGATTGGCATTCTGTTCCCATATCTTGCTCTCATCATCATTCTTTAAGAGCAGTTATTATTTTGTCTCTGGATATGTGAAGCCTCATAGAAATAAGACATTTAAATTGCTAACATATCCAGCTATTAGCAACAATGGGTATACATTCCTGAATTAGTTGGTCATGAAAGGGTAAAGGCCTGAATGAGTGTAACAGAAGCTAGGTAAATTTACTGTATTAGTTATGCAATGTTGACCAAAAATTGCTGACTTGCAGGGACATTGGGACGGGGAAAGCATATATATCAAGAGGTCAGGCTGAGGGCACTGAGTGCTTCAAGTTGGATCCAGGGATGCTGGAAGGGAGGTGAGAGGGCACTGAAAACTAACTTGGCCTATTTCAAAATTTTGCCTACAGCTGTAATACACCTCTGTAAATATCTCTGTTACTGATTTGTGCCTGTCACACCTGTCATTTTGGCACATCATCATTATAGTCTACATTGTTTTGTGTGTGAAATCTGACTGCTGCTAACTGCCCATGCCCATGCTCTTCAAAAATCTTGCATTTCCTTCCTTGTCTCTGACTTTCCTCCGTGTCTCCTCCACTTAAATGCATTAACATTTAACTTTATAATTGATTTCTATTCTTTTTCCAACTAGAGGCTCTCATTTCTCCCTCGTGATTCCCTACTTAAAATTAAATACCTCTTGGCATCTGTGATTTCTCCCTATTTGGAAACATGAGAAAAATAGTAACCTAAAGGTAATTGCAAATTTCTTAGAGAAATACAAATTCAGTAATTAATGGAAAGAGCCACATGATTGCTGGATGCTCAATATAAAATAATTGAATGTGTGACTGAAAAAACTTGATAGATTTACATCAGTTGTATATAGATACATTTATTCTTTTTCTAGCTAACTCAACTATGTTAATTCAGATATGATAAATCCATCAGAATAAACTGAATCTAAGTATCATCATATCAGATCATGTTGTAGATCTGTTCATTTTAGAATACAGAAAAATAAAATAAATTACCTCATTTGTTCCCCAAAGCTTATTTTCTCTGTTCTATTTTTATTTAAAGAAATATCAAGTTAAACTTTTTTGTGTGTGAAATGTATGGAAAGAACACCTCATAAGTGTCACCACACAATTGCTCACAACAAAAGTCTATGAGTCATATATGAGTTTTTCCCTCATTTCCAAATTCAACCTACTAGCAAATCCTTTGGCTTTACTTTAAAAATATATTTTAAATCTACCCATTTATATCCATTTCTGGTGCCACCATCATAGGACAAAGTATCATTTGTCTTCCTCTCATTTCTTATATACTGTAGTAGCCTTTCAGGGTAGTTTTCTGTTTTGTTTTGTTTTGCTGTTTCTATGTTTGCCATTTTTCCAACATTCTAATTCATCCAGGCCATCTTAACATTTTTCCTGAAGTCTTATGGGCCATTTCCCAAAATAAAATCACAGGGAAGTAATTATGTTTAAATATACCTTGAAATATTAGTAGAATGTAAATAGATTTATGTCACTATCCTATTCAATGGGTTTTCATTGAATTAAAAGAAGAAACTAGGGGCGCCCAGTGGCTCAGTGGGTTGGGCTTCCAACTCTTGATTTTGGCTCAGGTAGTGATCTCAGGGTTGTGGGACTGAGCCCTTGCTGTCCCTCTCCTTCTGCTCCTCCCCCTACTCATGCTATCTCTCTCTAAAATAAATAAAATCTTTAAAAAACAACAAACAAAAACCAAAAAACTGAAAAATACTAAATAATTTATCATGATCAGTGAGATTCAACTGGCCTACCTATTCAATATCTACCATTTTATCCTTTGCTTATCAGTCTCTACCTAAATACATTTTATTTTTCCCTTAGTATCCAAACTCTTTCTGTCCTCATGCTGTTTGTTCTTTATTTCTTTCTCACATGTCACCTTAAATCCTCCGCCAGTCTATATTCTTTTTCTTCTACACACAGTTTTCATAAAATAAAGATGCATAAAGTATTTGTTCTAGTCTTATTGAGTAAATTAGCAACAGTAAATAACATGTGGTCATTGCCTTCAAAGGCCACTTGTTCAAACTTTCATTCCAAGAACCTTTAGATATTTTTATGATATTTGCATTGTGTGAAAATGTCAACATTTTCCAACACAGTGTGTCGTATATTGAATTTGGACAAAATAGAAATGCACTATATATTTTGATAAGAGTTATTGATATATTGACATAAGAGAGAATGGAATTTTTTTTAATCTTTTGAAATTGCTTTGTCTATACTCCTGTAAGATACAAAAGAATAAACATACCAATAGCAATCTTTTTACAATATATGAGAAAGTCCCAAAACTTAAATATTAAACTGATAACTTTGTGGTATTATGAAGTATATAAAAAATAAGGTTTTCCTTTAGCATATACTGTGATTGAAATTAGTGATTCATGAAAATATATCATTGCTTAATTGGCTAAGCTCAGCGGTATGTACTAATCATCAGCGACAAAAATAGGAGTTAAAGCCACTAACTGCTTGCAAATTACTGAAGGGTAGTTCAAGAAAGGATTAAGCTGAACAAGAGTTATTTATGAAAAGAGTCAACTGAGACAAAGTGCAGTAGCATTCATTAAACTAATGAGGGGAAGCTCCTAAAATCACATTTTAAGGGCATTTCCTTAGGGTCAGAATTCAAACTAATGCCATTTTATTTTGATGTGGTTCATTGAAACTTAGTCTGGCATTTAAAAGTTTGGGCACATTATGATTAGGAGTAGAAAGTGGTTATGAGTTTCCTGTCAGAGATTTAAAAAATAAATGCCACCAAAATATAGTTCAAATTTCTGATGAAATTTGTTCAGAAATTTGTATCTAATTTATCTAAAATCATGAAATTTAGTTAACATTGCACAAGTTTCCTTGTGATTTTATTGCATTTGATTTTAGAGATTAAAGAATAAAACTTCTCATCTTTCCTTGCAAGTAGAGATATGAGTAAGATCAGCACTTTATACATGAAATAGTCCATAATTTTTAAAATGTATCCAGATATACTTGCTAATTTATCTCTTTCCAAAAAGCATATTTATGCCAGTAAAACTAATACATGTTTTCAACATATATTCTATATGAACACCTGAACAAAGAACAATTCTGTTTCAAATAACTTCAAAACTATTTTGAATGAAAGATTGATGGACAAATACTTTAATATTCTGTTATTTTTTATTTCACCAACATAGTATAAAGAAAATAAGAAAAAATTAACACAAATAACAATGGGAGTAGCAGAGATCTTGGAAATGGTGAAAACTTTAAGGTATGATTAATAATTTAGCTCAGGTCAAAATGATATGAATATATGCAATTCAATATTTTCTTGTCTTTATCAGTCCAGCATTAATTGTTTAGAAAGATGCTTAAGAAAATATTTAAGATTTCTACGTTGACACTGACAAGGTTGGGGGTATGTAAAAAAAGTAGGCTTTTATATGTATGTGATAAGTTGGGGATAAATAGGGTGGAAGTCAGTTTTATTCTTTTAGGTCACAGTTATAACATATGGTCATTTCTTGTGTTAACAGAACAGAGTTGGTAATAATAATTCAAAGGCTTTGAAAACCAGTGAAACCGGCAAAACATTGCTACTAATGTTTTCTTTTGTGATTATATCCCTAGAATTCTAACACTTGGCTGGTCTTACAATTTGTTGACATTCATGCCCCAAATAAAATAAAATAAAGAATAAAGAAAAAAGAATGCTTTTTTACTGGTAACGATATCATTATGATAGAGTCACTTATATATACTTATATTTGAGCTAAGGCTCCTCCTTAGTTATCTTGACCAGTTTATAATTTCTATGTATTGCCGTTCTTTTCAGATGTTTGAGTACATTTTGGGTAGCATAGTCATGTTTTTCTCTGAGTATGCAATAAAACATGAAAAAAATGTTTTTTCCAAGTAAAGTTAAAAGTATTTCTTCTATTTTTTTTTTATTAACGCATAATGTATTATTTGCCCCAGGGTACATGTCTGTGAATCATCAGGCTTACACATTTCACATATTGCTCCTATTTTTGAACCAGGTAACAAATCCAGGTTTCTCAAACTTTTCACTACTATACTCCCCTTTGTTCCCAGTACATATCGGTTAGGAGATAATATCACAAATTGTTCCTAGGAACTTGTAGCTATAACTCACCTGTGCTTCATGATCTTGTTTTCTTACCTGCCATATTACAGATATCCCTGCTTTCTGAAAGTAGAGTGTTCCTATGAAAACTTTCATAGCCAAAATACTGTAAGGTGCAGAAACAATTACCATCAATTTATATGGAAACATTTTTTGGCCTTCCCAAACCCCCAAAATAACCTCTCTTAGGCTTTTCTGATACCTTAAGACACATCTTGCTAACGAATGCACAAAATAAGTCAAGATAAAGCACAGATACTCAACAGACACGGTTGAAAACTGTGGCAGCTTGATGCTGAGATGCTGAGTGTAGTTTATGGGGAAAAGGCTGGCGGGGCCACTCTTGCTGCTTGGGTGTGCACTGCCTCTGTAAAGGCTTGTTGCAAAACAAATGCTGAATGATATTTTTGCTTTCGCTCTTTTTCATAAAATAAAAAATCCTCTTCAGATTTCCTTCAGTTAGTGAAAACAAATACTACTAATAATGTAGGTCTTCCATAAAAACAAAGTGGTGTAACACAGACTTTTGAAATGTGGAAATACCTGTATGTCTGTCACTCTTGAGGTCTTCTGTGTGAGGCTGTAGAGGCAGAATCATTATTTCACACTGCCAGTGTTGATGGTAACAATGGCAGCAGTACCATGAGCATCCATTTAAGGTAGTGATGCAGCTGTTTCCTGTTGATGTTGAGGATGCCTGAGTTTAGATGTCTTTCTCAGGTAGTGAATATATTAATACCAAAAGTGCTGATGCATCAACACTTAATGGGATAAATCCTTGTTTTTCTTCTTCTTTTATTTCCATTTATATGGAATTCTTACATTGTGTTGAAGAATGAGCTCCTGAGAACTTATCTAGAGGACAGACCTGGAGACAATAAGCACTTTTGACTATTTGAATTACCCTTATGTCTTCTCAACTTTGACATCATGGTCATGAACCAAATTTGTGAGATTCGACTTAACTTTTTCCTTAGGGTGTATTCCTTCATTGGAATCCTCATATCCTCTTGTCCGGGCAAGATTGAGTCCTAGGCTGTGCACTGTGTGGTTTCAAACTGGAATCCTTGCTGCTTTGAACTATGTCAGCTGTTCCATTGACCATGACATGGAAAAAAGACACAAAAAAACATTTTGAAACAAAAAAGCATGTGGTATATCTCTTTTTTTTTTTTTTTAAAGATTTTATTTATTTATTTGAGAGAGAGAGATCATAAGTAGGCAGAGAAGCAGGCAGAGAGAGAGGGGAAAGCAGGCTCCCTGCTGAGCAGAGAGCCTCATCTGGGGCTCGATCCCAGGACCCTGGGATCATGACCTGAGCTGAAGGCAGAGGCTTAACCCACTGAGACACCCAGGCGCCCCAGCATGTGGTATATCTTGTTGACTGTTGCAGTATTGGCACAAAAAATGTGTTACTACTCTCTTTTTTCCTCTTATAACCAGAATCAATATTCCCAGGACACTCAACTTTGAAGGTAGACTACTATTTATTTTTTACGTGTTAATTACAGGTTTCTGTTTCTGTTTTGCCCCACTGAACGAAAAGAGGTAGGGGGAGGAATATATAGTGGCAATTGCACTGTTTTGTAAATTGACCTATTGTTGTGTGTGTCTGTGTACATTTATGTCTGTGTTTAAAGCACCACCAAGTATTCTTTTTTTTATTAATGAAAAAAAGTTAAATGTGAAGAGTGATTGTTGCCCTTATGTTTTATTTGAAATTCTAGCCATTAAAATCATTTGACGAATCAAGATAATTTTTTCACAACTCAAGGATCAGTTAATTAAAAAAACATTCAAAGCAGAGGAAGAAATGCTGGGCTAGGTTTTTTTTTTTTTTCCTTTCTCCCTCTCTTCTTTCCTTCTTTCCTCCTTCCTTCCTCCCTCCCTTCCATCCTTTCTTCTTCCCTCCTCTTTTCTATCTTTTTTGCCAAAGACATGAAAGATTTTTTTTTAATCCCTTTCACTTATTTTTCTCACTTCCTACCTCCCCACTTCTGACAACCACCAATCTGTGTCTGTGCATTTATGAGCTTGTATTTTTTTAATTCCACATAAAGAGAGACTATTCTTATATACAGACACACACAATTTCTTTATCATTTATCCAGTGATGGACACTTAAGTGGTTTTCCTCATCTTGGTTACTGTAAGTAGTGTTGCAATGAATGTGGGGGTGCATATATCTTTCCAAGTTAGTATTTTCATTGTCTTTGGATAAATACCCAGAAGTGGAATTGCTAGAACATATGGTAGTTCTAGTTTTAAACTTTTTTAAAGATTTATTTATTTGAGAGAGAGAGAGAGCAGAGAGAGAGGCAGAGGGAGAAGGAGCAGACTCCCCACTGAGCACAGAGCCAGACTCTGGGCCCTAGGATCATGACTTGAGCCGAAATTGAGAGTCAGATTAGGGGTGCCTGGGTGGCTTAGGCGTTAAGCGTCTCCCTTCAGCTCAGGTCATGATCTCAGGGTCCTGGGATCTAGCCCCACATCAGGCTCCCTGCTTGGCGGGAAGCCTGCTTCTCCCTCTCCACTCCCCCCTGCTCATGTCTCCTCTCTTGCTGTGTCTCTCTCTGTCAAATAAATAAATAAAACCCTTAAAAAAAAAAAGTTAGCTGATTAACTGATAGAACCACCTAGGTGCCCCTATTTTTAATTTTTTGAGGAAACTGAACTATTTTCCATAGTGGCTGCAGCAATTTACATTTGTACCACACTACACAAGAGTTTTTTTTTTTTTTTTTTATCTCCTCACCAACACTTATTTCTTGTCTTTTTGATAATAACCTTTCTAACAGATGTGAGGTAATATCTCATTTCTCTGACGATTAGTGATGTTGAGCATTTTTTCATGTGCGTTTGGCCATCTGTATGTCGTCTTTGAGAAAATGCCTATTCAGATATTCTGCTCATTTTTAAATCAGACTGTTTCTTTTTTAATACTGAATTGGGTGAGTTCTTTATATATTTTGGGTATTAGCCTTTTATGAAATATAAAATTTGCAAACATTTTCCCAACAATTCAGTTGCATTGTTCAATAAGTTAATCTGTGGATGTGTATATGTATACATGCATGTCTGTGTTTAAAGCAACACGAGGTATTCTTGAATGGAAAATTAGCAAAAAGAAAAGACAGATAATACAGTAGTAAGAACATTTTCTATTCATTTTGTTATATCATTTAAGCAATGTTAAATGAACTTATGTTCAGTGCTATTTTCTCATTGAATGAGTACATGTTTCCTGCAAAATAAATGAACTGTAGTCAATAATATTATCATTGCAACAATAAATATAAAATAAGAAAATGTTAATGTATTGCTATGTCATTTACACTTGGACCTCTGCTCTATGTCTTTTGGCCTCTCTTTGCTCTGTTAATTATCAACTATGGTTAGTCCCTTTAAGACTAAGCATTTGTTTGGGCTTCTTCAGTGTAATCCATTACTTTTGGCTCCCAAGACTAATTACAAAGTCAAAATAAACTAAGTTCAACCATTGTATGTTTTTTGTTTCCTTAGGACATGACATTTATCTCCAACTGGTAGATTTCTATTTTTCTAGTAGCTGTATGACAATTGATCCTCTGTCTGATTTTAATATTATTAAATTCTTTACTTTTGTTTGCCAAGGGTAAATGTCATAGTAATTTTTCACCATACCTATTACCTTTTTAATATTCAAATTTACCTTATTTCTGGCAAATAAAGCAAACACCTAATTGTTTACAAAGTGCGAGATAACTCATTGATTATTTGCAGTACGAATTTCCATATTTAAAAATAAACTATAGGATATTTACACTGTATAATACTGCAGGCTAATGGTCTTTAAAAATCACAATTTTAAGAACGCTAATTTCTGAGTGAGCTTATTATTCTTTTGTAATAGAAATTTTATTTGTTTATTTTGAAACATTTAATGAAATAAAACTACTTGTTTTGGGCACAGAAAATAGATGTGGAAAACCCCATGCCCTTCTGATGTCTGATCATCAACATAACAAAACTTGTTTTCTTTTTGTGGAAGGATTTAGAATTTTCCCTTTATTCTTTTGTTTTACATTTCACCCTGTTATGCCTAATGTTGATAATTTTACACTTACTGTCCCAGCTACTCAGAGCTTCTTAAAGTTTCATACTTTTCCTTCTGTATTGTAAACATCTCAATTATTTATTCGAATAACTACCCGCTCCCTAGTCTCTGTTCTTTCTTTTTAAAATATCTATTAGTTTTTCTCTTTCAGCACTTGAAAGATGTTAAGTCACTTACTTCTCTGTCTCTGATAATACTTTTTCCATAGTTCTAAAGAGGAATCTGCTGTTATTTGAAATGCTGCTCCTCTATAGATTTCCATTTTGCTGCTTTCAGGACTTTTTATTTTAGTTTTTGGAAGTTTGGCTATGATTTGTCTTAGACTATGAAGGATTTCTTTGGGATTATCCTGTTTGGTAGCTCATTTATTAAAATATCCCATTGTCTGGATTTATCACAGTTTATTTATCCATTCAGTTATTGAAGGACCTTTTGGTTGCTTTCAAGTTTTGGCAATTATGAATAAAACTACTCCAAACATCTGTGTGTAGGTTTTTGTGTGAATATAAGATTTCAACTCACTTGAATAAATCCCAAGGAGCATTATTAGTGGGTCATAAGGTAAGAATATGTTTTATTTTCTAAGATACTACCAAACTGTCTTTTAAAGTGGCTGTACTGTCTGCATTCCACACATACACACATACTTTCTTCTTTATTTAGAACTGAACTCCTTCCTTGGTCAATCTAAATCTTGATTTTCTTTTGGAGGTAGAAGGAAATAACTGTCTTGTTCTTTGAACTTTTAGAACTTCTTTAGGGCCTACAGGGCACACACTGTCAACCACTTTTCTATTATTTTAAAATTGTTTTCATATTGCTTCATGTATGTGGTTATTTTCTCATCTTCTAGGTATAAATTTCTTCAGGACAGTACAAGGAGACTCGCTTTTACTAATTTCATATTTTATTGTAACCATAACTGGGTTGAGATATAAAATCTGAACATGGGGTAGCCAGCAGGTGTCAGGTACTCTGCAGAAAAGGAAAAGGATGGAGAGAAGCCTGGATATTTTATGTCTCATAAAGACTCCTTATTCAAAACTGGATAAAGAGATAAAGGATGAACAAAAGTTGAGGAGGAAACAGAGTAGATAGGATGGGAAGAATTATTTCCCATAGAAGAAATCACTGAAAATTAGTACTTATTGTATGGGAATTGTGGAGCAATGGATGCTCCCTGCTGAGACTTGATTGTAGGAAGATTAACATGAATCTAGAAAGGTAGACATCATGGCAGGTATTCAAATAATCCTCAGGGGATGTGCTTGGAAAAATGGTGCTCAAATCAGTAAGAAAGTAAAAGCTTAATTAAAAATTTCTCATTAGTCAAGAAATGAAAAAATCTGATTAATATTAATATATTTAATTAGTAATCAGATTTACTGATATCAGATAATTTCATTCAATTGTCAGAAAAATAGATGTTCCAATCATGTTAGTATCTCATAAAATATTTTATAAAAAATTTACAGGGAGTCTTTAAGATGATCTAAATTACCTAAAATATTAAATTTTTTCACTACTCATAATTATACAAGGAGCAAATTATTTCTGTTCAAATATTAATAGATTTGGTTTTAGATTTAAGTCTGGGTTTCTATCATAAGACTTTCATATTTGAGAAGTGTTTAAGCCTTTTATATAAGGAGATGATATTTACAGAACTATAACTATTTTCCTGCCCAGTTGGACTTAGATATATCTCTAATGAACAATTTAATCTGAAAAACATTAAGCTTAGAAGATGATATTGCAATTCAAAATGAGTTTATTTTATGTGATAATTATAAATCACCAGGTTACTATAGAATGTTATTTACGAGGAGGCTTCCTAGCAGAGTTCCAGCTGGGCCTTCTACTAATTGTGAGAAGGATTCTGGATGTTTGTTGTTTATACATAACATCCAGTTAAATCTGTTTTCTGGATCTCATGCTATTCAGACTATTTTATATACAGAGTTGCCTTTTAGAACTTCAAACATGAGTAACCTCTTCCTGATATAAGGTAAATTCTTAGTAAAGCTAAGGTTTTGATCATTGACAATTAGAAGCTTTCTAGCCAACCCAAAGTTTATCATATTTCTTCATTGTATTTACTAATTCGTATACTACATGTATTTAACATTATAGCAATAATTTATTTGTAAATTTCTTTTGATAAAGTATATTATTAAAAGAGTAATTTTTTCTTTTTTTAAGATTTTATTTATTTGAGAGAGAGAGAGAGACAGAAAAAGAGAGAGCATGAGCAGGGAGGAGAGGGAGAAGCAGGGAGCCTGAGGTGGTACTCGATCCCAGGACCCCAGGATCATGACCTGAGCCAAAGGCAGATGCTTAACTGACTGAGCCACCCATGAGCCCCAAAAGAGTGATTTTTTTCTATTTAACTATATCTGAATCATTTCAAAACAGATAATTTAGGTATGCTAGATTTACCATGTTTGAATTTTATTTGTAGATATTTCTTTATATAAAGCAATAATGTCATAGAACAACATTTAAGGTTTTGCAAGTTTTTATGGTGTATGAACTTAGCAATTTTTAGAAAAAAGTTATGCTACTTTTCTTAGCAATCACTCATTAATTTATAAATCAACTCTCTTGATAAGGTAATTTATGAACAGAGGGATAGATTTTATTAAGAAAAGGGAAGAAATTATTAAAAAGTTTCCTAAGTTCTAACCTAAAATACAAAGTGGTCCTTTAGAAACGAGAGACATTGAGAAAAAGGGCAATGAATGCGTAAATGTATACCTTGATTTTCCAAAGAAAATAATTGGGAAGAGGAGTAAATAATGTTTATACATTTATTTACAAATTATGGATCATTTTCAAAAGGGTGAATAGATTATGATAAATATAAATGGTGGTAATTAGAACATAGGGAAGGGGAAATTACCCATCGTAAAAGGAAACCTGTTATATCAGCCAACATCTATTCAGGAAAATTAAAAGTACTCTATATATACAAAAATGAAGAATTAAATCAGATAATCCTTTTTTGTTTTTTGTTTTTTTTTTCATGTGAAAGAAGATGTACAAATACAGAGTAGAAGGTGAGGGAAACCAAAAAATAACTAATAGCTGTGTGATGGTTAATTTTGTGTCAAGTTGAATGAGCCACAGAGTGCCCATTATAATGGGTGTTTCTGTGAAGGTGTTTTTGAATGAGATTAACATTTAAATTGGTAGATAGTAAAGCAGATTGCACTAAATTGCTGGGCCTCACCTAATCAGTTGAAGTCATTGATAGCATGGAAAGACTGACTCTTCCCTGAGTAAGAGAAAATTCTTCCTGCCTGGTGGCCTTTGAATAAGACAGTAGTTTTTTCCTGCCTTTGGACTGAAACATTGGCTCTTCCTGAGTTTCATGGCTCCAGACCTTCAGACAGACTGGAATTACACAGCTGATTCTAGTGGGTCTTGAGCTTGTCAACTCAACCTGCAGATCTTAGGATTTGTCAGCCTCTATAGGGATATATATATATATATATATATATATATATATATATATATCTGTATCTAGATATATATATCTAGATATATGTCTCCCGTGTATATATATATACAATTGTGTATATATATCATATATATATGATATATATATGTGTGTGTGTGTGTATACATGCATTATATATATATAATATCCATTATATGTGTATATGCATCCTATTGGTTTTGTTTCTCTGGAGAACCCTAACTTATATGATCAGTAATGAAGCTGTCTTTATCCCTATGGGTAGAAGGGCAAGAGGAGCATGTAATGGTAACAGAAATCAGTATCTGGGGCTATACAACAGAAGTTGGAAACCTACCTGGCAGAAACGTTCTATAATGGAAGTGTTAAATATAGAAACTAGAACCAAGGAGATGACTCAATCTCTGCCAAGCATGCTATCCAATGTAATGCATAAGAACACCTTAGCTTTTCCTTCCTCTTGTCCTCCAATACATCCACCAGGACCTTTGATTGGCAGAATAGAGCTGGAAAATAGTTTGCAAAGGAATCAAGAGAGTTATTTTCTAGCACCATACAGTACAGAAAGCGAGGAATGGAGAATGAATCTGAAAACAAATGCAGATGAACTGCTCATCTGTTAAGATAGAAGAAAGTACTGCTACAGATTTACATTTGCATTGAAATGAACTTAAAGAAAGAAGAAACACTGAAAACATTTGGAGCTCTTTTCAAAGCACTATACAGTTTAAGTTATATGTATAAATCTCCTGGATAATGTAGACCTTGTAATTTTATGTTATGTTTTTATAATATAGATCTTGCACTATCATATTGCATTATAAAGAGTCAAAGAAAGACATTACAGAGTAAAAACATTAACAAAGACATATAATGAGTTTTGGCTAAATGGGAAGGCAGGTAGCTGTTGTGTAGTGATTAACGAAGCAGGAGCATTAGATGAAGTCTGAGATTTTTAGTAGAAGTCAGATTATGCAAAACCATGGTAAAGATTACAGAAGTTTTCCTAAATGCAGCGCCAAGCTGTTAAAATGTTTTAAGCAGGGTAAGGTGATCATATTTTTCTTTAATGAGACCAATCAATAGTGGTCACAATCAATAGTGGTCACAGCTAGAAGAGTGAATAATGGTAACCAGAAGCCAGTGTCATTCCAGGAAAAGGTAATAGTATCCTGGATATAGAAAACATAATTAAGAAGGAAGGGAAGAGGAAAGATTAGAGAAATATTTTGGAGGGACTCTGTGGTGGACTGGGTAATGCCTCCCCACCAGATGTCAGCATCCTATTTCCTGGCACTTGTGAATATGGTAGTTTACATAGTAAAAGAAACTTTGTAGACCTGATTGAGTTAAGGATTGTGAGATGGGAAATTATCTAGGATTACTTGGGCATCCCAGTCAATTATCAGATTAAGTCACAAGAGTCCTTACAAAGAAAAGAAGGAGGTAAGAGAGCCGGCTCCAGAGAAGATGTGATGATGAAAGCAGAAGTGAGAGAGACTTGAGATGTTATACTGTTAGCCTTGAATATATAGAAGGGGCCACCCACCAAAAAATGCAGGCAGCCTCTAGAAGCTGGTAAAGGAAAGGAAATGAATTCTATGAAGTGTTAGGAGGGAGTACAGCTTTGCCAACACCTTGATTTTAGAAGTCCAGCCTCCAGAACATGCATTTAGACTTCTGACCTCCAGAATTGTAACAGAATAAATTTCTTTTGTTTCAATCCTTAAGTTTGTTGTAATTTATTATTATTATCTATAAACTGATCTAGAAACTCAGGGGAAGTTGGTGTTGACTTGAACATGGGGAGATGAGGGAGAAGAGGTGTCAAGAATATGTTTCACTGGCTAGTAAATGAAGCATCTATTTCAGCTTTGGGAGACTGGAGAAGATTTTTTTTTAAAGATTTATTTATTTATTTTAGAGAGAGAGCATACACATGCCTGAGTGGGAGGAGAGGCAGAAGGAGAGAATCTTGAAGAAGATTCCCTATTGAAGGTGGAGCCCAATGCAGGGCTTGATCCCATGCCACTTGAGATCATGACCCTAGCAGAAATCAAGAGTCAGAAGCCCAACTGACTGAGCCACTCAGGTGCCCCAGGAAACATTTTTCACATATGGATGTGTTAAGTTTAAGATATTCACGAGATGACCAAGTGCTGACATCAAGTATGCTCTTGTCTTTGTGGGGATGGAACATGGAAGCAAAGATAATTTTAGCTCTATTAATGTTAGAATTACTCTATAGATGGAATTTTAAATGATGCCAATAAAAGATTCCTTATGAAGGAAGTCATGAATGAGAAGAGGAGGCTCATAATTAAATTCTGAGATACTTCAATCTTTAGAAATTAGAGCAGACAGGACTAGCACATACTATTAAGAATTAATCAGGAAGGAAGAAGGAAAAACAATATGTTGTGTTTTAATGGAAGCTAGCGTAAGAGAGTTTAAGGGGAAAAATGAAAAATTTGGAAAGAATGTTAAGGGGTAGAAAAAACACAATGAATACCTAACTCTGTAAGAAGATTGAGATACATTACTTTATCACCCCAGTTTAATTATATGAAGGAAGTCATACAAATGTAAGTCAAAGTATGACCCAAAGAAATATAAGATGGCCAGGGCTGTCCTGACGTGCTTTCCTATTCTGTTGAATAAATAGAACTGCAGATGTTAGGGCGTCACTTATAGTTTTACACTTACATGCTTTGAGAGTCTGAGCCATTGGGAAAAAGATAAAATATATTATCTTAGAATAGTAATTCTCAATTATATCCCAAATCTACTAAATAATAGATCAAACTCCCCAATGCATATAATTATGTTTCTGAAAGATAAGAGGTGGAATAAGAGGAGTGTGATGGTTAATTTTACGTCAGTTTGGCTGGGGTATGTTGCCCAGATATTTGGTCAAACATTTTTCTGGATGTTTTTATAAGGTGTACTCTGAATGAGATTAACGTTCAATTTGTGGACTTTTGAGTAAAGTAGATACCATCCATAATGTTTGTAGACCTCATCCAAATTGCTGAAGGTCTTAATAGAACAAAAAATGACCTCTTCTCGGAAAAGAAGGAATTCTACCAGCAGAATGCAGTCTCCAGCATGATGGACTACCCTGTATGTTATAGACTTGTCAGCCATCGCAATTCATGAACCACCTTAATACAAACCTCTCTCTCTCTCTCTCTCTCTGTACATATATACACATTCTGTTGGTTCTTTTTCAGGAGAACCTAATACAGTGAGTAACAGTGGGGGCAGAAAACAGACACACCTGAAAATGGAGGGAAGCAGAAGCTTTTGTATCTGTAATTTGAAACACCTGTCTTCTCAAAGATTCAGACTTCTCCCCATGATGGCACTGTCTTTTGGCTTGTTTTGAATTTTCTATATAGAAACCAGTCAATTTTTGACAGTCCATGAAGACAGTCATTTTCCATCCTAATGGAAAGGGTGGAAGAGTGACAAGTTGGTGTCACGAAATTTTTCAAACATAAAGCAGGAATGTTGCAGAAAGAAGACATACACACTTGATAGGTGGTTGCACGTCTTAGGATCTTGCATGTCTGTGATTCTCAGTAGAAACAACAGGAAATCACGGGGATGTTTATATACTGGAACACAACTCAAATGTTTCAAAGTTATTTTTCTATTACATCATATATGGTTCCCTTCTTGACTTTTGACACTACTTTCCATTCTGTTTTTCAGTCATTCTTTCTCTGCACTTGTGGTAGCTGTATCCTTCTTCAAATCCAATAGCCTCCTATCTCTATATTTGCAATGCAGGCTTTAGATACACACACACACACACACACACACACACACACACACACACGCCAGATTAGACATCTAGAATGGGCAAGGTACAGTCTTCTGTTCAGGGAAAATTGTTCTTCCTCAGTGGCTAAGTTTTTCAATTAGATAGTTTCTTTAGCTTACAATAACTCTTCTTTCTTTTGAAGAGAAAAAATGAACAAGATGTGGTTCAGAGTCAAAATCCAGCTTGATTCTATTTTTCCTTTCTTAATTCCAATTTCCAGTTAAATTATATTCCTCAGTGTTATAGTATGGAAGCATTTATCTGATTACCTAAGTTAAAGCCAGCTTTTCCACAACACACATTTCCTGAACTTTGACCAGACATGTTCAAGTCTTTCGGCTTCCTAAATTTTTAAAAACAAAATGTACCATTCATTGCCTCAGACATTGAAATTCTTCCCACACATTTGAATTACATCAAAAGAATTTCCATGCTTTACACTTATTATTAAAATGATTAGTTAATCAACTTTGTTATTCAGTGGAAGAAGATTTAAGGTCAGTGTTTCAAATTCCCAGTAAAAAAGAATAAGAAGTCACCATTTAACATGAAAACTACTGTGTTAAAAATAAAACATGCTTTAGAATAATTGCTAGAAAAGTAATGACTAAAACTTAAATGTTTCTTGTGCCACTAGGTTTGTTGAGTTTCTGCCTTCACATCTGTCTATTCTTAGATAAATTTTTTTGTAACATAGTATGATAAACAAAAGTACACTTACTTTTATAATTAGTTTTGTTTTCTTTTTTTATAGTTGTGATTTTGAATTTCTATTTGGTTTGACAGTTTTATTCGAGGTTGGAAATTTAAGTTGATTTTCTGTAATTCAAGTCTTAAAATTTATTTAGTATACTAATTCAAATTTATATGTGAAAATTAATATGCTCTTTGGGTAATGCACATATTCCTTATTATCATTATTTGTTACAACCACTGAAAAATAGAAATACAATTCAGTACCCTAAAAAAAAGACACTTCTTCAGTGACCTAGATTTTTTTTCCAATAATATTTACAGGCTGCCTGACTGTAACTTTTTTTGTGTATCTGTTTGATTTTGTTTTTCTCTTTTATCCACTTCTGTCAAATCTCCCAGGAGCCACTCAGCTTCTGAGTTTAAGGGAAGTTGACATTTTAATGGCTCTTTCTGAACGCCAATATAATGAATTCTTACAGTTGGAAATGTACTCAAATTGATAACTTGCATAGGTGGATACACTATATTTGTCCCATTTCAGTGCCTATAAGTATATAGTATTATGTATTTTCTCTACTATTTATAAATTGATTTGTAAGTTCATTTTCACCATAAAGTAGATAATAATTTATGAAACAAAACAAAGCTGTTTACTATTAGTTTTTAATATTTGAGATAGATAAATTCTAGCAAGTATATATAATACAGAAAACAGAAGAGCAGGGTTTTATAGATGAATCATAGAATTTTTTCATCAAACATTAGAATTTATATAGTTAAGGAAGAGGTGATGATAATTAGGCATTAAAATGTAGTAAGGGTTAAAAATAACAAACAGGAGCTATTTTTTAGGAATATGTCATATCTGTGAAAGTAGTATTAAAGTTTGAATTATATACTCATAGTTAATTACCAAATTAATATGTTAAATTAAACTTGCACTAATCTTCAGTAGTTTTATTGTGTTATGCCTAACATAAAGCCTTCCTTGTAGATGTCAATTATTCAATCATAGGCAGAAGCCAACTCATTAGCTCTGAAATTTACTTTCCAATGAGTCAACCTATCTATAGACAAATATAAACCTGATAGTCATTATATATATACATATAAAATATTGTTTGACCTTTGTATCAGTCCTTTAGCTTTTTTATATATCTAATTTTTTTCCTAATAAACAATGGACAATAAAGAAATGTGGCAAATTCTTTTCTTCAAGGAACTAAGAACAGTGACACAATAGTGCAACATAAGCTAACGGGAATAACATTTAATCTTGTGCTTGATGGAATACCAATATACGGATGGTTAAAATGATGTAATCTACTGATTTCTTATCTCCATGGTAAATTAAATTTTATATATATATATATATATATATATAACCAACTTAGAATTCACAGAAAAATGTACATAAATACTCTAAGATAATTCTTGTTTTACAGTAATTAAATACTTCAAAACATATTTCACTGAGCAACAAACTGAAGGTTTTGGAAGGGAAGGGGTGGGGGGTTGGGCGAGCCTGGTGGTGAGTATTGAGGAGGGCAAGTATTGCATGGAGCACTGGACACAGTACATTAACAATGAATCTTGTAACACTGAAAAAATAAAAGTATTTGGAAAAAAACACATATTTCAGCTGTGTAAGTTTTTTATATTATTTGTAAAACTATTTTGTGTTTTTCTCAAAGACAAAACCATATGAAAATATACTTTATGTTGTAAACTGTGTCAAGAGCTATGTTTAGAGGCTAGAACGTTGTGATAAATCCAAATATTGATTTTAAAGAGATTGTATATTCCTAGTTAAAATTTTGCAGAATACACATAGGCAAAAAAAAAGATACAGCACAATAAACAATTACTAAATAAAATAAGTATATGGTTGATAAATAAAAGGATAGCAAAAAAAAAAAGACATGGTAAAATATACTAGAGTACATCATTATTTAAGAAGCCATAAATTAAGGTTTTTATAAAATTCACAACACCAAAAAACCAAAACAGAACCATTTAAAAACTGTTTAACTACAGCGATGTCCCTTAGTCTAAATTCTTTTTACATTTTCATCTTTTTCTGTAGTCAGAGCAAGCATACAAGGTTTTGAAAAGAGAGCAAGTCTTTAGAGATCACAAACAGCCAATTTCACACTACAAGCAGTAGTAAATAGAGCTAAATTCCCTTTAGTAATACACTATTTATCTTTGTGCTTCATTGAGTTCAAAGAAAAGCATTTTTCAGACTTTAAGCAATTAACTTCTGGTTTTTTTTTTTCCTATTCTAGAAAGGACGCTATCAGAAAAGCGTAGAATTAGGAAGCTACAGAGCTATCAGGAGTTATTCTTACTGTATGAAATTTCAATTTAGCAAAACATGTAAAACCCTAAAGGCAGTTAAGACCCAATACAGGGAAACCATTTTGTTTTCACAGTATATTTATTTTGTATCGTCACTGACCCAACTGATTTTCCGCTACATTGAAATGAGTAGGTATTAGTTTCAGAAATTATTTTGTGCTATATTTGTTACCAAATCAATGCTATCGTTTATCTAGAAAATTCCCTGAAAAACCTTGTCAAGGTACTTGTATAAAACAGAGCTTACACTGTAAACATTTTATAAATCTGACATCTAGGTTTTACTTTCAAAAGAAGCTGAAATGCAGTAAGCTTATTAAATATGTATTTCATATCCTTGGGGAAGATTAGAAATTGATCTGTTACCGGATGACTACTCTTTGGAATAATTACAATTTTTTACCCTATGTATGTTGAAATCTATATCCATTTTAATAGCCATAGATTATAAGAGAGCTTAAAAAATAATTCATAGATGCATAAATGTCAGTTATATAACAATGTTACAAGTTATAAAATTATATCAGTTATAAAAATGTTACAAGAAGAAGCGCCTGGGTGGCTCAGTCAGTTAAGCGTCTGCTTTCGGCTCAGGTCATGATCTCAGGGTCCTGGAGTCAAGTCTGGCATTGGGCTCTCTGCTCAGCAGGGAGTCTGCTGCTCCTTTTCACTCTCCCTCTGTGCTTTCCTTCTCTCTCTCTCAAATAAATAAATAAAATCTTAAAAAAAAAGAAAAACTTACAAGAAGAGAGGGTTTAGAGAAGATAAGGATGACATGGTCATAGTAATTGTTTCATTTTCTTTTTCCAAATTCTCAAAAAAAAAAAAAAAGCTGCTAGAGTAGTAAAACTAAGATCCTTAGACAATATCTAAAGCAAAACTTGATGGCAGAATATACTGCTGCAGACCCATAAATACCAGTGAGTGGGGACAAACCGCTGGCAGCTACAAGACTTAGATTGTGTCAGTAACTGTGGGAAGAAATACAAGGAACTAAACATGGCTTCCGCTGAAATGGCTGGTTACTGGGAAGTATGTTGGGGCAATATGAAAGAGCAACGAAAACCAGAGAGTTATTCCAGAGTAATTTCATGAGTAATGCAGGAGTTAGAGTGTAGGAACAGCTGAACCCTGTAAACACTGCCAAGACAAAACTCCACATTATGGAGACATTGCAGGGAATAGAATCCAAATGGAGCAACAGGGCAAAAGAAAGAAAGTTTCCTTTAAGGCGAGAAGGGAGGAAGAGGTGGCATTTCTCATAAAGTTTTGTATATAATAATTTCATTGTGCAACCATAAAAGAAGGAGCTGCTATGAGAATCCAGTTGTATGAAAATTTGTTAGAATGCAGCTAAAAAGAGCTTAGAGGAAAAGCTGTAGTTTTAGGTGCTTATATTAGAGAAAGAAATGTTCTAAAATCAGTAACCTAAAATTTTACCTTATGATACAACATGAGAGAGAAAATTTACAAAAACAAGTAGAAGGAAGAAAATAATGAAGATAGGAGCAGAAATGAATGCAATAGATAAAAGACTGAAAATAAATTACAAAGCTAAAACTGATTCTTCGAAAATTTGGACAAAATTGACAATTTCCCCCACAGAAAAGCCAACTGAACAATAGCCTGAATAAAATAAAGTATTACCAGCAAAGATTTTATAGTCACTAAAATGATAATCATAGAGTACTATAAGAAAACCTCATGTCAACGATTTGACAACTTATATGAATGTTTAAATTGTTCAAAAATGTAATTTATAAAAAGTTATATAAGACACAAAATATGAATAGATCTCTATCTGTTGAATAAATATAATTTATTACTAAAAACCTTCCTAAAAGAAAACTTCAGGCCCAGAAGCTTTCTCTGATGTATTCCATCAAACATCCAAGTGAGAAATGGCATTAATCTTATTTTTTTTCTTCAGGTAGAAAAGGAGGAAATATTTCCCTGCTCTATTAGAAAACTAGCATAACTTTAACAGGAAAATCTGACAAACCATTACAATAATAAAATTACAGACCAATAATCCTTATGGTTACTGGCATAAGAGTCTTTAAAAAAATATTAACAAATCAAACAAGCTAGAAAAAGGATACTATAACACGACTGAGTAGATTTGCTTCTCCTGCCCTCAAACTCTTGGAAGTAATCATACCATGCCTTAACTCTGTAGCGCATTGATAAATAAAACCTATACTTCTGGGCAATAAAACAAAAAATGTTCCCAGAGACACGTCTGGGTGGTTTTGCTCGTTATGCATCTGACTCTTGATTTCTGCTCAGGTCATGATTTCAAGTTTGTGAAATTGAACCCCAACGATGCTGGGCCTGGAGCCTGCTTGGGATTCTCTCTCTCTCCCTTTCCTTCTACCCCTCCCCTCCATAGTAATTTCCCAGAAATTCAAGCTTTGCATAACAGTAAAATACCAATAAAATTTAGTGAACTTTTCTTAAGCGCTTCACACGCAGTAAATATTACAATAAATATTGAGACAATAGAGACATAATTAGTAAGTTTCAGAAGAGTAATGCAAATGAAGAGAACTTAGTTTCAGAATCCTAATCACTATATTATGTTGTGACCAAATAACTTTGAACAAAATGTAGCAGATTTTACCAAAATTCTCCCTTCACTGTTTAGTATTCAGTTTTAAATAAGCCTATAGATTTAAGATTCATAATGTTCAGATATCTACATGATACACAGAGTATTAAGACAATATTCACTAAAAGGAACCCAATAAAGTGAACTTTTTTAAAAAGCAAATGTAGTTTATATAAAGGAATAAAATTCAGGCTGAACAGTTAATTTTCTGCAATTCTTAACATAAGAAATAATGATATAGTATCTAAATTTCAAAACAAGATATCATTTCCCTAGAAATGTGTATTCAGCCAAGACATCATTCATGAGAAACCAGAAAGATAATCTCAAGTATTCAACAAAACAGTACATCAATGATGCGCCTTTCCAGAAAGGTTTTTGTTTTTTACTGTTTAAACCTCAATGATTGAGAAAAACATAAAAAGTAAGAATTAAGGGTAGTAAAAGCAGAATAATATTGGACTAAAAACTCTAGTCAGAAAACTATAACAATTCTTTCTCCTATTTTCCTATTTTATCATTTTTTGCTTAAGATAGTACATAGGTTGTATATGTGTGCTGCCTTTTATCACCTGATTATGGTTTTCTTGAGTGCTGCCAAGGATTCTGAGACAATACCTTGAGCTATTCAAGAGTGGTTACCCTGATAAATTTAGGAAGTTTCCATTTCTACCGTTACTGCTATATATGGCCTAAAAACTGAGTATACCTAATTGTCTTTAATTCCACACATGTAACTCCACAGAAAACTGAGTATCATTGCTACTTAAAATCTTTTAGTTAAAAGAAAAAAGAAAACCTGTCTTAAAAGTCCTATTACCATGTTATAGATAGTGCATCTATTGTTATACTTTAATGCTCTCCTATCAGAGATACACTGTAAATGGAATATTTCCTGTAACCTGAAATAGTAATAATTGTAATAGTGTGTTAGTGTCCTAGGGCTGCTATAAAAAAACTGCTGTCGAACTGGTGGCTTAGAACAAACTAAATTTATTCTCTCACAGTTCTAGAGGCCAAAGTTGAAATCAGTATTACTGGACCAAAATCGGGGTGTCTGAAGCACTGTGCTTCCTCTGAAGGCTCTAGAGAAATCTGTTCCTTGCCACTTGCAACTGCTTGTTGTTGCTGTCATTCTTTGGCTTGCATATGTTTGTATAATTTTAATCTATATCTCCATTGTCACATTGCCTTCTTCTCTTCTGTTTGTGTCTTCTTGCCTATCTATATGAAATTTCCCTTTGCATCTCTCTTATGGGGACACATGGGACTGCATTTTCAGCCCCCTCAAATATTCCAAGATAATCTCCCTTATCAAGACCTTTAATTTAATAACATCTTTTGCTGTCTAATATAATAGTCACAGATTCTGGGGGTTAGTGCCTGATATTCTAGGGGGGGACATTTTTAGTTTACCACAAATGGGAATAGAAAAAAATTAAGTATCTAAATTTATTGAGTGCTTATTGTATGCCATGTTCTGTGCTAAGTGCTTTAAATATATTACTTCATTTATATATTATCTCATTTAACTTCATGCAATCCCAATGAGATTTACATTTTTTATGGATCACTATATTATAGCAATGATTAGAAAAAAATTAAACAAACTTAGAAGTAAGAAAGTAAATACAATGGTGGTGATACTCATTGATGATAGGAAAGGTCCATTATGCAAAACTAGGAAATGTATTCAAAAAGTGAGGTATAATGAAATACAACAAGCAAAATGCAACAGAAGCCTATCGGAAATAGATACCTTTAGAAATTTGAGATAATATTTGAATTTAAAAATAAATATCACCCAGGGCTCCTGGGCGGCTCAGTCCATTAAGCATCTGCCTTTGGCTCAGGTTATGATCTCAGGGTCCTGAGATTGAGCCCTGTGATTGAGCCCTGTGTCAGTCACCCTGCTCAGCAGGGAGTCTTCTTGTCCCTCTCCCTGTCTCTCTGCCCCTCCCCTCTGCTTGTGCACGTGCTCTCTCTTTCTTCCCTGAAAGAAAGAGATAAAATCTTAAATAAATGAATATAAGTGAATAAATAAGTAAATAAATAAAATGTATCTAAAAATAAGGTGAAAACAGAGAGGGAGGCAAAGCGTAAGAGACTCTTAACTATAGGAAACAAACTGAGGGTTGCTGGTGGGGGGGGCGATGGGGTAAATGGGTGATGGGCATTAAGGAGGGCACTTGAAATAATGAGCACTGAGTGTTGTATGCAACTGATGAATTACTAAATTCTACCTCTGAAACTAAAGTAAATAAGTAAATAAATAAATCAATATCTAGCCAAAGTGTCATTTTTTGAGCAAACACTCAACTGTCTTCACATAGATTCCCTAAAACCTGGCTTTAAGGCAAAGCTTACATGCTTCATCTTTCTTGGTTACAATCCAGTGAAGCAAGAGTAATTGAAAAAAGGAAGTGTAAGATAGGAAGGAGAAAAAAAAATACAGTATATTGTATTATTAAGTTCATCCCAGACTCATATAAAACTTAGTTATTTTCTTGATCACATTTGTCATCCTTGATGAGACCTCAGAACCACCCATATGGCCCAAAAGAAAGAGCAGATAATCTGCAGGCTCTTTTTTATCTCCTGCCTCTCAGTGCTAAACATCTACCTTATGGAACTTTAACTTCACCATATCTGACTCATGTTGTCTGGCCCCTCTTAGCAGACAGAAATTCCCCGATTTAAGATTATGTTATTCAGCACATCTGTAAAAATCCAGTATCTGTCAGTTGGGTTTGTCAGACCTTGATGTTGGAGTTTCTGTGACTTCCGACTTGGTTATAATAGTGACAGTTGTATTGAAACCTGACTCTTGCCATGGAAAGAGTATGAGAGGCAGTGGTGTTAGGTATACAGCCAGTGGCAATGGCGACAAGGATTTCAACTGTGGAATTGATCATTAGCCAAGAAATGCACTAATTGGCCAAGGCCAGTGGGAAAGTAGGGCTGACCAGTTGTTGAGAAGTGCATAGATTATCCCTGCACAGTTCAAATCTCATAGCACCTTCTTATTATACCTGAATCTTCTGTGAGAAAATGCTGCCATCATTTTATCCTCAAATGTTAGGATGCAATTTGGATTCTTAACAGTGACGTGTTGGGGGGCGCCTGAGTGGCTCAGTGGGTTAAAGCCTCTGCCTTCCACTCAGGTCATGATCTCAGGGTTCTGGGATCAAGCCCCGCATTGGGCTCTCTGCTCAGCAGGGAGCCTGCTTCCCCCTCTCTCTCTGCCTGCCTCTCTGCCTACTTGTGATCTCTCTCTGTCAAATAAATAAATAAAATCTTAAAAAAAAAAAAAAAACAGTGACGTGTTGGAATTCTAATAAGCTATTAAAGAAGATAATCAAACCAAGTACCTCATCTGCTGAAAGTTTCCACTGGTCTTCTGGCCTTAAGTAATATTTGTGCTCTTGCTTCTCCATCATCCAATTTAGATTTTCCTACACTTAGCCAGCAAATGAAATAGTTTGTATTGCTTGCCTGGTGTAGTAATTCAGGTATTCATCTATTCATTTCTTCAGAATCCTTCTCAACATAGCATTCCATGAAAGCACAAGGAAATGATTGGAGTCAGTATATGAGATCAAATCATTTCTTTTTTTTTCTATTCTTTTTTGAAAAATTTTAATTCCAGTATGCTTAACATACAGTGTTATATTAGTTTCAGGTGTACAATATAGTGATTCAGCAATTCCATATATCACCTGGTGCTCATCACAAGTGCACTGCTTAATTCCCATCACTTATTTAACCCATCCCTCCTAGCCACTTCCCTCTGGTAACCATCAGTTTGTTCTCTATAGTTAAAGATCTGTTTCTTGGTTTGCCTCCCTCTCTGTTTCTTTTTCCTTTGCTCATTTGTTTTGTGTCTTAAATTCCACATATGAGTGAAATCATATGATATTTGTCTTTCTTTGACTGACTGACTTATTTTGGTTAATATTATACTCTAGCCCCATCTATGTCCTTGCAAATGGCAAGATTTCCCTCTTTTTTATGCTGAATAATATTCCATTGTGTGTGTATGCATAATATATATGTATATATTATACATATATATATTCCATTGTGTGTGTGTGTGTGTGTATATATATATCCTTTATCCTTTCATCGGTTGATGGACACTTGGGCTGTTTCTATAATTTGGCAATTGTAAATAATGCTGCTATAAACACAGGGTGGCCTGTGTCCCTTTGAATTAATGTTTTTATATTTTGGGGGTAAATATCCAGTAGTGCCATTATGAATTATAGGGTAGTTCTATTTCTAATGTTTTGGGGAAACTCCATATCATTATCCACAGTGGCTGCACCAGTTTGCATTTCCACCAACAGTTCAAGAAGATTCCCTTTTCTCCACATCATTGCCAACACCTGTTGTTTCTAGTGTCGTTGATTTTAGCCATTCTGACACAGTGTGAAGTGATATCTCATTGCAGTTTTGATTTACATTTCCCTGATGATGAGTGATGTTGAGCATCTTTTCATATGTCTTTTGGCCATCTGGATGTCTTCTTTGGAAGAAATGTTTGTTTCCATCTTCTGCCCATTTTTTAATTGGACTATTTATTTTTTGGGTGTTGACTTTGAGAAGTTTTTATAGATATTGGATGCCAGCCTGTTATCTGTAATGTCATTTGCAAATATCTTCTCCCATTCAGTAGGTTGTCTTTTACTATTGTTGATTATTTCCTTCGCTGTGCAGAAGCTTTTTATTTTGATGTAGTCCCAATAGTGTACTTTTGCTTTTATTTCCCTTGCCTCAGGAGACATCTAGTAAAATGCTATGGTGATGTCAGAGGCATTACTGCCTATGCTTTCTTCTAGGATTTTTATGGTTTCAGGTCTCACATTTAGGTCTTTAATTCATTTTGAGTTTATTTTTGAGTATGGTATAAGAAAGTTGCACAGTTTCATTCCTTTCTGTGTGGCTGGCCAGTTTCCCAACACTGTTTGTTAAAGAGACTGTTCCCCCTCATTGGATATTCTTTCCTGCTTTGTTGAAGATTAATTGGCCATGTAATTGTGGGTTTATTCTGGATTTTCTATTCTGTTCCCAAACTATTTCTTATTAGTTATATCAAGCATAGAATGAAGATGCTAGAACAGAGTGTACATACTAATATGGCTGAATATCAAAGATATAAGCCATGAGAATATATGTAATTACTGTAATGAATAGCCCTATTAATAACCCTTAAATCAATGACTGTCAGCTTGAATTAAAAAATTTATCTATGTGCACTTTATAAGAGAACACATCATAAAAAGAAAGGTCAAATATGATGATATGAATAAAGATTTATAAAGCAAGTGCACAAACATAAAGAAATATTGTTATAGTGATACTAGAATACAGGACAATAATCATTAAACAGAAATATATGGTCAATTTATTTTGAGAAAAAGGTCAACTATGTGAATAGTATTTATTTTCTTTAGGGACCATCTATCATGTACAAATCGAAACCAAGTAGAAACCAAGGAAAGTGTTGGAAATTTTAATATGACATTCATCTTCTTTTGTAGATTAAAGACAGCAAATACCTTTGTATATAGAAATCTTTTTTTAAGATTTTATTTATTTATTTGAGATAAAAAGAGAGTGAAAGGGAGAGAGCATGAGTGCGGGGCAGAGGGAGAGTGAGAAGCAGGCTCCCCACTGAGCAGGGAGCCTGATGTGGAGCTGGATCTCAGTACCCTGGGATCATGACCTGAGCCAAAAGCAGATGCTTAACCAACTGAGCCACCCAGGCACCCCAGTATATAGAAATCTTGATTGTTATTACTGTATAGCTGAATTTGTTGTTACTTATGGAATTTATTAATGTAAAATAAAGAATATATCCTAGTAAAAGCATCAGAAAAATTTTGCAAACTTGGTCATACATACCATTCATAAATTGTACAGGATGAAATGGATGCCTTGGAAGGAAAGATTTATTTCCAAATTGAATTTAAAAAGGAAAAAGAAATAATGAAAGAATAATAATGTGTTGTTTCAGATTTCGAGGTTTATAGATAATTCATGCTATATTATTTTTCAAATTATATGAAAACAAAGAAAACTCCTGAGTATATTTTATAAACATAGGATTTCTCTGTTAGAAAACATCAGATGTAGAAACAATTTAGTTCACCAATTTAATGTTTTAAATAAAATATTTAAATAAATAAAATAAAAATAAAAATAAAAAATAAATAAATAAATAAATAATTTTAATCAATAGTGCATTAAAAATGATTTCCTACTATAACTAAATAAAACACTTCAGGAGTTCAAAGCGGTATAAAGTTAAGCGATGTATTGATATATTTCACACCTTTAAGTCAATTAGAAAATCTAATGACCTTATTAATAAATGCCAAGAATGATCTTGATATAATCTATTACTATCTATGATAGAATACTTGGAAAAATTGGAATGAAAACATTGTGATGAATTAAAAGCCAATATAATGCTTTAACATATTAAGTATATTTATGAAATATTTGTGATAGGCAAATGTGTAAAAATAGCATAATGAACATCTGTATAATCAAAACTCAGCTTAATAAATAATACCAATTCAAATATTACATGTTATGGATTAGGTTTTGTGCATGGTGAATATATTCTGTCATTTTTTTAAAATTTTATTTTTGTTATATTTTAAGTAGGCTCCATGCCCATTGTGTGGCTTGAACTCACAACCCTGAGATCAAGAGTTGCATGCTCTACTGACTGAACCAGCTCGGTACCCTTGATGTTAATATTTAACAGTGCAAGTCCTGCAAACTTGTTATATTTCTTCAAAATTGTGCTATTTGTTCTTAGATTTTATTTTCCCCTATAAATTATGGAATCAGTTTTGCCACATTCAATGTACAGAACAAAACAAAACAAACTCTGAAGGACTTTATGTTGGATTTGCATTGAATTTTTAGATTGATATGAGGAAATTGTCATATTTAAAATTATGAGTCTTCATTTCCATGTTCAAGGTATATACTTTCCTTTATTCAGATCTTCATTAATATTGCTCAATAAAGTATTATACTTCCAGGAAGTGTAATCTAATTTATCACAATAACTTTTATTGCTATTGGAAATTGAGTCTTTCTAAAAGTGTATACTCAAAGGGCTCCATAAAGAATCCTTGTGGTGATGTAACTGTTTTGTATCTTGACTGTAAAAGTTGATGCTAGATTATGAACCCCCACGTTAATGTGCAATTTGAGATGTCCACCATGACTGTATTTTGTATAACACACCAAGCCCTAATGTTGAATTTGCTAACGGCCCTGCATTATCAACTGCATATTGTGTATAGGAGGTTGATTTCAAGCAAGAGTTGAAGGCACAAGATGCCCAAGTATGTTGCCCAGAAGCAGATGGTTCTTTCTTTCTACATTGCTTATTCCCTATCAGCTGTCCCTATAGCTTCATGGAGAATAATGATTCTCACTTATTGCTAACATATGAAAGTGTACAGCTAAAGCACTATGCACCACACCAAAGTGGCTCTGGTGGGGCAAAATCCTCTCAGTGGGTAGAACAACAATAGTACAAGGTGTTGTTTATTTTCCACAGATGTTGAGATAGAGGTATAGATTTACCCTGCATCATATACAATGGCTAATGGTTTGGCTGCATGGTCAATTATACGGAAAGGGCATAATTAGAAAATGAGGGAAATAGGCATGTAGATAGAACTCTCCAAAAGGGAATGGATTATGCTGATTTTTGTATCTTATGTGAATATTTATAAAGACAAATTTCAGTAAACAAGGATCTTAAAATCAAGAGTATAAGATAACCCATTCTGTAGGTATCGGTAAGCTTTTTCCCTCAGCCAATAATGTCTGTGCTCAATAAGGTTAAGAATGAAGCTGTCCTGGCAACAAGGCTCAAGTATGCACGTGCGTTTAACGGCATGGACTTGTAGTCATTCAGGTGTGTCTGCTTAGAATCACTGCCTATTTAGCTTGTTAACTGGAGAGACCAAGGGTGACTTCCCAAAATGGCATAATTCTGGTATAACTCGGTAGTGGACTAATTACTTATGAACACGTTCATCCTCATGGGATAGACCCTTATGTAATATGGATTTGCCATCTTTACACTCAGTGCTTCTGCCCAAACCATCACCTGTAGATCTCTAGAGTGTGTTACACACAATCCTGGTATTCCCGCTTCTGCCCACAAATCTCATTAGCAAACAAACGGACAATGGGCTCCTGCTTACGGGTTTTACTGGTTTTATCATGTTTCTTATCACTGTGAATTACCTAGCCTAATAGAACCAGAGGATGCCTACTTTTTTAATAAGATTTTTATTGGTGCATTTTAGATTTACTTAAAAGATGCAAAGGTAGTGAGGAGATTTTTTGTATACCCTTCACCGAGTTTCAGTTTCAGTTAATATAACATTCAGTTAATCTTATTGTGTCACATTACTATGGTGCATTTGTCAAAACTAAGAAATCAATATTGGTACATTTATAATGAACTAAACTCCAGACGTTATTTGGATTTCACCAGTTTTTCCATTAATGTCTTTCCCCCCACCACCACCAGTATCCAACACAGGTGCAATTAGCTGTCATGTCTCCTCAAACTCTTCTGTGACTGTTTCTTAGTTTTCCTTGGCACTCAAAAATAGTACTGGTCACTTATCTTGTAGAAGTACTCTCAGTTTGGGCTTGTCTGATATTCTTGTCATGATTAGACTGGGGTTATTGGTTTGGTAAAAATTGTTACAGAAACGGAGTGCCTCTGTCCTTACATCGTATCAGGAACACATGACATCTATATGACATCACTGGTGATGTTAACTTTGATCATTTGGTTAAGATAATGTTTGACAGATTTCCCTACTGTAAAGTTACTGTTTCCCCTTCCTATATTCCAGCTTATATCTGGCCCAGTTCTGCAAGATAAGATTCACCATTTGGAGGAGAGAGTATCTACATATATTACTCTTTACGGAAGAATTCTCTCTTTTCCCCATTTATTTATTTAACTAACTATTTATTTAAAACCATATGAACTCAGGTATAATTATCTTACTATAGATTATAATCTACTACAATTTTCATTTAAATTATTATTCTTCTGGCCATTGGGAGCTCTTTCCTGTTAACGCCGGGGTCTCTTTGACATGCCCTCCCTTTTTGTATTTTTACCACTTTCTTTCTTTCTTATACTATGAGATGCTCCAAGCTCATCCTGTATTTTTGCTGACCAGCCCTAGAATCAGCCATGAAATGACCTTTTAAAACTCAGTTACAGCACTGGCTGCAATAGCAACCCCTTCAGGGGCTGAGTTAATAAACATCATCAAAGATATATAAAAAATACTGAATGTTCTTTTGGGAGGAGAGTTACCTTGCTTTTGGTTTTCAGGAGATAGTCGTACTGATGTTATCTAGAAGTGTGATTTCATTGTTGTTCTTATTTAGAAATATGTTTTAAACAATGAGTATATAGATGGCATGTTGAAATAGTGTGGGCTGTGATGGCTTTATAATATGTCATCTAGTTGAACCAGAACTACATTTTCCAGAAATAACCTTTGCTGCATAATTGCTGCATAGTTCCAGGGTAGTATGGGCCACAAAAGATGTTTTGTGCATTATTTGTATACCATATTTTTCTTATGCTTGGAAGGTTGGTGCAAGATACAGCATGCTATTACAGTTCATGCTCATTGTCACTGATCTGCTAGCTGACTTGGTTGTCATGAGGCAGCTGCTCACCTTACAGCTCCTCCAGTTCCCACTGGATTTATTCCTTGAGCTTTTCTGAGTCCTAAGCCACCGTATGCAAATCTGGGGCAGCAGCATCCAGGCTCTCAGCTTCTTGTCTTGCTGGATCTCTTCCTTCATTTTCTTTGGATCCTCGTACAGGTGCTTATCTCTGTGATGAAGCTTCTTTTGCAGGTCACCTGCAACATGAGGATAGAGGTTAGGAGGCAATGAGAGCGTGGCACAGGCTCCAACTCTTGACTGTTTCATTTGTCCTCGCTCTTCCCCACTTCACATTCATCTTTCTTTCACAGGCATTTGGTCACCAGACCTCGGACCCAGCACCTGATAAAGAAGCAATGACTGTAATCTGTGAAAAGATTTGTAAGGCTACATATCATAAAGTCAGATCTCCATAGTCAGTCCTCTATTTTATATTACTTATGATACTGTTTCTGTGATCAAATCCTCACTGATAAACTATAAAGATAGAATATTAGTTTATCTAGTCATCCATGTATTTTCATCAGCAATATAAGCCTTCCCCTACCCTCCTTGTATAAAAGGACAGAAAAATGGAAAACATTCATCTAGTAGACGGCACCATTTGGATCCTCCTCTCTTTCCACACACATTAAGTGGAGGTGGCATTTGATAGGCATTTAGGTTACATATAGGCCATAGAAAAATAATAAACCAAATTCAGCTACAACTATTTGTAAGAATTTTCATTTTCATAGAATATGATAAGTAATCACTGTAAATATAAGCATTTGAAATAAGAAGTCTAATGAAAGTTATCGTCTAAAATATATAGTTGATTCACATGGGTTTTTGGGGGGGATGTTTAGAAGCATAAAAGGCAAGATTGTCATTTACAAAATAGAGATAGGAATGATTATTTTGTATCAAGAGCACACAAATGTGTGGATCAATTAGAGATTGATTTCACTTGAGGGAAAAATGCCCGTGAAGTCATTAGCTCCTTTGAGATCTTCTGGATGACCTTTAAGTCATTTTCTTACTTTCTGATTCTATTGTTATTTTATCCTGGAAATTACCTACATTCTATAAAAGCTTTTCTTAGAAAAATCATCTGCTTTTCAAATAATAAGGTTTTAGATTGATTAATGGAGACAAAAATTGTTTCTTCCTAAAAACTCTAACTTTTATTGGGATTATAGACTTCTCCTAAAAATAATAAATTCAGTAGGGAAAAATGCTTGAAATATCAATTGCATTTTATAAAAATGAATTAAAATAGTAACATTACATAAAATCCCAGGGATGTTTTGTATAACACTTATGTCAAAATCTTTCCACTTTCCAATTAAGATGCCTGTGATATATAATTTTTGGTAAATGTGTGCAAATGGTAAAACAAGCCATGATTCATTTAACTAATGTTCACAACTTGCTTTACATGCTTTTTAAAAGAGGTTGGGAAATAAAAACAAATTAATTTAGAATGCTTTTGAATATATGAAAAATGCTAATTCTAGAATCTCTCCAAAATAGAATCAATACAAGAAATCTAAAGTTCCCCTAAACATTATTTTTGCTTCCACTAATGGTTATTTTCTGTCAAAGTTTATGTTTAGGGGGGTGCCTGGGTGGCTCAGTGGGTTAAAGTCTCTGTGTTCAGCTCAGGTCATGATCTCAGGGTCCTGGGATGGAGCCCGCATAGGGCTCTCTGCTCAGCAGGGAGCCTGCTTCCTTCTCTCTCTCTGCCTGCCCTCTCTGCCTACTTGTGATCTCTCTCTCTCTGTCAAATAGATAAATAAAATCTTTAAAAAAAAAAGTTTATGTTTAGGGATATGTAGCTTTAAGAAATTATTACCTTTGGGACTTCTTTATTATTCAAGTAAGTATTTAAGAGGCAATTAATATGTAATACTAACGATTCATTTTTTAAAAAGACAGAAAATTATATTTCTACTTCTTTGCACACTGGAGACTTTGATGTCATACACAAATTGTTGCTATGCAAAATGTCATCAGTTTATTAATGAGCTAAATTAATCTAATTTTAATTTGAAAAGAATAGCTTTGACATTTAGAAAGACCTTTCCACATTTGTTTCATATCAACTTCCAACATTCAGCAAGTGGTCTATTTTTGAAATTCAGATTTGACATAAACCAACAGATTTCATTTCAGCCTGTGATAATAGCTTATTATGATCTATACTTTTTTGCTTATTTGTTTTCTACTTCCAAAATAATTTGAAGTAGTCTATCGTTAAACTTCAGCTTAAAATTGATCTAGCAATATGTATAAATTAAATGGTCATTTTATAAAGAAGAACATTGAAAAATAGTTTTGAGATTACTTACCATTTAAAGTATAAAAGAATATTTCTTTTATAGATTATTGTAATAATTAATTAAAATCTATCAAATAAGACACAATATATGTTTCTTACAACTCTTTCAAACACAAAAAGACATTCATGCAGGTAGTAAAAATCACAGGGAGGCACATCCACAGGTTAAGCTGAAGCAGTTGTTAGCAACTTGTTTCATGTCAAACTTCCTACAAGAAAAGACAAAAATGAAAATAAAAGGTTACATAACCTCAATTGTATGCTAATTAGCAGTGGAGGACGTTTTATGTAAGCTGCATTGGAAGATACTGTAAAGTATATAATTGATAAAAACATTTTTAGCAACAAAAACCAAAAGTACCTACATTTATGTATGTGTTCTATATAGATTCTTTGTGAAAACTCTGCCAGTACATCAAAAAAGAACATGAGAACATAAATGTAGCATTACATAAATCTGGACTAGTCCTGACATTGCCCACTACCAACTAAGTGATAGTGATCAAATTAATCAATTCTCTAATCCTCTGCTTTTGTTTTGAATTTTTTTTTTTTTGGCTTTAACTTCAAAACAGGGAAAATTGAATTTGTTCTTGCATTCCACTCTTTTAATAAAATTTTATCCTAAGATCATATTTTATGATTAATACTCTCATTTATTATGATAGCATACCTTTCTAATGATATAGTGACAAATAATATAAGTATTTATATATTAAGGCATATATACATATTTATATGTTAATGTATGTATTGTATATATTAATATATATTTATATATGTATTAACAGATCCTAACTTTAAAAAGAATGATATATTGATCTTCAATATGATCAACACTGTTTTATCTTCTGTATTCTATATTGTATATATTGCATATCAATGTATAAATTTGCAATTTTTATTAAAATTGCAATTTGCAATTTTTATTATTAATAAAACCAGTGCAGTAGTGGATTAGAATGTCAAGGATGGAGAGGTGAAATGTTGAGATAACATAATTAGGAAGCATTCTGATGATATAGATTGATTTAATTACACAATTCAACACAACTGGAGAGATAATTGTTGAATTACCATTATAACTTTTTATATCTTCTGAAGTAAGCAGAATAGGTTCGTGGCAGATAAATCATACTTGATATTACCAGGAGTTATCAAAGACAAAGATATTCAATGTTTCTCACTGAAGTGACATTTATGTTTTCTGAGTAACAGGTTGTAGAAAAATAAATAATGTTGCTTTTTGAAAATCAAGGATCCTGAATTCTATACTTGTTTTACTAAGAGACTATTCCATTTATTCATCATTATTGGACAGATGGATACCTTCAAAGGACTAAAATATTTTAAAGTTATTCTTCTTTCATGCATGTATTCAAGCAATTATTTAATTAAATCCCTGAAATAATAATTATAAAAAGTTGACCTTGGGGTAGGTGATGTTGTGGAAAACCATTAAACTATTTTCCACCTTTACATGACTCTTATAATTGAATCAATTTTGAAGAAGTATACATCTCAGAATATTCATGAATAAGTTAACTGCAAAATATGCATTCAAATTAAATAATAATATATAATTGATAGAATTTTGAAGTACTATCCATCTAAATGTTCACATAAGTCTTTCAAAGACTGTGATTTTAATATGGACATAATACATTTATGATCCAGTTCACTTGTTTAATGAGATGATTTCTGGAGTATGTGATTAGAGATGCATCACTGGTATTTAAAAGGCTGCTTATCTTTCCCAAACACTTAATTTTAATGATCCAATGGCCTTTCCATAAATACCTATAAGAACCTCAGCTATATGATGTTCTAAATTATCAACTACTCGTGTCTCCTCCTTCTTATATTAAAATCTAAGTTTATGATAAGCCAGTTCATTTAGTCACCCCAGTTATAGTCCTCCAGTTCTCTTTGATAACTGCTTTCCTTTACCATTTCAACATGCATATCCAATAAGGCATTAACTTCTATTAATTTTTTCTACCTGGATATTTTTAATAAGTCATTATTCTTCATTCACTTACCGTTGAATTAAATCATACCTGTTAACGATCTTATTTGACATACTGAAACAAATATGTTTGCTCTGTGGTCTCCTTGCACTAGAATTTATTATTATGCAATAAATTCAAAAAGCATGATTATATTCTTATGCCTTTGAATTTCTGTGTGATAGGAAGAGAATGTACAATCCCACTATAGGTGTAACTAGTCTTGTAAGCATTTCTGCCCTCCACAGATAAATTTAATTGCTATAGTTTCTGTTTTTGTTATATGTGGTATGCATTTTTATTTTAACAGTTCTAGTTCAGATTACATTTAGAATATAATATCTTTTTTTTTTTAGAATATAATATTTTGAGAGGTAAAATTTCCTTGTTTTCACCTCAGTGCAGAACAAAGTAACTAATAAAAGTAATCATTCTTTTTAATTTATTTATTTCATTTTTTAAGTTTTTATTTAAACTCTAGTTAGTTAACATATAGTGTAATATTGGTTTCAGAGGTAGACTTTAGTGATTCATCATTTACATATAACACATAGTGTTCATCACGAGTGACCTCCTTAATACCCATCATCCATTTAACCCATTCCCTGGCCCACCTCCACTAGTTAAGTGTCTATTTCATGATTTGACACACTTTCTCTCTCTCTTTTCCTTCCCCTATGTTCATCCATTTTGTTTCTTAAGTTCCACATAAGTGAAATCATATGTTATTTGTCTTTCTGACTGACTTATTTCACTTAGGATAATATACTGTAGCTCCAGCCACATTGTTCTGCTTTTTCTTTTCTAAAAAGTGAAATAGAAATATTGTTATAAATAGTGACTTCCAGTGAATGTCAAATATTAATGAATCATTTTCAGACTAGCTTCAAAGTGAATATACACAATCATTAATAAAAATAGATTTTATTATACACACATACTTTAATCTATTATTAATTGAAAATATTTAGATTTCACACCTTAAATTTTACAATAATTTGCATATATTCATACTTTAAGACAAAAGATTGACAATCTAGAGCCCACAGGTCAAATATAGCTCACCTCCTGTTTTTGTAAATAAAGTTTTATATAACCATCCTGCTTTCATGCACAATTGGGTAAGTGGGATGGAGACCTTTATCCCACAAAAGGTAAATATTTTTTAGTTAGGTTTTTACAGAAAAACTGTGATGACTCTTGTTCTAAAATATTGCTTTGGAACCTAAAGTAAAAAACTGAGTGATTCCTTGAAGAAATGGGGATAATTTTTGGTTTTTCATTTGCGATCCTGGATTTTTACAAAAGAAGTTTTTTTGTTTGTTTTGTTTTGTTTTGTTTTTTAATGGAAACTTCCCGAAAGTCACTTTCCATTAGGATTTTAGAGGCAGGCAGAAACATGTTAAATGTGAGTTTAGTTCAGTTTGTTTCAAAGAGTTTTTAAGGAAGAGTTCAACATTGTCTCTGAATGCACTCAAGTGATCTCAAAGAAGACAATAAATCTTTTATGTTATCACCTAATAATATAGTGGGTAAATCAATTTCTACAGAATAACAAGTATATAGACACACATACACTCACATGCACACACACACACACACACACACACACGCACACATTCAGGCACATATTTTCCCCATCAACAATGAGCCCTAAGCAAGTTTTCCTGTCTGTATTCTTACCTTTTACTCAGGTATTCATGACATCCCACAAAAACACATCATCCCAAAAGAAATGGGAAAGCTAAATCAAACTTGATACAAAACCAATGATCTCCATTCATAGAGCATTTAATTTTCAAGACAGAAAAAAAGTGTTTATAATTTCTTAGTAAGATTTAGAGACCTCCCATATGAATTCAGCTCCAATCTTTCAAGTTGAATGCAAATGTGGGTATCTAAAATTCTATGAGTTTAAGTGGTTTTGAGTTCTGTAATGAAAAGTTTGAGCATTGTTCTCAGAGGAAACACCTCCTGGCAGAGCTTCAAGGAAAGAATATGTGATTGCGGGGAGATTAGAAATTCGTATTGCATTAGATTTTCATCATTCTGTGGGATAGGCCTGTTGTCAGTGCTATGTCAAGAAGAATGACAGATCAGTATCCACAGCTTTTGTGAAAACCTAAGATGGACGAAGCTGTATATACTTTTAACATAGTAATATGTAACTTTCTTAGGCGTCAAATGCAATAGTAATATTGAAACCCAATTTTTTATCCATTCTTTATTCTGTCAAGGTTAAAACATATAGTATTTTTATTTATTATCATCTAAGTAAACATTGGCTACTTTCAATTTTATTAAAGAAGCTGGTGAATATAAATAGAATACCAAGCAATTTTTTCTATCTTGGAAAAAAAAAAGTATATTTTCATTGGTGATTTTTTAAAAAAAGAAACACTCTCAAAATTGATCCATTAGCATACTAGGCAATATAAATGATGCAGTGATATTCTGTGACTGCTGTCCTGTCTTAATTTAGGGGAGTCTAAATCGAAGGGATATATACTATATGTTTTCACAATGAATGCAAATATTTATGTATGTAACTAAGTGTAGTTTCCTTATCATACAGTATTTTTTTTAAAGACTTTATTTATTTATTTGACAGAGATCACAAGTAGGCAGAGAAGCAGGCAGAGAGAGAGGGGGAAGCAGGCTCCCCGCTGAGCAGACAGCCCGATGCGGGGCTCGATCCCAGGACCCTGAGATCATGACCTGAGCCAAAGGCAGAGGCTTTAACCCACTGAGCCACCCAGGTGCCCCATCATACAGTGTTATTAAACAATAAGTCTATCCATTTTTATGTGGAGAAACACTTTTGGTCATTTTATTATTGTAAAAGAGATAATATTTAACATATCTAATATGCAGAAACTTAGTTTTCTTCACATGTCTTTCTATTTGATTGATTTTACAGGTTTCAAGTTTATGGAAGAAATACACTCAAGGTATTAGTACATTTTTATTAATGCCATTTTTATTAATACAGTGTGCTTATTGGTATTAAATAAAGTTTACTAATAAAGAGCATAGAAAGATACTATGAACATTTAATTTCAATGTTGAGAGAACCTACAAGAAAAGTGACACATAAACCATTGTGTCAAGGGTGAAAAGCTGGGGTTCAGCCTACAGTGAATCCAGGGCTTATGCTTTTCTGGTTCTCGGGTTATGTCCCAGCTGCAGTAATGTGTGATGGGTTGTCTTCCTGTGAAAGTATGATATATCTAACCAACTTACCGTACCCTTTTCTCTATCAAATAATTACTTATATAACTATTTTCCAAGTATGGCAGAGGGATAAAATTGAGGGAGGTGTTAAGAAGAGAAAATATGCTTACTATTTGGAATTTCATTGTCTCTGTAACTTCTAATTAACTTCATTCTTCTAACTCTGATAGATGTTTGATTGGTAAGGCTTACTATAATGAAAAGTAAAGATGGCAAGAAAGGTAAAGAGGTTGTATTTGTAAAATATTTGATAAGGAATCTGTATACATATGAACAAGGACATGAAACAACACAAAGCATATCTGATAGAGTGATGAAAACAAATATTGCCATTAATAATGGAAGATTAGCTGAATTCATCCAAGAAAAGAGTATTTTGATAAATTATTGGGTTATGGACAAAGGAAAATTGGGTCTTTGAGTTATACTTGTACAGTATACATGCCTGGAGAACCTGAAACACCAAAAAGAAAGAGAAATTCTATAATTATGAAAATATATTATGAAAATATAATATGAAACATAAATTATGGAACTTGAATTCCTGGTTCAAATATTATCCATATTTCAATGATTTCAAGATATGTTAATAAAATCTCCTTCCTAAATACTATATTTCATATATATTATAGATATAATATATATATTTTGCATTGCAATCATCAGTGATAGATGATCATTTCCAAAACATGGTATACACTACCTCAATTAATTAAAAAAATTTTAATCTATTTTTCTTTCTTCCATTTATTGAGATATAATCGACTTATATTATTGCATATTGTTTTAAATACTACATTAAAATAATCTTCGTATACTTTCATATACATTATCATTTCTTTTAAAAAATTCATATATTTTTTCTTTTTTTTAAAAGATTTTATTTATTCATTCGACAGAGAGCGAGATCACAAGTAGGCAGAGAGGCAGGCAGAGAGAGAGGGGGAAGCAGGCTCTGTGCTGAACAGAGAGCCCAATGCCGGGCTCAATCCCAGGACCCTGAGATCATGACCTGAGCAGAGGCTTTAACTCACTAAGCCACCCAGGAGCCCCATATATTTTTTCTATCAGAATATTATTTTGCCACTGATTTGCAGTAATTTGTATTTGTAAAAATAGTTTTTATTTTTATGTACATTTATTTTATGTATATTATATGATCTTATGAATTAATATAAATAAAATTACTTTTAAAATTCTGCGGTAGAGAAGTCAAATAGAAAATAATGTCACCTTTACCCATATTAGTGTTTTAAGTTTGGCTGCATATACCAGAAATAATTCCAAGTAACAGTTATTGTAAAGAGAGTTTAATTTCTCTGCCATATGTAAAAATACTGACATAGACATGAAGGCATGGTGGCTGCACATGTTTGTAAGAGACTTAGACTAAATCCAATTGTCTGTTGTGTCATTTAAAGAAAGTGACCTATGCTTTGTTGATTCAAGATGTCTTTCAAGGTTCTAAGTTAATAATTTGGTGCTTGGTGCATTAAATTACTAGATTTTTGCATCCTTTGTATAAACTATTTGGACACACTATATTTTCTTTACATATAAAGTTGCAATCACGTGTGGTGAGGGGAGAGCAGGATTCATAGAAAGCAGTGTGAAGATGTGCAGCATAGCATGAGCCTGACTCCACATCATTGGGTAATTTCTTTCTTTTCTCTCTCTTTTTTTTTTTTTTAAAGATGGAACACTTCACAAATTTGTGTGTCGTCCTTGCACAGGAACGATGCTAATCTCTGCAGCATTCCAGTTTTAGTGTATGTGTTGCCAAAGTGAGCACAACACTGAATAATTTCTATTGTCAACTGCTGTTCTTCATGAGGGGGCATTTAAAGTGTGACAGAGGCCAATGCCCGGGCTCCTGGGGTCCTGGGCTGGCAGTGCATCTGGGAAAAACCATCCTCTGTTTGATGCTAGAACAGAGGAGGGGGATGCTCAGGGTGTAAAGTGTGAGGAGGTGATCTGTTGTGTCCAGTAAGTACATCCAGGATGTAACTTCTGAGCCCCAATCCAAAGCTGGCTTTACTTCCATTAATGCCGGTGATCCTGCATCTCATGAGTACACTTGGGTGTCTGTCCTCTCTCCACATTTTATTGCCCTCCCACCCGAGACTTGAGGTAGGTCAGCACTCAAAATGGATGAGCAGGAAGCTTTGGTTTATAGTTGTAAATCCTTGGTCAAGTAAATTAGGCAATTCCAAGGGGTGTGGGTTTCATCCTTGCAGAAAATATGGGCCTTAAAAACTAAGAGAGTCACTGTTAGAGGGCTTTGTTGAAGAAATAAAAGATAGCTTTTGAAAAATAAATAAATAAAAAATAAATAAATAAATAAATAAATAAATAAATAAATAAATAAGGTTGTGATCAATTTGCTAATAAAAAATATTTTTGTAGGCTCATGAGTGAAAGTAGCCCACTTAGGGACTTTAATCTAAGGGGGTGAGGTGGCAGGGACCTTATACTAACATTAAATATCATGTTTCTTTTCTAACTCACCAGACTGATCTCATGCCATATTTAAAAATATATATATCTTCCCCCTACATTGGAAAGTTGACCCTTCTTCTAAGTCTAAGGTCTTGTTGAATACTTCTCCTCTTCTTGTATAAATTGTCTCTTGAAGTCCAGTTCCATAAATCCAGTCTATCTATACAGATCCCTGTGGTTTTGTTTCTGGCTCCCCAAGTCCTAGTCCTGAATCAGTAATTTTCCAAGGTGAATGTAGCCTTGTTCTTCTACCATACTTTCCTGAGTTAATTAGGATTGTAGGTAGACTTTTTATCCAGTTCCTTTTTTTCATTAAATCTTGATACTTAAAGCTCAGACTAAAGAACAAACAATGAATTAATTTACTCATAAAAACTCAGATTTTAAAAATCTAGTTGTCCCATTATGTTTATAAAATTTAATTAAAGACCTAATTGGCTTATTTCTTCTCCATGGGTACTTTAGTATGATCTTCTTTATGGGCCAAAAAAATTGTCATGAAAGCACTGAAGGCCATTATTTGAGGAGGGAAGTGAGGAAGGAGATAGGATGGAAAAAACAAAATTTGCTATAATTCCTCTAAATTATTTTTTTGAAAGATGTATTTATTTATTTATTTGAGAGAGAGTGAGTGAAACAGAGTGAAAGCACAATCCAAGGGGCGAAAGAGAAGGAGAAGCAGACACCCCACTGAGCAGCGAGCCTGATGTGGGGTTCGATCACAGGACCCTAAAATCATGACCTGAGCTGAAGGCAGATGCTTAACTGAATGAGCCAGCCAAGGCACCCCTCTAAATGCTTTTTTAATGTTTTAAAACGAATGTTAGATTGCTTGTTTTTTTTTTTTTTTTAATCATTGATAACTTCTTTATGGTGAAGAGAAACCTGGATATAAGAAATTAGTATTCGATCCAAATTATTCTGAAATCTCACTCTAAAATTGGATAATATTTCAATAGAAATTTTCAGTACTATTTTTGGTATCCTATTTTCTCCTTCTTTCTAGATAATTTTAGTGGAAAGCTAGGATTAGCTGCATTGGGTATTGCTAAGCAGTTTCATAAAAGAAAACAATTCAGAAAGCTAATGAACATTCTGATAATGCTTATGTATCCCTTCTAAAAGTAGCAAACATTTATTTCATATTTAATTTTGCTAAGTTAAATACCTATAATCCCACTATTTTAAATATTTTTCTTTTAAAACAGTTTGAAAATCAACCTATATTATATGCATTGGTGTTACAGTTTCTGATAGAAAAGAATCTATATAGTTATGTGATAAGTAACTGAAAGGGAATCTTTTTTTTAAGATTTTATTTATTTATTTGACAGAGAGAGAGAGATCACAAGTAATCAGAGAGGCAGGCAGAGAGAGAAGGGGAAGCAGGCTCCCTGCCTAGCAGAGAGCCTCATCTAGGGCTCGATCCCAGGACCCTGAGATCATGACCTGAGCTGAAGGCAGAGACTTTAATCCACTGAGCCACACAGGTGCCCCTGAAAGGAAATCTTGATAATCACTGAGACTGTAATAAATGTTAGTGTATTGAATACCATGAAAAAGACAAATTTGATTTTGAGATTTAATATAAATAATATACATTCAGATATTTGGATAAGTTTAGGCATACTTATATTTTCATTCGCAAGTAATACAGTAAAAAGAAATTGTTTTATAGTTCATGCATTGATAAATACATTATTGGAATAAGACATTTCCTACGTAAGAAATTATTATGTTACTTACATTCCTTTTAAAATATATTTTTAAGGTTAATTTGGGATTTATTTTATAATGGAGATTTTTAAAATTTTATATTTAAGTAAACTACACCCAATGTGGGGCCCAAACCTACAACCTCAAGATCAAGAGTAGCTTGCTCCACCGACTGACCCAGCCAGGGTCCCTTTTTAAAGGAGCTCTTTATTGATTATACATTAAAATAAGACTTATGCACATTTGGATAGTAATTAAGAAAGCATTGTGGACTCATCTGAACATTAAGGAATTCAAATCAAATCCCATAACTCCGTGGACTAGATGGGGTATACAGTAAATACTTATCCTGCAATCTTACAATTTTTATGACTATTTTGAGATTATACTACCGAATTATAGCTGTTCTCCCTTTCAGAAGAGTAAAGGAGATTAATGGAAGGAACTCAGAAGTTGACTTGTTTCTGAGTTTTGCCTGCACTTTACTCCACCAACTCATCATTTTTCAAACACCAATTGGTCCAGAATCCTGGATTACTATAAATTCTCCTAAAACGAGGTGAGAGTTTTTGGATACCTTGTGTGTATGTGGGTGCATGAATAGTTACACTGAATGCAGACCATGACAGAATTAGACTAATCTTTGGTAAACTCCCCTATGAATAGCAACAATGATGGACAGAATTGATAGGTACAGTATCATTCAAGGTTCTTAACTCATTGCATTTTTTATTTTATACCTCAGTATTTTCCTACCTCCATACTCTATTCCAGCAATATCATTATGTAATAGTTCTACAGTGGTAGACATACTCGCATTTTTTTTTAATATACATATTTCCTCTGTCCGAATTGTTCTTTTCTTTTTGTCTTCCTATCTTCAATATGTCCTCCTACAAGAATGCCTATAAGTTCAATCTTCTCCTTGAAAGTTTTGCTAACATTACAGTTTGAATTTTTTTCTAAAATGACTTGTCAATAAAATAAAATAAAATATAAAATAAAATAAAGTAAAATAACAGAATAAAATAAAATGACTTGTTAACTTATCTGTATCCAATCCAACTATTTCATAACTAGAATGAATTGATAGGAGACAGTGGAGTATTTCTCAATCTAAAAATTAAACATATTTTATCTCATCTTTAACTCTACCTGGATGCCCCCAAAGAGGGCATTAATAAAATTGTTTATGCATGTAAAGGCTATGATATATATAATGCCTGTCTTCATAATAAAATGAACTTTATTGAAAGTTTAGATCAGTGAAATTATGGTACTATATGTTAAGGATCACTTTTAGGGACGGGAAAGCAATTAAAATATCATTTGCTTGGTTATAATGATGGCTGAGGGAATTACAAGAGATCCAGTTATAACAAAAAATTAAAGTTAAAATGATACAGCTAAAAATGCTAGAGTTGACATAACACTAAATAATAAAAAATGGCATTGTGCTTTTTACTATAATTATATTGATATTTGGAAGGGTGGGCTTTAACATCACCCTTAAATTCTTCATATGGCAAAAAATTTTAATTTTTATTTCCAGGAAGATACACACATATAATAGTTTAAAATTATCTAGATGATATTCACAGTAGAAAAAATATTATCTAGAATCTTCTCGTTAGAAGACTATATGCATTAAACTAGCTACCCTTAAGTTTTGTCTTTCCATTTAGCCCAATTTTTTCTTTCCAAACACTTGTTGACTCTGTTAATGCACTGTTATTTTTCTAATTACTAAATGTTAAGGTAAGCCTTATATTTGGTTCTTCTATTCATATCTATCAAATCCTGTTCATCCTGGTGTGTAACAAACCCCTGGCCTGCCTTTCCAGTTCTTCTCTTTTCTTCTTAAAGCAAGTCCTTACTGCCATTGCTTAAATTAATTTGACATCAAGCAATCAAATTCCAAATGTCTAATTATAATTCTCTTTTAACTGTATTTTAATCCGAAGTTTTCTTATAAATTCACTGAATTTTCTTTCCTAACGTCAAGTCAAATTACAACATTTGCCTAACCTAAAATACTCTGTGATTACTAGTTGTCTTACCAAAAATCCAAAATCTACAACTGAAGGTCTTTATAATCTGTTTTCATAAAATATACCTAAGATATCATCTTTTTAATTTTTACTCAATCCATGTCCCCTACAGCTGGAAGTATTACACCTAATATTTGAGTATTCACAATGTACCAGATGAGGCTAATGCCACTCAGCATGATAAATCTCCAATCATATCTATAGCTGATGGTTAAACTTTGGCATAGAATGTTTAAAGTCCTTGCACAAAGTTGCATAGCTAGTTGATGGTAAAATTTGAATTTGCTTCTTGGCATCTGGCTTGAAATCCGGTGCCTTAAACACCAAAGCTTCATAGGTACTGTTAGGCAGATGCAAATTGTATTGGGACAAACCTATTTCATAAAAAAAGCATAATATGTAATTTTCTGTACTCTTGAAGCACGTTGTTTTATTAGATATACAATTTTAGCTATTACATTACATGATAAAGACCCTAACTAAAGCCTATTTTAGCTTTTAGAAAAAATTTTTACTGGCTGATGTTAAGTTTTACACATATGCCCTTGCTAAGATTGTATCTATAATGTATTTGGACATCTGCTTAATTCAGTAAAACAACTCAAAGAAATTGAAACTGCCTAGGTATATACACATATACACTATTAAATTGATTGACATTTTTCAATTTTCAGGTAGATGTAATGTGTGGATGTAGTATCTTATCACTCTGCCATTAGGTTTAATGATATTACCACAAGGAATCTGATACTTGCAGAATTATCGTGCCAGTATCCTATTTCTTAGCATCTTAATATTCATCAAGGTGTTCCAGTTTCTCTTCCTCTCTCATCCCATAGGATGGAAGTGGAACAGCTGTTGCCAATTCATAGCATATGGACTTATCTTTTTCATTACAATATATTTTCACTCGAGTACATTGGAAGCTCTTACAATGAAGTGTTTTTCTTCATAATCCAAATAATTGGAACATGAAAAGACCTACTAAAAGAGAAGCATAGTTTGTCAGTTCCATTTCCTTAAAATAGTCTAGATTTTATTAATGCTCAAAAATATATAGTAACTACTTCTATGCATTTCTGTGATGCTTTAAGGGAAAAAAGTTAATTACATATTTACATGACAAAGCCATATGTTTGATAGCTGACTTTTGGCATCAAAAGGAATCCCTTGGATATCAATTATTGCTTTATGGAAGTTTGGGAAAAACCTGCACTGAAAAGGCTGACAAAGAAAATCAATGATAAGCTCTTCATAATGAAAGAATTTTTATTCAGTTTTACTGTGTCAAAAACATCTTTAGTAATGGAATAGTAGCAAAGCTTTCCTTTTTGTTAGGTGATCAATATATTTTTATAATTAATCTACTTATTACACATTCTTTTTAATGTGAAATCTAAATTTAATATACTCTGTTAAATTTTCAGTCATTTGAGTTAACAAATTACTACTAAATGCTATTTTGGTGATTTATAACCTTTATGGCTATGCACAAAAATTGTTTGACATAACCAAACAAATGATAACAAAATCTGCTACTTTGGTTGTTTCAAATTAAAATAATGGATTAGGGATGCCTGGGTGGCTTAGTCGGTTAGGTGGCTGCCTTTGGCTCCGGTCATGATCCTGGGGTCCTGGGATCGGGTCCTGCATCAGGCTCCTTGCTGAGCGGGGAGCCTGCTTCTCTCTCTGCCTCTGCCTGCCATTCTGCCTGCTTGTGCTCTCTCTCTCTCTCTCTGACAAATAAATAAATAAAATCTTAAAAAAATACTCGAGTAATATTATTTGATACCAGAATAAGAGCTTCATGAGAGCAAACATATTTGTTTATTTACTGCTATACTCTATGATCTAGAACAAACATGGCATATTTCAAGGGCATTAGTACCTGTTGCATGATTTGAGGAAGTAGTAGGAATGCCATTAAGAAAAATTACATCTTGAGTGGTGAATGAATGATAGGCATTTTTTTCCTTTCCAATACTAAAAGCATTTGCCATTCATTTAAGTTTTTTTTAAAAAAAGTCCTCTTACTGTATTTTTTTATTGGTATGGTGAAGTTATTATCTTTATTAAATATCTTTAAAATCTTTAAGACATTTTAAAATGAGTATTTAGATAATTCTAATTAGTATGATGCATTTGAATATTTAAATATTTTCAAAATGTTTTGTGTGTCTAGTTGTTTATGTTAGGAAAGCAAACTATGATTATTTCTGAAGAAATTAAACTGAAAAATGTAATAGGAATTCGAGTGTCAGCAGTCAGAGGCTGAGAAAAAAGTGAATGAGGAATATTTCCGGGTAGAAATAAGTGATCAGTGGAAAAATATAATATCTTTTTTATGAGCAAGCCAAAGTATAGAAGAAAATTAAACCAAAATTGCTATAACAAGAACAAGAATTGAAATAACTTACCTTTTCCCCATTTTAAAATGTGAACTATAATCAAGACAAAGCAGACTACTGAATAGACATTGAGCTCCTGGAAAATGAGAACACGGTAGTTCAAAGCATGAGCAAGTAGTGCAGTAGCTAGCAATGTAAGAGCAAGGACATGTTTTCCGTGAAAAGCTAAGATGCTGTGGTCTGAGAAGAAAGCAAGAACAACCCCTGAAGGAGCATCTGGATGGCTCAGTTGGTTGAGTAGCCAACTCTTGATTTCGGCTCAGGTCCTGGTATCAAGCCTCACATCGGTCTCCTTGCTCAGTGGGGAGTCTCCTTCAGGATTCTCTTTGCCCCTGCTCTCTCTCTCTCTTTGTCTCTGTCTAAAATAAATAAATATATATATATTTTTTAAGAACAACCCCCGAAGGCTTCTACCTCAGTCAAAAAAATGAAAGGATACAAAAATGATTGCAGTTGAGAGGAGCAACTTCTAAAAATAGATATCATTAAGGAACTACAAACGCTCCTAAAAACTACACAGCCAATGCATTGTTATATACTATTTTCTGTTATGTCTCTTCACTTTAATGTAATCTGTTAACAATTACGTTTGCTGTTGTAGTTACTTTAGGAATAAATGTTGTAAAATGTCAAACTGGCGCTATGTTTTGAAAATAATAACTTGGTTGATGAAACACATGTAAAAATGCAAATATACAAATACTATGCTAAGTAATGATTACCTATTTAATAACTAAAGTAATACTTCAATAATTATATAAAGTAATAGTATGATACTAATATTAACTAAGCAATTATATTATACTAAGCATATGTCATATACATGTGTATATACATATATATGTATATACACTATGCTATACATGTTTTTGTCTATAAAAATAAAAAAGTTTTCAAGTTTCCCAAGCTTGAAGAAGTGGGTCATGCATATTGTAAACATAGTTTATATTTTTTTTAACTTTTTTTTTTAAGATTTTTATTTAATTTGACAGAGAGAGAGAGAGAGAGATCACGAGTAGGTCGAGAGGCAGGCAGAGAGAGAGAGGGGGAAGCAGGCTCCCTGCTGAGCAGAGAGCCTGATGTGGGGATCTATCCCAGGACCCTGAGATCATGACCTGAGCAGAAGGCAGAGGCTTTAACCCACTGAGCCGACCAGGCACCCCAACATAGTTTATATTTTTAATGGAGTCCAAACTTCTTCCTAAATATTGTAAGTTCATGAGAGAAGGAAAAAAAAATCAAATAGAGGGATAACAGAAACGTCAAAATTTTCCCATCTGAATATACCTAACAAATATACTTACCGAATTGTCCCTTTGTTAAAAAATACAGGCTTCCAGTTAAACTTTTTATTTCCATCCCACCCTCAAATCCTCCAAGCCTCAAATTGAAAGAAAGAGAATAAAAATAGAAACTCAACGAGACAAGAGATAGCAACACAATTTTGGAAGATGGAAACAACTGAGAAATGGCTGATGAGGCATTGTAGAATAATTTGAAATGTAAATGCTTTCAGACAGATATTTAGAAGAGAAAGATGCTGATTCTCTCTATAGAAATCAGCAGTATTTCAAGAATCAGAAATAATTATGCTGTATAGTTTCTCTATAATGTAAGATAGAAATAAAAGACTCATACATAAGTCAAAATAAGAGGTAGTTTCTTTTGCAATATCTGGCTTGTAGTAGAGTTGACCCTTCAACAGCATAGGTTTGAACTGCATGTGTCCACTTATACCCAGATTTTTTCAGTAAATACAGTACAGTACCATAAATGTATTTTCTCTTATGACTTTCTTATAACATTTTCTTTTCTCTGGGTTGCTTCATTGTAAGCATACAGTGTATAATACATATACAAAACACGTGTTAATCCACTGTTTATGCTATTGGTAAGACTTCCAGTCAACAGTAGGCTGTTAGTAGTAACGTTTTGGAGAGTTAAAGGTATACCTGAATTTTCAACTGCGTGAGGTTTGGCACCACGACCATTATGTTGTTCAAGGGTAAACTGTACAGACATTTCACTTTTGTCTTATATATTCCTTCTCCGTTATTTTATAAACTCCCAGGGTACAGAGGCCACATAACTCCAATAGTCTTTCTTCATTGTGATCTGGACATAACATTGAGTGATTAAAAGGAAAAATAGGTTTAAGAAAGGATAAATTTAAAACAGTATAGTTATGGGGCACCTGGGTGGCTCAGTCGGTTAAGCTCCTGCCTTTGGCTCAGGTCATGATCCCAGGGTCCTGGGATTGAGTCCCACATTGGGCTCCCTGCTTGGTGGGGAGCCTGCTAATGCCTGCTGCTCTGCCTACTTGTGCTCTCTCTCTCTCTGTTAAATAAATAAATAAATAAATAAATAAATAAAATCTTAAAAAAATTAAAACAGTATAGTTAAAACGTGTTTATTTCCAAAAAAAACCCCCCCAAAAAAAAACGTGTTTATTTCTAGTCCCTCTTGAGACAACAATAATAAAAATGTGTGATAGAAGAAATACATAAATCCAGATTCCCTACAGACAAAAAATGGAAGTGGAGAAGGATTATCAGTGGATAAAATATGTTTAGAAATTTTTGAAATAAAGTAGTTTCAGAAGTAGTGATGGTAAGCAATGGAGCTAGATAGGAAATGTTTATTTGATTGAATTAAAAAAAACTAGTCAATTAGAAGAAATAAAGTTGTGAGAGTAGAAATAGGCATAACAATTGGGATGGGGCCAAAGGAAATTCTAGTTTATTCCTATCACCTTATTAATTTTATTAAAAGTATATTGAAGCAAATAGGGGCACCTGGGTGGCTCAGTGGGTTAAAGCCTCTGCCTTCGGCTCAGGTCATGATCTCAGGGTCCTGGGATCGAGCCCCGCGTCAGGCTCTCTCTGCTCAGCGGGGAGCCTGCTTCCCCCTCTCTCTGCCTGCCTCTCTGCCTACTTGTGATCCCTCTGTTTCTGTCAAATAAATAAACAAAATCTTTAAAAAAAAGTATATTGAAGCAAATATAATAACATTTTAAAATGGCAATTTAGGTGTCAGATGCATGCCTTTTATATTATTTATTATACTTTTTCTTTAATAAAGCAAACCATTTAAGTAAATGATAAAGCTAACATGTCATTTCATAAAATAACACAGATAGGTACTATAAATTATACGTACTATTTGAGTGCTGATGATTTCTAATCTTTTATCTTCAGCAAACCCTTTCTTCTAAATTGTAGACTCATGCATCCACCTACCTAAATCTCCATGTAAGTATATTATAGACATTTCGGATTTAACATGTGCAACATTGGTGTGCCTGGGTGGCTCAGTCTTGAAAGTCTTGACTCTTGGTTTCAGCTCAGGTTATGTCTCAAGGTCGTGAAATTGAACAACTGTCTCTATGCTGGGCATGGAGCCTGCTTAAGATTTTCTTTCTCTCTCTCCCTGTGCTCCCTGCCCCTATTCTCTGGCATTTGTGCTCTCTCTCTCTCTAAAAAAAAAAAAAAAAGAATCCCTGAGTTTCTGAGTTTGAGGATGTGACAACAGAAATTTCCAAAACTGAAGAGCAATTTCTTTGAAATGTGAAACAATATGACTGATACACTACGTATTTTATTTAGTTCTCTTATTTATTATGTTTCCTCATTTAAATGGAGACTGCACTAGGGTATCATTGTCTTCTCTTTGCCACTCTTTTGTGTTTTGTCTGTATTATACAATAACCAGAATGGTCTGCTAAAACTGAGTACATATTACTCGTGTTGACATTTCAATGGTTTCTCAAATCACTCAAAGTAAAAGCAAAACTCTTAACAACTTGCGCGTGAACGGTCTGCTTTCCATTCCATCTCTGACCATCCTGCCATTCTTTTCCTTGCACTAACCCTACTCTGGGCACTGTGGGTTTCCTGTAGTTTCCAGACACACCTGTCAGGCTTCTGCCTCAAATGTTGGCACTTGCTAGTCTCTCTAAAAAAATGATTTCAGAGCATCACCATGGCTCACCAGCTCACTTTCCTACATCTCTTAAAGCAAAAGTCACCTTGTTCTGAGGGTCTCTTTTCCACCCCATCTAAATCATCCGTCCCACCTCTATCCTATATTATCCTCACATGGTTTGTTTTGTCTTCTTAACAATTATCATTGACTAAGGCACTAAGAAATTTATTTAGTTCTCTTATTTGTTATCAGTTTCCTTATTAAATAGAGACTACATTAGGGAAAAGTTTACAGTTTCTACTATGGATATTATTACCTCAGCATTTAAAACAATGCTTAGAACATGGCATATTCTCCAAAAAGATGTGATGAGTAAAAGATCTTTTAATTAATTTTTTTACATGTTCTTTATTTTTCTACATGTTCTTTATTTTCCATTGCAGGTTTTATTTAAAGTTGGTGAACATAACAGTGTAATATTTGTTTCAGGTACAGAATTTAGTGATTCATCACTACATACAACACCTGGTGCTCATTACAACAAATGCCCTCCTTAATCCCCATCACCTGTGTATTAACCCATCTACTGACCACCTCCCCTCTGCTTTGTTCACTATAGTTAATATAGTCTGTTTTATGGTTTGTCTTCTCCTTCTTCCTCCCCTAAGTTTGTTCATTTTGTTTCTTAAATTACACATATGAGTGAGAACATATGGTATTTGTCTTTCTCTGACTTATTTTGCTTACTATAATACTCTCAAGTTCCATCCACATCCTTGCAAATGGCAATGGCAAGATTTCATTATTTTTGATGGTTGAGATTTCATTATATAATGAAATATATATATATATCTTTTTATCCATTCCTCAGTTGATGGACATTTGGGCTCTTTCCATAATATGGCTATTGTTGATAGTGCTGCTATAAACATCATGACGCATATATCCCTTTGAATTAGTATTTTTCCTTCCTTTGGGTAAATACCTAGTAGTGCAGTTGCTGAATCATATGATAGTTCTATTTTTAACTTTTTGAGGAACCTCCATACTGTTTTCCAGAGTGGCTGTATCAGTTTGCCTTCCCGCCAACAATGTAAGATGATTCCACTTTCTCCCCATTCTTGCCAACACTCGTTATTTCCTATATTGTAATTTTAGCCATTCTGATAGGTGTGAGGTGATATATCATTGTAGTTTTGATTTATAGTTCCCTGACGATGAGTGATGATGAGCATCTTTCCTTTGTATCTGTTGGTCATCTGTATGTCTTCTCTGGAGAAATATCTATTCTTGTCTTCTGCCCATTTTTTTTTTAAAGATTTTATTTATTTATTTGACAGAGAGAGAGAGATCACAAGAAGGCAGAGAGAGAGGAGGAAGCATGCTCCCCGCTGAGCAGAGAGCCCCATGCGGGGCTCGATCCCAGGACCCTGAGATCACGACCTGAGCCAAAGGCAGAGGCTTTAACCCACTGAGCCACCCAGGTGCCCCTCTTATGCCTATTTTTACAAACTGGATTATTTGTGTTTTGAGTGTTGAGTTTTATAAGTTCCTTATATATATATTAACCCTTTATTGGATATGTCATTTGCAAATCTCTTCTCTCATTCTGTAGCTAGCCCTTTTGTTTTGTTGAATGTTTCCTTCATCATGCAGAAGCTTTTTATTTTGATGAAGTCCTGTTAGCTTATTTTTGCTTCTGTTTCCCTTGATTCAGGAGACATAACTAGTAAGAAGTTCCTATGGCCAATGTCAAAGAGGTTCCTGCTTGTGTTCTCCTCTAAGGTTTTAATGGTTTCCTGTCTCCCATTTGGGTCTTTCATCTATTTTGGATTTATTTTTGTGTATGGTACAAGAAAGTGGTCCAGTTTCATTTTTGCATGTTGCTGTCCAGTTTTCCCAAAACCATTTGTTGAAGTAACTGTCTTTTTTGCATTAAACGTTCTTTCCTGCTTTCTCAAGATGAGTTGACCTTATAGTTGTGGGTTCATTTCTGGGTTTTTGTTCTGTTCCATTGATCCATGTGTTTGTTTTTGTGCCAATACCATACTATCTTGATCACTACAGCTTTGTAATATAGCTTGAAGTCTAGAATTGTGATGACTCCAGCTTTGTTTTTCTTTTTCAAGGTGGCTTTGGTTATTTGGGGTCTTTTGTGGTTCTATACAAATTTTAAAACTGTTCTATTTTTTTGAAAAATGCTGGTGGTATTTTGATAGAGATTACATTAACTGTGCAGATTGCTTTGGGTAGTATAGACATTTCAATAATATTTCTTCTTCCAGTCCACGAGTGTGGAATGCTTTTCCATTTCTTTGTGTCATCTTTCACTTCTTTCATCAGTGTTTTATAGTTTTCAGAGCACAAATCTTTTATCTCTTTGGTTAGGTTTATTCCTAGGTATCTTTTGGATTTTTGTGCAACTGTAAATGCAATTGATTCCTTGATTTCTCTTTCTGCTTCATGTTTGGTGTATAGAAATGCAACAGATTTCTATACATTGATTTTGTATCCTGCAACTTTACTGAATTCATGTTTCCTTTCTAGAAGTATTTTTGGGTGAGTCTTCTGGGCTTTCTTTTTTTTTCTTTTTCTTTTCTTTTTTTTTTTTCTGGGTTTTCTATATAAACTATCATGTCATCTGCAAATATTGAAAGTTTTTCCTTATGGATTTGGATGCCTTTTGTTTTTTTGTGTTGTCTGTTTGCTATGGATAAGACTTCCAATACTTTGTTAAATAACAGTGGTGAGATGGGGTACCTGGGTGGCTCAGTGGGTTAAGCCTCTGCCTTCAGCTCAGGTCATGATCTCAGGGTCCTAGGATCAAGCCCGTGTCAGGCTCTCTGCTCAGCAGGGAGCCTGCTTCCTCTTTTCTCTCTGCCTGCCTCTCTGCCTACTTGTGGTCTCTCTCTGTCAAATAAATAAAAAAAAATCTTAAAAAAAAAAAAAATAACAGTGGTGAGAATGGATATCCCTGTCTTGTTCCTAACTGGAACAAGGAAAAGCTCTGTTTTTTTTTCCCCCCATTGAGGAATATATTCACTGTGGGTTCTTCATATATGGCCTTATTATGTTGAGGTATGTTCCCTCTTTTCTCTACTTTGTTGGTGACTTTTAATATGAATGGATGTTGTACTTTGTCAAATGTTTTTTCTGCTTCTATTGAGAGGTTCTTATCTTAAGATATGGTTCTTATTCTTTCTTTTATTAATGTAATGCATCACATTGGTTGATTTGTGAATATTTAACCACCCTTGCAGCCCAGGAATAAGTCCCACTTGATTGTGGTGAATGATCCTTTTAATGTCCTGTTGGATTCAATATGCTAGTATTTTATTGAGAATTTTTGCATCCATGTTCATTAGGGCTCTTTTTAAATGTGATTAGGTAACCTAGGTGATGATCAACATTGTGAGGTCTTTTTTCATTTCTTTTTTTAAAAGTTGTATGATTACACAATGTTGGAAATTCCCCAATGCCTTTACTGTTCAAAACTGACTTTCAGAAAACCAATGAAGATCTGATAAATGTTAATTTTAACACTACCTTCTACTCTCCACCAATAGACACACTAGACTGTTTTTAAGGATCTGCATTATCTTATCATTACATTCATCATCTTCCATGGAATAGTTTCTGTTTAAAGGTTCTCGACCAACTAACCACTAGTTAGAGGACATTTAATGGGTACTAAGTATTCCTTTTTTTTTTTTTTTTTTTGTTATATTCTGGTAAAAAAATGCATAATGTCCAAAGACTAACTTTATTATTTGTCATAGAAAATTACAACAAATAGCCTTTTTTTTAAAGATTTTATTCATTTATTTGACAGAGAGAGAGATCACAAGTAGGCAGAGAGGCAGGCAGAGAGAGAGGAGGAAGCAGGCTTCCCGCCGAGCAGAGAGCCCGATGCGGGGCTTGATCCCAAGACCCTGAGATCATGACCCGAGTCAAAGGCAGAGGCTTTAACCCACTAAGCCATCCAGGCGTCCCCAACAAATAGTCTTTTAATGTAAATAGAAATTAAGTCGTACGAAAAGAGAAAACATACATAACAGTTGTCCTTAAGAAATACTTTATTAAAATACATCTCAGAGCAGACATTAAGTAGGAAGGCACTAAAACAGCTTCCTAACATTATATTCAGATTTTTATTCTCATTTATAGGCAAATAAGTTATCTGCCTTAAAAATACAAAAGAATTTATAAAGCTGCTGACATAACTGAGTCCCCAGAAAAAAAGATAAATAATTAAATAAAAAATAAAAAAGTGTTTAAGTACATACAAAAATAGTGAAAACCAAGGATATCATTATTAAAAACAATTACCTGAGAGACAAGCCATAATGTTATTGTAAAGATCTTACTATGCTACCTTGCCTTTGTTATCTAATTAACATTCCTTTTATATAGATAGGATATATCAAGTTGGTTATTATCAGTGATGTTACTAGATTTTATCAACTCAATATTTATTAGATAGTATCCATTCAAGTGAACCTGTAGGTCAAGACTTTAACATTTCTGTGCATTGGTTTACTATATTTTAAAATACACATAAAGTGTTGTTTTTAATGGAAATTTTTTTCATGAAAGATGATATGCAATCTTGAAAGTGTTTTATCTCTGAGACACTTATTTTTTTTCTTTTGGCTTTTCAAAACATGGAGATAGGAGAGTTTTAGGCAGAAACAAAAAAAAAGAAAAAGAAAAAAAGGAAAGAATGAAAACAAAACCCAAAAACTGAACTATGAGCATTCACTATTGCTTGCATTTATAAATATAAAAAGCCTGACTGACTTTGGTTAATTTCTACATAATTTCCCTAATTCTATTTATTCTAATTTGTTGGGAATTTTTAAAAAAGTGGTTTAATAGGGGCGCCTGGGCGGCTCAGTGGGTTAAAGCCTCTGCCTTCGGCTCAGGTCATGATTTCAGGGTCCTGGGATCGAGCCCCGCATCGGGCTCTCTGCTTGGCAGGGAGCCTGCTTCCCCCTCTCCCTCTGCCTGCCTCTCTGCCTACTTGTGATCTCTCTCTCTGTGTCAAATAAATAAATAAAATCTTTTAAAAAAAAAAAAGTGGTTTAATATAGTCACATTGTTTTGTTGGGTTTTTTATTTCTGAGCCACTGAAACCTTTCTTCCTTTTTTATTCCACTCACTATCTTGGTTCTGAATACATTATCTATGCTACTATTCCTTTTACAACTATACACAAACCCTAAAAGTTGCTTCTGTGTGAAAGAATGCAAAAATATATCTCCTTATACCAGTGTATTTTATTTTGTGTAACAGTTCACAATTTCAATGAAAAAAGTTTTGTTTAATACATCAGTATTTAGGGGTGCCTGGGTGGCTCAGTGGATTAGGCATCTGACTCATGATTTTGGCTCAGGTCATGATCTCATGCATCCTGGGATTGAGCCCTGCATGGGGAGCCCCACTCCGTGGGGAGTCTGCTTGAGATTCTCTCCCTCTGCCCCTCCCCCCATGAATGCACTCTCTCTCTCTAAAATAAATAAATAAATCTTTTAAAAAAATTACCTCAGAATTTAGATGTATAATAAAGTAGTTAATCCAGAATTAAAATATTATAAAAGTGATCACCTCTGCTTTATTTACCAATGCAAGATATTTGAAATGTGAACTCTTTCATTTTATACTTAATAGTTTCTAATTGATTTCAAATATTGAACTTGGTTTTCATCTATTACTATCACAAAATTGTTTGCGTCAGTGATCCAGTAATTAAATGCACACTACTACTTTTTTGCTTGCTGCTATGAATGGCAACATGGGCATTATTGTTCAGACAACACTACAAACAAAAACTGAGTATATTCTTCTAATACTCTTTAATGTTTATACTTTTAAATTATTTTTCTAATGAATGAAATTTTCTTTCAATATGATATTATTTTCCTTTTTGAAAATGTTAATATGTATGAGAGTATCTATACTTTTAGTTATTTTTTAGAGATGGGGATCTTTTTGGAAGTGGGTTCACTGGGCTTTGATAACTATAATTTGTGCTATTCTATTAATGCTAAGATGACTAGTTCGAATATAAAGTCTGGATGTGTAGGTTAATTTTGTCTTCTATAAAACTATTTTGATGCCAGTAGAAGATAAACAGATTTACTAAGTGGTTTCACAAAGAGTCACACTGTTAAAGAAAAATACATACTATCATAGTCATTGGGTGGATTTGAAAATTTGATCCATGAATTTTCTTAATGTTGATATAAGATTCTCCACATTTGAAAGGTATATAACGGGTAGTATGTAGGTACTCTAACCAGTAATTGAACAAATAATGATATAGATAAGTATACAAATGATATATAATTTGCTGAAGACTTTCTTAATTAGAGATGAAAAGAAAATAATTTATCAGATTTATTTAACCTTATTTGAATTTAGTGAAATGTTGAAAGCATAATGTCTTATCTTAACCTACCTTCTGAGTGCTTTAAGAATAAAGAAAACAATATCCATGAAAATATATTATTTTAGTTAAAAAATAATTTGTATGTATTTTAGGTGATTCTCCAGAAACAGAGTTGGGGATGGGTAATTGGATGTTACAATTTATCAAGAACATCTTCTCAAGAGAACAGGTAAGAGTCAGAGAAGCAAGATAGGGAAGATGAAGGAGTTCTGTGAGAATGTGTTTTCGGATGAAGTCTAGCTGATTCCATGGGGAGCTCTGTAATGTAATTTGTGCTGCTGAGTTTGGTCACACCTGAGACAGAGCAGTGGATAATTTCTACATCCATCCAAGAATGCTACCCTTTGATGATTGAAGCTGCCTAGTCCTGTGGTCCTGGGATTTATGCTGCACCCTACCACACTGGTAGCACAACTCCATAGGTAATAACTCCATAGCCATAACACCTATAGTTTAAAAGTTAAAAAAAATTATTACAATAACCTGCTATTAGTTAACATAATATAAAATATCATAAATTATAATAGCAATAAACTGAAATATGAGGAAAGAAGACAAAAGTGTGAATCATATGAATTCTGTTGAAATCGTTATCAATTTAAAATGGGGTATTACGAGTTTAAGATATTTTGTGTAAGTCTCATGGTAAGCACAAGGGAAAATCTTGTAGTAATTATACAAAAACATAATAAAAAAAATCAAAGTATATTGACACCAAAGACATCAAAATACAGCAGGTTAAGAAACAAGGAACAAAGGATCTATAAAATAACCCCCAAAATTAACAAAATATTAACAGTAAGTCCAAAGTTATTAAAAATTACTTTAAACATACACAGATTAAAATTTCTAATCAAAAGATATAGAATGGATAAAAAGATAAGATCTAACACTATGTATTTACAGAAGACTTACTTTAGTCTTGATAGCATACACAGATGAAATTGAAGAGATAGAAATAGACATTTCAAGCAAATGATAATAATAATGATAAAAAAGCTGGGGTAGCTATTTTTATATCAGGCAAAACAAGCCAACTAAAAATGGTTTAAAAAAGACAAAAGAGATCATTATATAATGATTAAAGGGTCAATACATCAAGAAGATATAACAGCTGTAAATGTATATGTGCCCAACATTGGAGCACCTAAATGAATAAAGCAAAATTAATAGAGATAAAAGCAAAAATAAACAGTGATCTAATAATAGTTGGAGACATTAATACCCACTCTCAGCAAGGGATAAATCAATGGGTTTTAACAACACAATAGACCAAATGGAACTAACAGACATATACAGAACATTTTATCTAAAAATAGCAGAATATACTATCTTCTCAAGTACACATGGAACATTATTTTAAGATAGTCCATATGTGAGGCCACAAAACAAGTCTTAGTAAATTTAAGAATATTAAAGTCATGCTAAGTATCTTCTCTGACCACAATGACATCGAATTAGGAATCATTAACAAGAAGAAACAGGAAAATTCACACACACATAGAAACACTTTCCTGAAGAACTAATGGATCAAAGAAGAAATTAAATGGAAAATCAATAAGTTTCTTGATACAAATGGAAATGGAAACACAATATATCGGAACTTATAAGATGCAGCTAAAGAAATTCTAAGAGGGAATTTCATAGCAATAAATGCCTACATAAAGAAAGTAAAGTTCTCAAATAAACAACCTAATTCTATGCCTTAAGGAACAAGAAAAAGAACAAAAGGAGCCTAAAGTTGGCAGAAGAAAGAAAATAATAAAGATTAGAACAGAAATCAATGAAACAGAGAACAGAAAAACAGTAGAAAAGATTAACCAAGCTTAGAGTTAGTTCTTTAAAAAGATGAACAAAATTGACAAATGCATCACTAGATTAACCAAGGAAAAAAGAGGAAGGAACCAAATTTAAAAAAATTATAAATGAAAAAAGGAGATATTGCAATTAAGACCACAGAAATTCAAAGGATCATAGGAGGCTATTGTGAAAACTGTAGAGCAAAAAACTATACAACCTGGAAGAAATGGAAAAATTCTTAAAAACATACAACTTACCAAGACCAAACCAGGAAGAAATACAAAATCTGAATAGACTAATTATTAATAAGGAATTGAATCAATAACCAAAAATCTCCCAACAAAGAAAAGTCCAGGAGCAGATGGCTTACCAATTATTTAAAAAATTAACACTTTCTCAAACTTTACCAAAAATCTGAGTAAGGTACACTTCCAAACTCATTTTATAAGGCCAGGATTATTCTGACATCAAAAACAGAAGAAGGGACACTGCTAGAAAAGAAAACTATGCCAATATTCCAGATACATAGAGATGTGAAAATTCTCAGTAAAATACTGGCAAATCAAATTCAGCAGCACATTCAAAAAAATCATTCGCCATGAACAGGAGGGATTTATTGCTGGAATACAAGAATGGTTCAATATATGCAAATCAATCAATGGGATGCATCACATTAATAGAATGAAAGAATCATATGATTATCCCAAAAGATGCAGAAAAAGCATTTGACAAAATTCAAATTCATTCATGATAAAATATTCTTAACAATTTAGCCATGGAAGGAACATATGTCAACATAATAAACATTATCTATGACAAGCCCACAGCTAACATCATGCTCAATGGTGAAAGGATGAAAACCTTTTTCTCTAAGATCAGGATAAGACAAGAATGCTCACTCTTATCATTCCTATTCAACATAGTACTGGAAGTCCTAGCTAGAGTAATTAGGAAAGAAAAAGAAATGAAAGTTATCAGAATTGGAGGAGGAAGAGGTAAAATTATCTTTATTTGCAGATATGACATGAAAACCCTATAGATTCAACCAAAAAACTGTTAGATCTAATCAATGAATTCATTAAATTGCACATTTCAAAATTAACACACAAAAATCAGTCACTTTCCATACACTAATAATGACGTTTCTGAAAAAAGAAATAAAGAATTTGATTCCATTTTTAATAGCCTCAAAAACAATAAATATTTAGGAATAAACTTAACTAAGGAGTTGAAAGATCTCTGCACTGAAAATAATAAGATATTGTGAAAGAAACCAAAGAAGACACAAATAAACGGAAAGGTATCCCACGTTCACAGACTGAAAGAATTAATATTATGAAAATGTCAAAACTCTTGAAAGCCATGTATAGTTTTGATGTAATCTCTGTTAAGATTCCAAAGGCATTTTTTTTTTTTACAGAAGTAGAAAAACAATCATAAAATTTATATGGAATCACAAAAGACCCCAAAAAGCCAAAGAAATCCTGAAAAAGAACAAAGCAGGAGGTATCACACTTCCTGATTTCAAGCCATACTATAAAGACATAGTCATCAAAATAATATGGTATCGGCATAAAAACAGACAATAGAACAAAGTAACAGAATTGAGAGCTTAGAAATAAACCTGAGCGTATATGCTTGGCTATTATTTAATAAGGGAGCCAAGATTACTCCATGGAGAAGAGACAATGTGTTCAATAAATGGCGATGGGGATAACTGGATAGTTGTAACCGTCCCTGAGAACAATGTACTGACCAAACATGCTTGAACATGTACCAGCATGTACAGGCTCTGGGGGAGACAATGATATTTGTCCTTCAAGCTGAGCAGCTGGGAACGCTGGGCCGGCCCGCTCAGGGTGGAACGCTGCCTGCTTCTTTGTTCTGTTATCTCCCCATCTCCAGAGATCACCTGTAGTTAATTAGATGATCCCTTTAAATGTGTTTACTCAACCACAAATCCTATACTGCTTGATCAAGCATATCTTGCTTATCTATAATCTCCTTCGACTCTTTTTTTGATTGTTATCTTGTATCTAATAAATACAGGACTGAGGAGTTGTTGGGGCGGCAGTCTTCTCAACTGCTGACCCCTGCTCCCGTTCTCTTGAAGCTGACTTGTTTGTGCCTCATTCTTCTCCCGTGCGCCCTTAGAAAGTAGCAGATAGTCACACGTAAAAGTATGAAACTGGATCCATATCTCACACTACTCACAAAAATTAACTCAAAGTAGGTTAAAGACTTAAGTGTAGGACCTGAAACTATGAAACTCCCCAAAAAAATACAAAAACAAAAACAAACATAGGAATAAAAGTCCTTGACATGAGTCTTGGTAATGATTTTTTGAATACGACATCTAAAGCGCAAGCAGCAAAATAAAAAAATATACAAGTGAGACTACATCAAACCAAAAAGCTTCTGGACAGCAAAAGAAACCATTAACAAATTTAAAAGCAAGCTTATAGAAAGGGAAAAATATTTTAATCAAAAGCAAACCTACGGAATGGGAAAAATATTTTAACCATATATTCGAAAAGGGGTTAATATTGAAAATATATAAAGAACTCACACCACTCAGTAGCAAAATAACATATAACCCAGTTATAAAATGGACAAAGACCTCAACGTTTCTCCAAAGAAGATATTCAAAAGTCCAACAGGTATGTGAAAAGATCCTCAACATCACTAGCCATTAGGGAAATACAGATTTAAACTACAGTAAGGTATCACTTCAATCCCGTTAGAATGGCCATAGTAAAAAGAAAGGAGTTAACAAATGCTGGCATGGCACTGTTGGCGGGATTTTAAGTTGGTACAGCCACTGTGGAAAACAGTATGGAAGACACTGAAAAATATTAAAAATAGAATCACCATATGATCCAGTAATTCCACTTCTGGGAATATATCCAAAGGTGATGAAAACACTAATTCAAAAAGATATCTACACTCCATATTCATAATGACATTATTTATAGTAGCCAAGACATGGAAACAGCGTGAGTTTCTACTGAAGGATGAGTGGTTAAAGAAGTTGTGAAATGTATATCACACACACAATGGTATCTTATTCAGCCATAAAAACCTAGAAAATCCTACCATTTGTAACAACATGGATGGAACTTGAAGACATTTTGCTAAGTGAAAAAAGTCAGAGTAGACGAACACTATATGACCTTATTTGTATATGGAATCTTGAAACAAACAAAGTAAAACTCATAGAAAAAGAGATCAGAAAAAAAAAAAAGAGATCAGACTTGTGGTTATCAGAAGTGGGATGAGAGGAACTGGAGGACGGTGGTCAAAAGGTACAATCTTCTAGTTATAAGTATGTACTACGGATGTAATAGCCAACATAACTGTAGCTAACACTGTTATATGATACATAGGAAAGTTAATAGAGTAAATCCTAAGTGTTCTCATTGCAAGGAGAATTTTTTTTCCCTTTATTCTTTTCTTCTTTCTTTACTTTTTATTATACCTACATGAGAAGATGGATGTTAGCTGAACCTATGTGGTAATCATTTCACAATGTATGTAAATCAAACCATCACGCTGTATACCTTAAACTTATACAGTGATGTATGTCAATTATTTTTCATAACACTAAAAAAAATAAATACAAATGGGAAAAAATTTATTCAGGAAGTCATATATGGAGGATAATAGTAGAAAGCTTAGGCAATTTTTATAAGACATTTAACTTTAAGAATACCTGTCACAACGTGTTCAACCTGCATAATTCATTATGTACTGATACAGTATGAAATCTGTTTATAAGTTTCCAAAATGAAAGATAATAGGCCTTGCGTAATGCATAGGTATGCATTTTTCCTGTTTAATAATATTTTCTGCTTACGATTATTTCAAAAATCTGTTTATAAGTTTCCAAAATGAAAGATAATAGGCCTTGCGTAATGCATAGGTATGCATTTTTCCTGTTTAATAATATTTTCTGCTTACGATTTATTTATTTCAAAGTGCTTTGGAAAATATTATTTTACTGTATATTCAGTGTATGAGAAAAAAATCCTTTCCTGAATGTATATATGTCAGTTTATAAATCATTCTCTTAAATCATTCTTTTGGGAAGAGTATATAAATTCTGAGAAAGCACAGCCCATATAAACATAATTTTGAATATAGATACAGAATAGTAACAAATAATCCATAATTTAGCTACAAATCCTTTTCAGTCAAAATTATATTTGAAGATATTGTAACATTTGTAGACCAACCTGCTTATACATAAATGAAATAACATTCAAATTGGTAAGAATTTCCCCTTCCCCATCATAATAGAATATATTATTCTTTTCTCACCCTAGGATTTAAATCACACACTTTAGAAAGGAATTACAATATAAGACAAAGATGTCGTGTATGAAATTATCTCTTTTCAGTAGTTTGTGACATAGTCCTCCTCTTCTTTCAATGAGGATTAACAGTAGTAGAAGTTGTGACGTCCATATCAATATATAGTTTAATTGACATTTCTTTACCATCATGAGTTCCGAAAAATGGACTATTTATAAAAAAAAGTAATACGACTTTAAAACATTAAAATTATAGGTATAAATTAACATTATAAATCAGTATATTAACTCATTTGTAAGGTTTTTAATCTTGATTAAGTTTCATCTTTAAGTAACAAATGTCATGCACTATTCAAATAAAGGCGCACAATTCATGTTGATGACATATGGAACATTTTAGAGAACAATACAATTTGTTTGAGTCTATATCCGTATCTCCAACTAAATCATTGTTGAAAACTTGCCCATAACATTTTTCTATCTGTGTCTTAAAAATAGGTAAGAAAAAAAATCCTTAAATATTTGTTTTAAGGAAATTTAGAAAATTTTTTCTTCTTCCAGACAAATCATTATATTTCCTTTATTTGAGACTCATTTAGTTCGATTTTTGTTGTGGCAATATTAACTGAAGTTTTCAGTTTGTTTTAATTTAATTTAACTTTTAATTCCAACTCCACATTTCAAATAGTGTATTTTTAGTACACAAATTTTACTAAAAATTAAACCCCTTATTTTTTAAAATTATTTATTTATTTGACAGAGAGAGAGAGAAAGAGCACATGCACAAACAGAGGTAGTGAAGAGCTGAAGGAGAGGGAGTAGCAGACTCCGCACTGAGCGAGGATCCCAGGACCCTGCTTCCAGGACCTGAGCCAAAGGCAGAAACCACCCAGGTGCCCCTAAACCCCTTAGTATTAAGAAGTGTTTGAGAGGTACATTATAAACAAGAAAATAAGTAATGTTACAATAAATAAAAAGATATAGACTATTTATTATAGAAATGTGTAAAACAATTCAATTATAGTGAAACACATCTGAGTAGCTAGCTGATAAACAATGTAAGTCTGTACCAATAGGGAAGTTTTTTTGTATAAAAAAATTTCAGCATGACAATTTTAGAAACATCCCAAGTGATATGAATGAGAGTGAGAAAAATTCTTTATTTTCTAAAGAATAGAGAAACATTCCTTCATCCAAAAGGTGATCCTGGAGACCCACTAGAGTAACAATGGTGGCATTAGCTCAAAGATAAGGCATGACTGGGGCTCATGATCTTTATTCATTTTCATGGAGGGAAAGCAATAAGATGAAATTTTGTCTTTAGAGCATGGGGCTTTTAATGCTGGAACTTATGGGAATCTTTAGTTTGTAGTTAAAGATTATTTTGTTAAATAAGGCAAAGTTTATCCTACAGGACTGTGAATCAGAGATACGAAGCTCTGTATCTGCCAAATACCTAATTCCCAGCATTGTCATGAAGAGTAAATGAGAAAGTTTCTATGACCTGATTATTACCTACTTGAATGTGGATAATATTTAATAAATTTTAGCTATGATCCTTGTTATTATAGTCAAAAAGAAATTGATTTAAATTTCATGTCTTGACATCTAGTCAATTAAAAAAAAATACCTTTGAAGAGACTTGCCATTGCCTATCCACTATCCATTCTATTTCACTTCTTTATTACCAAACGTACATTTTGTGGCTTATTGATGTGCTCGGTTTAATAGTGACAAATCCATTCCAGATTAAGATATCTAATGAAATACAAAGAGAGGTTTTTGTGTGGGGATTAAGGGAAAGTTCCTAACAGAGACCCAACTTGGCCTTTTGCTCTTTATCATTCTATTTTCTGCTTGTCTAGAATAGGAAGTGATGGCAGAACTGTAGTAGTTATTTTGACACTATGAAAAAAAGAGCACAAGGATTTCTAAGATCCCATGCTGAAATTTTTGAGCATCTAAACCACTATTACCAATTGCCTACCTCAGACCTCTTATTACATAAGAAATCTAGACCATTTGTGTTTAGTCCAATGTAGTCATGTCTCTGTTACTTGCAACTGAATATAATGCCTCATTAATTAATTTGCCTTGTGGGAGGCAAAAGAAGCTTAACATGTTTATCATCTACAACTTCTAAAAATATTGTTTAGTAAAATTCTTCTTCTTTTCCTGTATCTTAACAGAATATTGTTTGTTTTACTAGACATAGTGATTTCAGAAACAGCATGGAATCTGGCAAAAATAGATAAGGCCTTGATTTTTCATAAAATTGACATACAAAGAACATTGTGAAATTAACTGTGGGAGAAAAATGCAATGAAGTATCATTCATATTGATGGCTTAAGATTTAAGAGGTCAAGGAGCAGGAATGTAATACACTGCTATAAATAAATACCAAAAACTACAATTAATTCTCAAAGAGAAGTAAAGATAGTGTTATGTGATCTCATGCTCTGCAATGGGAACACAGAATTAATGGTTGCATCTTTCTTCAACTTACACTGCTGGTAAGAATAATAGCCAATGGTACATTGCCTTCCCATTAGAGATAGTAACCTCCAGAGAGACTATGAAGGCAAAGAGCATTCCACAAAGTTGCTATTTGATAAGGGTCATTGGTGAGTATATTGAGTTTCTTCTCTGTGATTTCAGAGGGAGAATTTACAAAATGTTATGGCCGCTTATTTGCAATTGAGAGCCTGAGCTGGAGGTTTCATTTATGGATATATTAGAAGCTCATATTGCTGCATGGCAGCTGATATAATGTATTTTAAAATTTAAGGAAGAAAAAGGCCAAGATACAAACCCAGCTCTACCCAGGGGAGGACTACCTATTGTGTAGATTCATTACCTGAGTGAATAACAGGAAACTGTTCAGCTTCTGTGTTAAGGTTGATAAACCAGACCATTTATTTTAAAAGTTCATACGCAGAAGATATGCTACAACTTCTAATATTACAAAAAATATCCTTAAATGATAAGCTCTGAAGTATATATTATCTACATATTTGAGGCAGCATTTTAGATGCAATTTGAATTGCATAGTCATATACACACATGCACACACACACACACACACACACACACACACACACAAGCAGAAACCCCATCCTTCATTCTCAAGACTTTCTATGCTATCTAATTGTATAATATGAAAAATATGACCTAAGACTATTGATAGCAAAATTTTGGAAGGGCATCAATAATGTTCACATTAAAAATACATAAATTAATATCCATTTAATGCTGACAACATGGCATTTATTTCATGCTACTTTAAATATCATAGATTGTGTCTATTATTAGTACACTTTGATATAGTTTCGGAAAAAATTTAACCAAAGAACCTGATGTTTATTTATAGTATTGTTACTAATAGGTGGGCAATTGAATCAAGTTTTACTAATTTATTTTATAAATATATGAATTGTTAGTTACTCCCACTCCTTCTTCCAAGCCAGGAAGTTTTCTTGTGATTATAATTTATCTGCTTTTACATAACCGTGCAAAGGAAATAAGGTAAATATAAAAGAAAATATATCTTTAATTCTTTAAGAAATTTGATGTTATCAAAAAAAAGAAATTTGATGTTATCAAACAGTTCATTCATTTAATCATTTTTTATTCACTCGGAAAATATTGGGTGAATTCATATTTTTTTCAAGACATTGTTAAAAGCTGCAAGGTATGCGGTTGTAAACTGTTGTTAATGTATTTAAGGAGTGAAAATTGATCTCTTCTTTTGAGATATTTGAAATATTTCATCAACTTTTCTTTCAACCGAATTTAATTTGTTAGACTGAAGAGTGTGACCAGGGTAAAGAAGATTTGTTAAACTGAGGTTGGAGAGCCCCTAGAAAATCCATATCTGGGTTTTGGCTATGACAAATCACTTGAACAAGTCTATTAATTAGAGTTTATAAACGTGCGTGTGTGTGTGTGTGTGTGTGTGTGTGTGTGCGCGCGCGTGTGGTATTTTGGCAGGCAGTCTACAGCTTCTAACTGAATGCCAAAAACATACCCTACCTTTTGTCCACCTCTAATGTAAAATCACTGGTGTAAAAAAAAATCTATTTCAGAGTCTTTCTCTAGCATGTCACTTTAGTCATTGTCTTTGAACCACTGTTTATTAATAATAATAATAATAATAATAATCCACAGGAATGAGTTAGTGGTGAGAAATAAAGACCGTTTGAAAAGTTTGTGGGAGATAATTTTGAAAGAATAACTATTAACAAAATGTCTTGCTTTGGGGCCTGAAGCACTTCATGGGCAACTTCTGAGACAGTATACATACAAGCAAAGTGCATATTCCCCCAAAATTTGATAATAACCACGGGGTTATTATACCTATGCATTTAATCTTTATAATTTTTTTAGAATTTAATTTAATTTGAATAGATATGATTGAAAGGCCTATGCAGACTCATGTTAAGAGATAGAAGAATGGGAGAGTATTAAATATATTGGTAACAGTAGGGCTTCAGAACTCAGACTATATTTACAGACAAATTGAAGGTCTGGGTATAGTAGGGTGATCTGGGGAACTAATGGTGGTTTGTTTGTGCGTATGAAATCTTGTTGCAGGAATTAACAAGGAAGACCAGAAGAATTTGAGCATAGCACTTAACCTCAAGCTTAACTACATTGGAGTTATAGAAACTATAAAGTTATTTTATTAAAAATTATAAAATTATTTCAAGTATTACTGTCAATCATGGTTGACTGAGTTACATTATTAGTCCCTAGTTTGAATATACAAAACTAGAGTAAAATTTTTTTCAAGGCTGTTACTTTAAATTTGTTTAGTAAAAAGCACATATTAGGTAATGCAGAAGTGAGAAACAGAAAGAATTTAGAAATTATAAATTCCGGTGCGCCTGGGTGGCTCAGTGGGTTAAGCCTCTGCCTTCGGCTCAGGTCATGATCTCAGGGTCCTAGGATCGAGCCCCGTATCGGGCTCTCTGCTCAGCGGGGAGCCTGCTTCCCCGTCTCCCTCTGCCTGCCTCTCTGCCTACTTGTGATCTCTTTCTCTTTGTCAAATAAATAAAATCTTTAAAAAAAAAAAAAGAAATTATAAATTCCTTGGAAAAAAAACATGAAATTCCATAACTTCATCTTTAAGGTAGGATGTGGGTTTCATTACATTTTTAATTAACCAACAAATATATATTATTTCTAAAGTTAAGGTAGAGTTTTGATATTATCATACTCCTAGTTCATACAAAATGAGTTTAAATCGGGGCGCCTGGGTGGCTCAGTGGGTTAAAGCCTCTGCCTTCGGCTCAGGTCATGATCCCAGAGTCCTGGGATCGAGTCCCACATCGGGCTCTCTGCTCAGCGGGGAGCCTGCTTCCCCCTCTCTCTGCCTGCCTCTCTGCCTACTTGTGATCTCTCTGTTAAATAAATAAATCTTAAAAAAAAAAAAATTAGAGTAAATTGTACTTCAAAGCATTTTCTATTGTTGTTTCTGCAGTCAGGGTAGAAGTGTGTAATCTTAATACTATTATGCCTCAATAGACAAACACTATTGCCCTGTTTCCATCGACCCCCAAAATTTTGGAAGGAGCATTAGCTCTTTTTGGCCATCAAGATATTATCTAGTCTATTGAAGCATTGCTTATTAAATAGTCAGTAAAATACTGCCTATTTGGAAGCTAACTACCTTTGGAAACTGCGTCAGCTGTTACAGGTCACCAGGACAGTATTAAGTTACTGCTTCAGTGCTCTAAATGGTACTTGGTGATCTGAAAGACTAGAGGCAGCCTCTAAAGGCTGACTGATGAGTAGGGCAGATAATGCAAATAGGATGAATCAGGTTCAACTAGGGAATATTTACTTTAGAACCATAACTAATAGGACTTTTGAGCCTTAAGGGGATACTAAGCTTTTTTTTTGTTTACATGGAAATTTTAAAATATGACCATTTAGAGTCTCAAGCTGTTCTTTTTTTCTCATTTTCCTCTTCCAACAGTTAAAATACAAGGCTTTTTTTTTTTTTAGGACTTTAGCATTAATATCATTCACAGCATGTTGCTATAACTGTTTTAATAATAGAAAAGCATTATTAAATTACTGATATTATATAGTAGGTTTTTAAATAACTAAAATTAAGGTCTAAAATAGAGCTTTTAGTGGTATTTCATTTTTATGAATTTTCATGTTTCAACCGAATTATATGAAACTAGCTTTTCTTTGTACTTACATAACAAATAGTGATCTTAAAAGCAGCGTATATAATTGGAAGAAAAGTGTCCCTTGGCAACACTAATTCAAGGAACTTTAAGAGTTTAAAAGACAGAGAAAGACAAATGCTGTATGATGTCACTTATATGTGGAATCTAAAAAACCAAACTCAGAGAACAGATTTGGAGTTGCCACAGAGGCAGAGGTGGGGGTGGGCAAAATGAGTAAAAGTGGTCAAAAGGTACAAATTTCCACTTACAAGATAAATAAGTTCTGGGGATGTAATGTAGAGCTTGGTGACAAATGAAAAAATATTTACTATACCCAGTCTAAGATAAATGAGGATCTGCTTCTGTGTTTATGTGTGTGGTGTGTGTGTGTGTGTGTGTATCTGCTTCTACCCCATTGGTGAGATTCCCTGATTGAGTAGATGACTTGCAGCTACCCAGCAGTAGTTAGGGTGTGGGAAGAGGAGTTACCATCTCTGTAAAAGGAGGCTGCTTAACTGTTATTCAGGAGTAGTGGTTTTTTTTATCTAAGTTTGTTTACACAAAGCAGAATAGGCATTGCAATAGCAATAACAACAACATTAGCTAACATTTACTGAGAAGTTTCGACTTGCCAGAGGTAACGATTATTTTATGAGCATTAGTATTTCTAATACAAAACCCATTAGGCAGACGTTATCATAAAGCCTATTCTACAAATGAGGATTCCAAGGCACAGAGAAAGCAAATCATTCTGAAGGTCATGCTGATAGTATGTGGTAGAGTCCAGAGCCCATGCTTTTAACCACCATGGCATTTTGCCTTGCTTGTCTGTATCTTTAGACTATTTGCATAATTTATGCATATGTTGTACATAGTGTATACATAAAGTATAAACCAGATAAATATTTGCTAGGATACAGAACAACATACAGAAATAGATGCAAACAGGGCTGGGAACTAGATAGAATGAAAAGCAAAAGGGATTCTGTGGAATATTTACCAACGATGTCAAAGGAAATGATTGGTATCTTTTAAAAAATAAAGTTCTACACTTTATTCTTCCAACAACATGGGAAGTTGGTCTCATACTGGCATTTCCTGAAGAGAAATTAAGTCAAGTCTTTCTCTTTCATTTCTTTTAATACAAGGGTAGAAGATTTTATTTACTGCTAATAAATTTTAATTTGAACATCTTTCAAGAATAGGTGCAGAAAACAGATCTCTACCTCCATTGTATTCTTGTCATGTAATAATTAGAAAGGATCCAAGATACATGGAAATAATGACAATATGTATTTCTGAGAATTGTCTTGCAGATTATATATTACATAGGATAATGTATGAGGTATTATTGAAACTGAAATATGTACCTTAACCACCCATATATTTTGAACAAATGATGTCAAAATGTTCAGATAATATTTGGATCTGGTTTATCCAATGAATTTTGTCCTAAAAATGTATGAATCCCAACGCAACATTTGTATTTGAAAGACCCAACACTAAAGAAGATATATAAAGTAGATATAAATTTTGGAATAAGCTATTACTCCCTGATTATCCCATGCTATAACACAAAATGTCACAACTAGATAAATTACACCTCTTAAAGGCATTTTTATGTAATATAAATTATTATTCTTCATATCTGATTAGAGCTTGAATTTGGATTATTCCACTAAAATTTTAGATTTTAAATTTATTACAAATTTAATTAAAGCAGTATAAGATTAGTATAACAGACTTTGGAAGACGCACTGATAATAGGTGTAGGAAGTGGCATTTTGAAGGCAACATTTATTCCATTTTTTGTGGACTCGTGATCAGTGACAAGATGATTCACCTATATATTGAGTTTGGAGACAAAAAATTGCCTATCAGGATAATAACTTTCCAGATGTTAAGGATAATTTGAAAATATTTGTTATACTTGTTTTTATTTTCTCTACCTATAGCATAAGATTATGAATTAAAGTTTGTAATAGACATTTTTTTTCTCTTTTGCTCTCTGCATGCTAATTCTTAGTGAAACATTTCCTCTTCTTGTACGTATAAGCTTGACATGTGAATTCCTTCAACTGTATTTTTTTTTCCCGAATACTTTTATTTTATTTTTTCAGTGTTACAAGATTCATTGTTTATGTACCACACCCAGTGCTCCATGCAATACGTGCCCTCCTCAATACCCACCACCAGGCTCGCCCATCCCCCCACCCCCTCCCCTCCAAAATTCTCAGTCCTTTGTTCTGAGTTCACAGTCTCTCATGGTTCTTCACCCCTCCGATTTCCTTCAATTCATCCCTCCCTTCCCTCTCACAATGTCCTCCATGTTTTTCCTTATCCTTCAACTGTATTAATTTTCCTCAGTTTTATCAATTCTTTCTACCAGTTTTACTGAAAATTTTGCTTGAATGGAGGAACTATGGGTATAGATGATAGATAGATAGATAGATAGATGATAGATTGATATAGAGAGATGCATAAATATGTAGATACATACATGCATACATACAAGTTCATTCAGTGATTTACATTTTGCTGACATTTGTATATGGCCTGTTCATTTAAATGTTCCTTTTTCTATTTACCCAGATTTTGATTTCCAGTCTCACACTACCTCTGATTGGCTGAACTTAAATTATATTTGAAACACTAGATTCATCAAAGGATTATGGAAATAGAGATTTCAGTTTTTCTAAATGTGATCAAAGAGAGCACTTCAAGAGGAAATTAGAATAAGTGTTGAGCAAGCCAATCCAAGTGTCAGCAAAAATTGCAAATATTTTTTCTTAAAAAAAAAACTCCAAAAATACCATGTTTTATATACCAACCTAATAGCAAATATATTTAATAATGCAGTTTTATATCTTCAAAATTACTTTTTATGTAGCACCAGCCAACAAAAATATATGAAATATTGTAGTTTTTCAGTACTTTGATTTCCTTGTACATAATGTGTTTTAACTGATTAAATACCCCAATCAGGGGTGTACTTAAAATTCAATACTTCTTAAAAGTATACTTTTATAATAAAAAATGTATATATACTTTTTTTATAAAAAAAGTATACTTTTATAATACTTCTTAAAATTCAATACAATTCAATATTTCTCTATAAAAGTATAGAGTGAACTTTTGAAAAATTAAATGGAAAAAATAAATAATCTCAAATAGAGATGTGGATGGTTAAAGGAACAAGAATTCTTCACATAGGTTTAATACTTCAACCAATATCAGTGTAAGAATATATGGCGTATACAAAGTTATACACTGAATACAGAAAATAAATTAATAATCCAAATTAACTTCCATGCTGAGTAAAATAAAGAATTAGTGTTGTGGCAGGACTTGGCTTCAAATAACCCAATGATTTAAGGAATAATGGTCATTTTTAGCAAGGGTCCAAATCCTATTTCATTAGAATGCAAATACATTTATCATTATGAAAAATATTATGGCTAATTTCAAATTCTAAGTCATTACAAAGTGATATTAGCTGCAATAAATTTCTGAGTACAAAATGTTGCTTTCTAAGAAATGATTTTAGCTTTATTTAATTTGGTATTACAGTATTTATTAGTATCAGAGTTATAATATTGCAGTTTTATGCTGGGCATTTTGCCACTCCAAGTGCTGTTTTCAAAAATAAATCTAGCTAGAAATAATTATTTTTATAGTGTGACAGCAATGATTCTTTATTATGAATTACATCTAGGAGATGATATTTCGAGAGCTGTTTGTGCCATAATATTGTTCCCCACTTACAAACCCTCACAGAACTATGAGTACAGGAATGAATAAATATTCCATATGCACATAGAGAGGGTGGATTTACATTTTTTTTCTCCTTTTAAAAATACTTTAATCCCAGGAACTTCCATATATATATATACACTCTTGCGGGTATCCCATTTTGATAGTAACTCATTCTCCTGCTCCCACAAAGCATTGTAGTGTCTAAAGTAGAGACTAGCCCTTCACATTTCCTCTTCTGTACTAACACTATATGGTTCCAGAATTTTCTTTTCTGTTCTTTAATTTTCTTTAAGGGTTTTCTTTGTATCTCTTTATCCTTCTACTTCTTGATTTAAAAATTTCATTTTGAATCCTTACCCTAAAATAATTGGATTTATTAATATATTTCATATATTATAGGGGAAAAGGGAAACCTTAATTTTAAAAGAAATTAAAATAATATACTGCTAGTGCCATCGGCCTCTAATGAGAATTTAATTGTGAATCTCTGAGAGTTTTCAAAGAAAACTGGATTTTTTCCTAGTTAAAAATGCTCTTGCACAAATGCCAATGATCAAAAACCAAATATCACATCAACATATTCTACTCTCTGTTTAATTACTACATTACAGTGATATTTCTATAATTTAAATTGTAAAGTATCACCTGCTTTTAAAACCAAGAGAAAATAAGAAAGAAAAGGAGAAAAAGAAAGAAAAAGTGGAATACTGGAACTCATTCAACATTTGGAATTTCTTCCATATCATTTCCTTGAGTTTCAAACAATTGCTATACAAACGTATTCTAAATACAAAATTCTATATAGGGACGCCTGGGTGGCTCAGTTGGTTGGGTGGCTGCCTTCGGCTCAGGTCATGATCCCAGGGTCCTGGGATCGAGTCCCACATCGGGCTCCTTGCTCAGCGGGGAGCCTGCTTCTCCCTCTGCCTCTGCCTGCCTCTCTGCCTACTTGTGATCTCTCTCTCTCTCTGACAAATAAATAAATAAATTCTAAAAAAAAAAAAAAAAAAAAAAAAAAATTCTATATAAAGGTTGTGCTCATGTATGACTTTCACAGACACAATCTAATTTGAACATTTTCAAAAATTTCTCTATTTGACAGAGCTTGCATAAAATACAGTGGTATACTTCTTAGACTGAGATCATCACTGTTTTCAGGTATAAATTTGTGTGTACGGACTTTCTAAATATATTGATGAATTTTTTATCCATTTACAATTTTAATTTATCAAATACTTTAATTGAATTGTGTCATAGTAGCAATAAGTAGATAAAAAAAAACAAAATTTCAAAATGCTCCTGACAGCATGAAATTCTAGGATGTTCTCCACCTGATCTGTAATATAAATACTTGCTTATCATTAAAATTTGTTGATCCATTATATAAATTTATGTTTAAAAAATCTAATAAATTATAAATATATTTTTGGTATTAAAAAATCTAATAAATTAAATCTCTTTTATTAGAGACGTCAGGAAGCAAAGTGCTATTGACCTGCATCGACTTTAATATCTCACACATGTATCCAGTTTCCAACTTGCCTAAAGCTAATACTTTGCTCTATTTATAGTAGCTACATTTCTTTAATCTAAAAATTTAGTCAGGAAGCATAGGAACCATAAAATCTTTTCATTAAGTTCATTTCAATAATGGGTAAAATTTTTTAATACGTATGGTAGATATTTTAATTTGACTAAACTATATATACCTCCCAGAACAAAGGGAAAGTTTGTTTGGGAGAGTATTATCTGATTTAATGCTAAATCAACTGTCTTTCTTTTATGATATGGCAAAAAAAAAAATTCTTTCTTATAATAAACAATTTGGACTTGTAGCAGGTCACTTCTGCCCAATCCCCAACAGAAAATAATACAAAATTTTACATTTCTGTAATTCAAATTCTGACAAATTATCATCATCCTAGTGACAAAATAAAGCTCTTAAGGATTTTATTTATAATCGAAAACTTTAAAATTTGTGATTATAAAATATCATGCATCCCAAACAATATTAGTTCTTTTTGGTCTCTAGAAGGCTTCTGATTAGGAGATTGTACTAAAGAGGGGCACCTGGGTTGCTCAATCAGTTAAGCATCTGCCTTGGGCTCAAGTCATGATGTTAGTGTCCTGGGATGGAGTCCTGCATTGTGCTCCCTACAAGCGGGGATTCTGCTTCTCCCTCTCCCTCTGCCTGCCTCTCTGCCTACTTGTGAGCACTCTCTCTCTGTCAAATAAATAATATCTTTAAAAAAGGAGATTGTATTAAAGAGAAACATAAAATCAGTGTGATTTGTTGTGAGTCTACAGTATATGTATATTAAATTAGTTTCGCTTAACCCACTAACCATTCCACCCCTAAGGAACTCACGTCAGCATTTATTTTTTTTCTTTGTACTGAAACCATGCAAACCTGTCCTTTGAGTCACACTTTAATTGTATTTATTTTTGTAAATAAAGTCATCAGTCTTTTTCTGTGTGATCCGTTCATTATATTAAACTTCACATTTATACAATAGGGCAGTAATACTTTGTTATAATTTAACAACTGCATAATTATTTGATCACAGTGAAAGAATAAATTCTGTTCTGTAATAAGTGTAAATGGTTAAAGACACTCCTTGAATGAACTCTAGTAACCTTTGGGATTCTTCAAATTCAGTATGCTGGTGAATCATCCTAAGGTGACTTTCTCAGAATGTTCCAAAGAAGCTAGGAAAATTGTTTACTTTTTTTACATAGTAGTGGAAAATTAAATGTCTAATGAAGAACTAATGATGTAAATTTGAAAATATATAAATGTTAAGAAAACCAGATAATATTTACAGCAACTATATTTAATATTCTATAATATTTATAGCAAATAATTTTGAGGCAGTAAAATGTTTAAGGAAACAGCCGCTAAAACAAAATTTAAGATGGTAAAACAAAGACAGAGTGATCCTGAGAGATACAAACCCTCATTAGTTCTATAATCTTCAGGATGGAAATAAAAGTATTTGTTATGATATAATAATCACAAAAGACTTTGGTGATAAGAAAAGTAAAAAAAAATTAAAAATGTTTTATATTTAGAATTTTATAAATGATAACAATGTGATAATGTAAATACCACCACAAATGTAAATACCATTTCACTAATATTGTAACTGTTCATAATCTTGGTAAACACGGAGTATATTATTTTAGGAAATTACTTCTTAAGATCATTTTTAAAATCTTCATTCTTCTGCCTGCGTTATTACCATCATTAGGCAATGTTTTAGATAAAGATGATGTTGAAAGCTATCTATAAATTTTTGAAATTAGACTTTTAAAAACTATAGAAATTTGGAGAAAAACCTGACAAGCTGTGAAAATATGTTCCCTGTCACTTTTCAGAGATGCCTTATGAAATTACAGAGCCTTTTAAAGGACAAATATAAAAGTTAGAAATTGGCCAAAAATATCTTTGAGTATGGTGTGACTTCCTCATCTTAAAATGCACTGATCTCACTGGGATACTATTAAAGTAAAATTTTAATTAGTATAGCATTACACAGCATGCCAAAGAAACACACTGTTATTTTCTATATAGTTATAGATGGTGCTATCTCAAGAGACTTTTATTATTGTAAATCAGCATGAGGTAAATGGATTATTCATATTGTGTAATATTAGGTAGTTACTAAAAATCTAAAGTACCGGGGATATTTATTATTTGAAATTGTTTCCACAAAATAAACTTCCTAAAAGAAATTTATGAAATAGAATACCTATAATTCTCTAAGCCATTCAGTTACTGTGGGGCTACATAAATAAGGGATATAATTAGTTAATTAGTAGAGGTTTATAGTCCTACATATTTTCATTTCCTTCATGAGAAAAATACTGGCACTATATCAAAAAATAACCATTATGTACATTATGCTGTAAATTTTAATGTTTGTGATTTATGTACTGGATTACAAAATAATAGTTTGAAGGCATTTGATGTGAGTTTAATGACCTAGTCTATAGCTTCAAGGAGTCCCTGGTGCTATAAGACAGATTCAATTTTTTATTATATCATGATAGCATATACATTATTAAATGAAAGATATAATTAACTTATTTTCTTAGCTACTTAACTCCCTAAATTACCTGACCGACTTTGTTGTTACTTGGATTCATACCAACAATTTGACCTTAGCCAAGTTAATTAAATCCTCTACACCTCAGTGTATTCAACAAAATGGGAGTAATACTGGCCATCTCCTTTGGCTAGACTGAGGGTTAAGTCGAGTTTGTGCAAGTAAATAACCTTATTTGATATGTGAAATTCAGTATATGCTTACTCCTTTCCATATTTGACTTTCAGGTATTTAAAATCTTTTCAACTGACATTCCTCTGCAGATATCCTAAAATTCATCTTCATAGAGCTATTTATATCTCACATTCATCATGTATTTTACTTCTAACTTTCTGTACTACTGAACAGCTATTTCCTGGGAGTGGAGGTCCCTTTTATCTCACCCATTCCTGCTCCACACACATATTAGCCAAGTAATACGCAGAGGTGTGAGACTCAGGAGGCCTCAGGCTCTAGTCAGGTACAGATAAAGGAACCTGGGACAGTGTACTGGTCCAAACTAAGTAAATCCAAGTACTATTCAAATACTTAGTCCTTTCTACACCTAAGATTGTGAAAGTTGATGGGATTTTGGTGAGCTGAAGATTTTCCTCTAGTGCTCTGACATGAGGACTAGAAACTTTTCAGAAACTTCCGCTCATCTCCTACATTTAAGGGATGGCCACTATTCGCATGGACATGGATTAGATTAATAGACAAAGGAAAACAAAACGCAACAAAACAAGGCAAAATAGGCAACTCTTTATATTCCGACTGTTGGGAGAAACTAAAACAGCTTGAATAGAACATAATAAAAACACAAAGACATTCAAATATAGCCACATGAAAAATTTTCTGAAACAAACAAAAATAAATTCATAAAAAGGTGATATTTCTATTACAATAACTCAGTAGCTTATTTGAAGTGTAGCAGCATAATATAAACATGTAGTAGCTTGTAATATCACATCGAAGAAATGTATCATTTGGAAGAGGAAAACACGAGGGTTAAAAATACCAGGTAACTTATGACCCTGCCATTGCACTACTGGGTATTTACCCCAAAGATACAGATGCAGTACAAAGAAGGGCCACATGTACCCCAATGTTCATAGCAGCAATGGCCACAGTCGCCAAACTGTGGAAAGAGCCAAGATGCCCTTCAACAGATGAAT
>CM052898.1:153724815-153775787 GCA_028534135.1 Potos flavus
TGAGAGGGAAGGGAAGGGTGAATTGGAGGAATTCGGAAGGGCGAAGAACCATGAGAGACTGTGAACTCAGAGCAATGGACTGAGGGTTTTGGAGGGGAGGAGGATGGGGAGATGGGGGAGCCTGGTGGGTATTGAGGAGGGCACGTATTGCATGGAGCACTGGGTGTGGTACATAAACAATGAATCTTGTAACACTGAAAAAATAAAATAAAAGTATTTTGGGGAAAAAAATATCAGGTAACTTCAATAGTCAATCTTGTGTGTATTTTCAGATATTTTCTCAATATTCATACGTTTTTTTCAAAGTTTTGTTGTCTTATCCTTTTTATTCTTCTTATATATTGTGTTATCTCTTTCTCTCTCTTTTTTATGTTTTTATTTAAATTTCACTAAGTTAACATATAATGTACTGTTAGTTTCAAGTGCACAATTTAGTGATTCATGACTTCCATACAACACCCAGTGCTCCTCACAAGTGCCCTCATTAATCCCTATCACCCATTTAACCCATCCCCCACTCCACTTCCCCTCTGGTTGCCATCAGTTTGTTCTCTAACAGTCTGTTAAAAGTCTCTTACTCAGTTTGACTCTCGCTCTTTTTTCCCTATGCTCATTTGTTTTGTTTCTTAAATTCCACATATGAATGCAAAATAGTTTTAAAAGGAATAATTTGAGTTTTAAATATTCTGTTAATAGCAAAAACACATTTTAAATTAATTTCTCTTTATGTCTTTTGAATCTTTTTTATTGTTTTTTAAAGCATTTTTGACATTATTTTACTATTTCATATATGAACATCAGCTTTAAAGGTATTAAATAAAAAAAAGAAAATAAATAAAGGTATTAAATAACTTCTAACGTATTAGAACAAAAACACATATTAGAACAAGTCTTCATTTTTCATAAAAATATATTTTCATTACAATAATTGAACCATGCTTTTTGATTGTGAATGCTAACTTACTCTAATTTTAAAATGTGAATATACAATATTAGAATTATGTACTACGCTTCCTGTAACTAGGTTTTTATTTTTGGTAGCTTTCCAAGGGCCAGTTTTTGCTTTTATTTTCGTTTTTAAGTAATCTCTACACCAACATGGGTCTCTATCTCACAACCCCAAGATCAAGAACCACTTGCTCTACCGACTGTGCCAGTCAGGAGCCCCTCCAAAACCCAGTGACATTAACTTGATAGCTTTTTAAACAATATATTATATATGCAGATATTTAATATCCTATTTAAATCATATTATATATGCCTTAAAGTATGTATTTTCCCTAATCTATAGACAGACATTATAAAGAATTAAATTGGACTTAACTGGCTATATTTTGCTGATCAGTTATTTGGCAGAACTATTAGACCTAGATATTTATTTTTTTATATAATTAAATACCCAATTGGGTCAGTTTTCAGGTTAAGGACCAGAGATAAAACAAAATGAGGAATTCTGCAGTCTACTAACTTATACTCAGCCAGGCAACAGGAATGCTGGTTCTATAAGGTATGGGACAAAGTGGTTATAGCCGAAAACAATGTATAGACTATTGGAATTGTTAATGGTTCAAGGTCTCTTGTGTTGAATCAAAATCAGTTTGACGATGTTTAATGCAAACTCTGAGGTTTTATTATGCTAAACATACAACAAATAAAACAACCATTTTCCTTTATTATTCATAGCCATTTACTGTCTCATTGCCTCAGCCTATTGCTTTCAAATTATGTTCTGAATGTATCTTTTCATAATTAACATTCATTAAATAACTTTTACTAAAAAACTTTTCACATGAATCCTGTTTTCCTATAGAATTTAGTAACAAATAAAAGCATCCTTAAGACCTCTCCTTTTTTTTTTTTTGTCTTTTTAGCTAGTTAATGAGTCCAAATCATTAGGAAAAAAATCAAGCCATCAGTAAAAATCATCTCTGAAAAGTTTTTGAGGGGGCCAAGATAGGAGAGTAAATATTTTAAATATTGTCATTCTGAAATGCAGAACAAAGTAAAGTTTTATGAAATCCTTTATTCTTCTCATGAGCTTCTAGCCTATTATGTTGTGTGTGTGGGGGGGTGTTTATGGGGAGATAGTGTGATAATTGAAACTTGCTAATTCATGCTTTTGAAGTCTTTTCAAATTTAAAAAACTGTCTCATAGTTAATCACTCATTAATTACAGAATTTAACTGTATCTCATGACTGTTCCCTTTATGGCCCTCTTCCTTTGTAAGATGGGATCCAGATAACTGGCAAAACTAATCATATAATTCTGAAGATAATATTGGGTTTGGCTTTATAGTTATTATAGAGTGGCTGATATCAGTAGGAGTATTTAAAAGTAGACATTATAAAGTAAAAGTACATTCAACATTACACAAACATGATCTTTTTATGGACAGAATTGTAAGACTTTGCTACTGATAATTTCTAATACTTTTTAAATGTCACATTACTACTTGATACAAACCTACAGAAAATGTGAATATCAAAATGCTGAAAGCTGTTTAATATGACTTTAATTAAGTAAGAAAGCTTTTATGTTTATGTTTATGTATGTTTATATTTGAAGTACTATTTGAAGTCATGACATCATTAGATTTGTATTAGAGTATACTGAATATTCAAATATAAACCAATTTTACCTTTTCTATTTATCTGTATTAATTCTTCAAATCACAAAAATCAGTCCCCATTATTTTAACTCTGCGGTTCTAAAAAATGGAGCAAAAATTTTTGACATCCAAAAAAAAAAAAAATTTTTTTTTTTTTACATCCTTCCCTTGAGAGGTGGAAACTATATCCTCTCCCCTTGGATCTGGACAAGATTGCAAATATTTTAAGTAAAAGAGTATGGCAGAACTGATGATGACTTTTATGCAAGGCAAGGTCAGAAATGACCATGCCTCTTCTCCTTGGTTCTTCTGAAATAGTCACTCTCTCAGAAAGCTTCTTCCTGGAACTTTGTCATCATGCTGAAAACACCAAGCCACACCTTCTACTATCTGAATCTTGTCAGCCCAGAGGTAGATATGCAGAGACAAATTTATCTGGAAATTGAAGCTCTCATCCTCAGTTTTTCCAGCTCCTAATGTTTTAAGGCATCCTTAGCTGTTTGACTCAATCTTAGCCATTGGTATCCCCATTTGAGGCTTCAAACATTATGCACAAGAGATAAATCATCCCTGCTATATTATGTACAAAGCTTGATCAATAGAATTTTTGAGACTAATCAAACTGTTACTTTATGCTACTAATTTTGATAGTTTATAATGCAGCAATAGCAATCAAGAAAAGTCACATTTGTAGTTGGAATTAAAATTTGTATAATGTTATAAGGTACTCAATTATTAAAGCAGAGATTTTTTTTTTCTTATTAATGAAACATTTTGTCCTTTTAAGATCTTGGAAACTTTCCCAGATCTTACAACTCAAATCCTCAAATCATGATTTACTTTTTAGCATTGAGATTTGTTTTCTGTATCATCTATTAAACAGTATGGTAAGAATATTCTTATGTATTTGTATTCAATTACTTTGTAGTTTTATATTTCATCCTAGTTTTATTGGATAGTAATCTTTCTTACATGGCATAATAATATAGTTTTGTATCAAAACTATATTTATATGATGGATTTCTTATGTGCCAAACATTTCATCATTTTAGCTCACAGGAGTTTGACTTAAAATGTTGGTGACTAAATAGATAGCAATAGTTTTTACTCATTGCTCTCTTGATCCACATTTTCACAGGCAAATAAATATTCAGTATTTCTTTTATAACAGAACAACTCTATTTACTAGAACAGTTTATTTCAAGAAAAGAAAAATAACAATATAAATCAAATGCCCACTGCTGGACATATACTTTATTGTTTTACTGTTAGAAATTAGTATATGAAAGTTCATATCAACTCAATTTTTTTTTGAAAGGCCTCTATTTCTATCTCTCCATGTATCTACCCACACACATGTAGGCATGTACACACACATAACACACACATATTTCATCAAACATATGGGTAATGCATTCTACATATTTTATTTATGCATTTATTTACTTACTTATTTATAAACTCCACACCCAGCATGGTGCCCAACACAGGCCTTGAGCTCACGCCCCTGAGATCAAGACCTGAGCTGAGATCAAGAGTCAGATATTTACCTGACTGAACCATCCAGGCACCCCTACATTCTATATATTTTAATTAAGATGTATTTTCATAGAATTCATATATATATACATATATATGAATTGTATATTATTATTATTATGATTACTTATTCCTAAAAAAGGGCTTAAATTATGAAGTAATGGATGGATCTTGAGAAGGGTACAAGGTCTTTCTGTGTCACTGACCTAAAATCAAGTAAATACAGCAGTCATTAATAGAATAGATACCCTAAATATGGAATAAGCAGTGTTCCATGCTAAGTGAAGTTGAGATGAGAGAAATCCCAGGGAAAAAAATGGTACAAGGGTTATAAAGCTCAGCAATGTTAGTATCCTAGAATGGATATACTATGTAGGTTTGGAAGAGCCACCAAAAGATTGTGTTTCAAGAGAAAGACCATATTACAAACACAAAGTTTAACAAGTTTATAATGAATGTTCTGGTGAAAGGGGAACCAGTATTTTTAATTAATTCAGTGGTATTTTTCTTCTGTTAAGCCAAAACTGACAGTAAGAGAGGCTGCTACAGAGCTTGTCTGATTGAAATGGGAATTATAAGACCTCAAAATAGTAGAAAACAGATTACAACACTTAACTGTTAGAAGGCAGGGGACTGTAGCATCATAATAATTAACAAGGTTCAAGTAGTGACCAAGGGGACCTGACTCACATAGAGTTAAGGAGATTGTTAGTAGCACCATCTCCAATCTACAAATAAATAAGCGAATAGCTATAGCACAGGAAAAAAATCAAGGATAGATATCTAGAAGCCTGAGGACAATCATCTAAATAAAGATTCATGATCTCCATCCCAGTTTTCAGACCTGAGCATGAGATCAGACCTGGAATCCGTGGACTGCAGAAGTGGCTACATCTCCAGGAAGCAGGACTTCAGCACTTATTCAAAGGACCCTATGGCAGTTTATATGGGTAACTCTGCCCTGAGGAATGGAGAATAACCAAACATTTTCAGGAACATTGGGCAGAAGTGCCCAATTGTCACTGATATCTGAGATCTGAAGGGTCATTATGACCGTCTTCTTATGTTGTAGCTCAGAGAAGCCAAATAATAAATTAGGTCTTCTGTAAGGTCTGGTTTACACTGGGCTAATATAGTCTCTTAACCCAACTGTAGTCATTTTCCTGGTCCCTAAATATATCATTAGAATTGACATAATTGGTAATTTGCATGACTTCTACATTCCTGATCTGTAAGATAGGCACTATCAAGAAAGAAGAGCAAATTGAAAGACTCTGAAACTAGTAATCTCTCCAGCTAAGATAGTAAGTAAAAAATAAGATCACATGCCAGGATTATAGGGAGATTATTGTCACTTTACTGACAGAAAAGCTGCAAAGATGGTATATAGTGTCCTCTGTGTCCCCATATAATTCAGTAGTTAAACTCCTGTAGAAAATAGATAGATTATGTTAGATAACTGTAGACTATTGCAAAAACAGCCAAGAAATCAATGTGGTATCTTCACTTGATTAGTTTAGTATAACCCAGAGGCATAGCATTTGGCCACTGATTTAGTGAACATGTTATTTTCTATTTCAATCAAAAAAGAAGGTCAGAAATAGTGTGCATTTACATGACAAGAATAGTTATAATAATTTAGTTTTATAGTTTTGTCAATTTCTCTGCTTTCTATCACAACATAGAGGACACCTGGATACCTTGGACATACTGCAAAATACCACACTGATTTATTACATCGATGATATTATTTTAATTGAGTTTTATGAGCATGACACGAGTGACATGCTGGAGATTTGGTAAGACACCCACATTCCAGAGCGTGGTACATAAACCCTGTGAAGATTCAAAATCTGACATTCAAAAACTATTTAAGAATACAGTTAATCAGAAGTGTGCTGGGATATCTTCTCCCAAGTAAAGATAAAGTTGTTGCATCTTTTTTACCTACAAAAAAGCACAACTCTCAAGACCCTCAAGGGGCATACCAGTATCCTCTGTCAAATCACACCTATACCTGATGGGGAATTCCATGTGTCCTCCTGAATAAGAAGAAAACTTCCTGAGTTTAGTTTGTAGATAGGTCAGTCATTACATGGGTATACATAAAAAAATGGACGGAAATTATATTATAGTCCACTCAGGGGTGAGCTTGAGAATCAGTATCTAAGGAAATTGGGCAGTACACCTGGCTTTCTACTTTTGTAGAAAACAATAAATCAAGGTTAGGATGTAAACAGTTTTAAGAATAGAGGCAAATATCCTGGACAGCTGCTCAGGGACTTGGAAAAAAAAAAAGGTGGGAAGATGGGAGGGAAAGTATTCTGAGGTAAATGTATGTGGATAGACATAATGGAGTAAGCATGAACTATACACAACTTTATGTCATGTTATCGCTCACCAGATAGTTTTCACTATGGCAAAGGCACAAAACTATCAAGTAAACAAAACTACCTGGTAAGTTGGTATTGGCCAGAATCTGTCAATGGCCAGGCCAGTCCTGGCATGAAAAGTTATGACAGAAGTGGCCATGGTGCCAGAGTCAGAGGCCCAACAAAATGCACTCACACTTACAAAGATGATTCAAACCCCTAGCAATAGACACCAACAAGGAAACCCCAAATTGTATCATTCCTACAAACCTACTGGATACTTGGTGGCAAATTTATTCCTCTTCCATACTGGTTGGGTCAGAAGTTTGTTCTCATATGCATACACATGTTTTTGAATATGAGTTTGCCTTTCTTTTCAGCAGGGCATTGGCTGGTACCTACATCAATAAGCTTATGGAGCATTTGATTTACTGTCATAAGATCCCCCTGGATTGGACCAGAGATCACACTAAAATCAAAGATCACGTGGGAGTGAAGCCATATCCACAGGATCTGGTATTTCTGTCACATATTGTACCACCCAGATGCTCCTGGAGTATGGAAGAGACACTTGCCTCACAAGCCCTAAGGAAATATTATGTAAGAATAGCATGCATCATCCAGGATGCATAATACACGTTAAACAGAAATATTTATTTTGTGCTATTTCTTCAAAAGAAGAATGCATGTGTCTGAGAAGCAAGAAATGGAAAAAAAGAGCATTCCCTGTTATTATCAGTTCTGATGACCTACAAGGAATTTTTATGAATGAAATTTCCACACATCTGGGCACTGCAAGATTTAGGTCCTTTAACTCAAAGGGAGGACACTTTTCTTAGAGGAAATGCAAGAGTCCCATTGAACAATTGTCTATACCTTCCCCCTGGACACATTGAGCTTTTAGTATCCAGAGAACAGCAACCAAGAAGGAAAGTCACTGTTTTTTTTTTGCAGGTTCTGACATGGTTCATAAGGTGGTATATGCTACTCAATAAATGTAGGGAAGAATACAATAATCAACTTAAGGGGTTTTTGATACTCTCTTTCCCAACTGTGAATATAACTGAAAAATTATATAACTGTAGCTTAAGAAGGTCATGGTGACCTGGGGCTCAATCACCTTGAAAGTGAGGTTCTGGGTCATACCAACGGGTAAGCCATTAAGGCCAAAAGAGGTAGTTGCTGAGGGCAAGGGTAATCTAGAATGAACAATGAAGGATGGCGACAATGAGTATTAATTGAGGTACCAAGGCGAAGTGCATTGGCAAGGGCTGAGGTTTATTCCACTAGCATCCCTTTGTTAGGTCTTCTATCAGAAAGAAATGCTTAATGGAGGGGCGCCTGAGTGGCTCAGTCGTTAAGCGTCTGCCTTCGGCTCAGGTCATGATCCTGGGGCCCTGGGATCAAGCCCTGCATTGGGCTTCCTGCTCAGCGGGAAGCTTGCTTCTCCCCTCCCACTCCCTCTGCTTGTGCTCCCTCTCTCACTGTGTCTCTTTCTGTCAAATAAATAAATAAAATATTAAAAAAGAAAAAGAATAAGAAATACTTAATGGAATCATGCAGTTGTTGCTCCACATACATGTATGGAGAAGTGGATCCAAGTAGCACAAATGGTTGGAAAGAGGTAGACACGGTAATATGCCACCCAGATCCAACTTCAAGGAAGAGCTTGCTGCTCTGAGGAGTGTGATCAGCAGACTGTCTCCAGATATCACCTTCTTCAGGTTCTGCCTCAGCTGTAGAGAATGGCCTTGGCTGAAGTCCCACTTCCATAAGGAAACTTGTATCCAGTAACTAAGCAAGGCAGGTGTATAAAGATCTGGCCGTTTTGGTCCAGTTGAGTAAAACTTGATGAATGCCACACTCAGGAACTTCTCCCCCAGACTGGCCAAAGCTTTGTCCAACCTGCATCAGAGTTTGACTTGTTTGTCTTCCCCATTCTGCTTCTTCCCTCTTCTTTTTGTGGATTTTGATTCCTAATAAATATGTAGCACCTCACTCTCGATCTCAGAGTTTTCTTTTAGAGAACGTACTGGACATTCCCTTTAAATGCATTGGTACATAGAAAAGGGACACTTAAAAAGTGAATTATTTGTTATTTCTAGTAGTAAAATCAATTCCTGGGTAGAAGAAGTAGCTGCCATTTGAATAAATCATCAACTTTCTTATAACAAATTGTCTTAAATAGCCCTTTGTAAAGTGACACTGGCAATTACTCATTTGTTCTAATTAAATGATGTGAAGATAATCCTGAATATCTAATGATAAAACATGATTATAATTAGATTTCCAGTTCTCTTAGTGCCTCTGAAAAGATCTTTTATATTCTACTCTACCATCTTAATTCTCTCTCTTACTAGAGCTGCTATGTTTCTGTATCTCTGACATATGTTTAATGATTATAGCTTCAACATTTTTGAGCTGAGTAATGAAGCTTCATCAGACAACTGCTAGTGGTAACATATGTTTTATCTCTATGAAGAATGCTGTTCACTGACTATACATTCCACTTTGATGTAATTTTGTAAATTAAATCAGATGCAAAAAATGTATTTTAAAATAAGGGAGAGTTGTCACTATATCTGGGTTCTGGTTAATTAAGGAATTAATTTATATCTAGTATTTTAATATCTGTAATAGTTGCCATGGTATTTACTTGATTGTCTTTAAGTCAATCTCCTTCATCAATTCAACATTTCTAATAGGTTCTATTAATATATAGATTTATAGCAATTAAGATTTACTAATTAAGTTGTTTAACTGATACCATAAGGCATTTAAGTGATATTTCCTCTCATTCCCAGTATTGTGCATTTTTCAATATATTAAACTCTCTAACATGTGGGTCTTCTTCTTTCATGGATTAATAACTTAATTTTTAAATTTGAAATATATATTATAATATAGTATATATTATATACACATTATATACATATGTATGAAAGTGTACTCTTTTCTCTGTCTTTGGGATAGAACAAACATATTTACCAAAAAACAAAAACAAAACAAAATTAACAAAAATTTATCACTAGTAGGGCAATGATATATATGGCTAGGTTGCTAAGCATCCAGATTTAATTATGACATACAATACTAATGACAAGACTTTAAGGAAAATAAAATTGTGACTTCATAACCAATTGCGAGTTAAAAGAAAGCAGCCAAAACAAATACATACCATGAAGCACTGTGGTTACATAATGCACCTAAAATTAATGTATAGATATTAACTAATTCATATATACACATATGCAAACACACATATGTGTATTTTCTACTATTCTGCAAAATAGCTTTCTCTATGGTTTCCCTACTATTCTTTCTACCATGTTACAGAAGTGAATTGTACACAGTATCCAAAATATTCTTGAAAGAACATAAATCAAATAGATTCTGACACTCTCTTGTTGAAAGCCCTTCAATGATTGACTTTCACACTTAGCATAAAATAAAAACTGGTTAGTCAGTATATTAATCTGCTAGGGCTTCTGTAACAAAGTACCAAAGATTTCTGGAGCTTGGAAGTCCAAGATCAAAGTATTAGCAGGATAAGGCCTCTCTCCTTAGCTTCAAGATAACATCTTGATGTTCACATGGTGTTCTCCCTCTTGGTGTATCTGTGTCCTAATTTCTTCTTCTTTTAAGGACACTAGTTATATTGGATTAGAGCCTACCTTAATGATTTAATTTTAACCTAATTACCTCTGTAAGACCATATTCAAATATAGTCACATTATGAAGTGGTAGGGGTTAAGATTTCAAAATATCAGTTTGGGGTAACACAGTTCAGCCCTATAGCCAGGACACAAAGGTCTACATCACCTAACTACTTTCTTCCAGGAACATTTTGTCTCTGTCAAAAGAAAACTCAGTTTTCCTTGAGCTGTTCATGAATAGGGAGACATCAAAGAGGAAACAGGTATGCAGTTCAGAGGTAGAATGTTATAGGGTGGTTTACAAAGTGAAAATGAGGAAGTTGTTTAACCTTTGCAATTATTGTTTATTACAAAATGAGCATTTCCAAATGACAGAGAATTGGTTAAAGATGATTATTTTATACCATTTTAGTTGTGATTTGTGTTTCTTTTATGATTTTCAGAGGCATTTACAAGAAATAAATTCAATTTTGCTTATGTTTATGAAATAAGGTAGATTAAATTTTTCTTATGTGGTTTAAATGGTTTTGTCTTGGGGCGCCTGGGTGGCTCAGTGGGTTAAAGACTCTGCCTTCGACTCAGGTCATGATCTCAGGGTCCTGCAATCGGGTCCTGCAATGGAGCACAGCATCGGGCTCTCTGCTCTGCAGGGAGTCTGCTTCCCCCTCTCTCTCTGCCTACTTGTGATCTCTCTCTCTCTCAAATAAATAAATAAAATCTTAAAAAAATAAATAAAAAATAAATGGTTTTGTCTTCCTGAGGGATTTTCAAGCCTGGTTTTCATTTTATTTTATTTTAACATTCTCCATGCACTCTGGTCCAGGCACAGACACCCTAAACCTTTTCTCAGTTTTTCAAGTACTCAAACCTATTCTACCTTGACATTTCATCTGCCATAAGAGCTATTCACAGTGATTTTGATTTTGCAAGACTCGCTTCTTTCTTAACATTTCAATTTAAATGTCATCTCCTAAGATAGACCTTTCATAATAACAACAAAAATAGAAATCACTGTATATCATAATGCTGCTTTAATTTTCTTTATAACCCTTTTTTCTACCTGAAATTTTCCTTTTTAGTTATGTGTTAAATTTACTTCTCTCAGTTGAATATAAGGAGAGAGAGAGGGAGGGAAAGTGTGGGTGTGTGTGTGTGTGTGTGTGAGAGAGAGAGAGAGAGGGAAATCTTTTCTCATGTTCATAACTGAATTCTCAGTGAATAGAAAAGTCCCTGTCAGGTAGAATATATATAGTAAATACCTACTTATTTTATGACTTGAATGAATATATTAATGAATCAATGTAATTAAAATAACTCACCTTTTTTTGTACTTCTAGGTAGGAAAGAGGACCTATCAAATGGGTGGTGTAAAGTTATTGGGAAGAAAATAATGCTAACATTTCTCAATATTCACTCATTTGCTTGAACAGTATGCAGGCTTTTTCTACTATGATAGACTCTATGAATGCAATGACTGAGACACAGCCCTAACTTTCAAATTGCTTACACAAGAAGCCTTATAATAAGTCATAGGTTTACTTTTTAACAAGGAAATTGGAAACACAGTTGTACGAGATGATAAGGAATGAGTATTCTCACAATGAAGCAAGTGCCAGGCAAATTTTCTGGCAACTCTTTGGTTCTTACATACTTTCAATGTGTGTTCCATGGTTCTAGCTTAGAGAGTATTGGGGTGGTCACATGAATATTCAGAATAATGTTTGATCAAATATCTCAGCACTGTGGCCCAGCCAAATTAGCACATGTAATTAACCACAAGCCACAGAGCCAAGGAATCCAGGCAGCTTCTGGAGGATGGAACAATAAGAAACTCATTTCTCCCCCTAGAATCTCTAGAGAGAATGTAACCCTTTTAAAAACTTTGATTTTAGCCAGTAAGAACATTTTAGACCTCTGATCTCCAGAACTCTAGAATTGTATGACAACATTTATGTTTCCCAGAGTGTGTTTAGGGAAAACCTGGAAACCTGCTTTGTAACAATTGGAAGTTCTCAAAGCAAGTTTTCTTTCTCTTTCTCTCTCTGTCTCTGTCTCTCTCTCTCTCTATCAGTTAGGTCAGAAAAATGCCTAAACAGGCAATTTTCTACAGGTCTTGTTCTTATCTTTAAGATCTAGGATGTTTTGGGAATCTCTCAGAGTTATGATATGAATCTTGTTTAAAATTATTTAAAAAATTATTTAACTAGGAAAAACTTTTTTTCTCTCATGATTTTTGCAATCAATCTAAGAAATACACATTGCAATATTCTTCATAAAATTTAGTGGTGGTGTGATTGTTTTTCTAGGACGTTTCATCACTGAGATCTAAATATTAAGTAAAATAATAAAATGGATCTTGCCATTTCCTTCTATTTTTTTTGACCAGCTATTTTATTTATTTTATTTTATTTATTTTTTTTTAATAAAGATACACCTATGGATGTATCTCTCTTTTTTTTTAAAGATTTTATTTATTCGACAGAGAGAGAGATCACAAGTAGGCAGAGAGGGAAGCAGAGAGGGAGGGGGAAGCAGACTCCCCACTGAGCAGAGAGCCCGATGCAGGGCTCGATCCCAGGACCCTGAGATCATGACCTGAGCTGAAGGCAGAGGCTTTAACCCACTGAGCCACCCAGGTGCCCCTAACCAGCTATTTTAAAATAATAGGTGGTATAATAAATAACATGTGGTAAAAAAATAAAATAAAATAAAATAAAAAAATAAATAACGTGGTATCTAATCCCAAAAATTTGAAAATTCTTTGATTTTTTTTTCATTCCATAGTTAATTGAAACAAGCAAAAGGAGGAATTTTCTTGTTTATTATAACTTTCCTATATGATCAATTGACTTTAGGACTATTTTTCTTGTGTTATTAAAATATTCACCGTACTATTATTCTAAGTGAAAATTTTTTTATTATTTGTAGCTACACAAGAAAATTTTACTTTTTAAGCTTCAGATTAAAATGAAATTTGACTTATAGCTGAAAATGCTCAATTAGTATAATTTAATTTAAATTATGTAAATCGATCTTATGTTTTCAATCTTATACATATTTATACAGAGCAAAGAAGCAATTGTAGAACAAAAAGCTTAGGAAAAAATGCCCATTTTAATTAATTAATAAAATCAAGTTTTTTTAAAGTCATCTAATTGTGCTATTTTGGTTTTCAAATCAATTACATATTGGGTAGAATGAATTATTCATATGCTTTTTCACACTACTCTAGGAAACAAAGGGTTTTCATTTATTGAATTTTTTCTATTTGCAAAAAAAAAAATCTGTTGAAAAGAAAGTACATTGGTTTTTGGGTCTTCCTTACTGTAAATTGGTATCAACACCAAAACTCATGAAATGTTTTTTGTTGTGTTGGTAAGTGTTGCTACATCTTCCAGGGTTTCAGAAGGATACCTTGTTTTAATTATCAGTAGTAGATATTTAAATTTATATAAATATCATATTATAAATCTTTAAGATGGATCTTTTTCTCTCCAAGCTGATGTATCAATGATCTGGCTTTCCCCAAATAAACAACAGTCCTTTCAGAATTTTTTATCCATAGTTTTTATTTGATCATTCATAACCCACTCCCTCTCCCATTTATCACAGAGTATAATATTTCAGCTTGTATTGAAATTGAATTTTAATGTCTGTTTTATTTACCCAACTAGATATTATGCTTGATATTAAATTACTGTAGCATAAAGCTTGGCCGTTCTGTGCATGTGTCCCTGGAATAGCGTTAGCTAAATAATGTGTATGTATTTGGTGCAAGTTAAGTATTTATTAATTTAATTTGCCAAGTCCAAAAATCACCATTCATTTCTATTTTAGCTTTATTTTCTTCCACCATTTTGCTGAGTAGTCATATGTCCAAAAGTGGAGCGTGATTACCCCCAAAGCTACATGTTAGAGTGAGTTTAATGTGCTGAGTCACAGGATAAATATGGTCCAGTATTAGTTCTTTTTGAAAGTTTTAGGATAATTCCAAAATATCAGCAAAATATTTTTCATATTTAAACAAATATGCACATAATTTGGGATAGAATACAACTCAAGAAGTGTTACATGTGTAATTGATCATCTTCAGACTCGATCTACTCAAAAAAATAATCCTTCTCTATCATTAAAGACACCATACAACGTGAAATACTCTGCTCCCTTCCTGTTTAACATACCTTATTGTTGGTTCTGTTGCCTCTCACATTATTTTGGAAGGGTCAATTTTTATTTTCAGCCTACTTTCCTCTTCTCTTATGTCCTGTTTCTATCACTGTCATTCTCAGTACTTTATGATAATCTGATCGATTCAAATAATTCAACTTTTGGAGGGTACTCTTAAAGTTGATATAATCTTGATTGTATGTAGGAAGGCCTAGTGTACAGATCAAATGTAGAGTGAGTCCAGTTGATGGAACACACTCTTTTCACCTTACTTTTAAAGGGAACTCACAATACTGACTTTTAATGTCTATTTCATCTACCCAACTAGATAAAGTTGGGTCTTGAGGTGTTAGTTTGTGTATCTTGAGAAGTGAGTTTGCATATCACATTTTATAATTATTTTGTAGTTTTCTTGTTTGTCTCATGAACTAAAGAGTGGATATTGTTAGTATTGAAATGGGATCACAGACATGTTTGTTACCCAGGGTAACACATTAAGTACCAATAAGTTACACACTGATTCTAGTCAATGATTATTTATTGAGCAAAATGAATTTATTTCCTCTTATAGCAGAATTTAACAAAAAATTTATTTGAAATAGTGAGCAAATATCACTTCTCCAGGGGCTAGAGGTTTTTTGTTTTTGTTTTGTTTTTTTAAAGCATTTTATTTTATTTATTTCAGAGGAGATAGAGCATGGGCAGGGTGGAGGGGTAGAGGGAGAGGGAGAAGCAGAGTCCCCACTGAGCAGGGAGCTGGATGCAGGGCTCTATCTCTGGACCTTAAGATCATGATCTGGGCCGAAGGCAGATGCTTAACTCACTAAGCCACCTAGGAGCCCCCACGGGCTAGAGGTTTTGTTAATGATGTTTTCTTAACCTTAATTTGTAACTGCTTTTACATCTCCTCAGGGTCTTGACATGGGCTTGCGACAGGCTCCACGCTCAGTGCAGAGTCTGCTTCTCTACTTCTTCCTCTCCCTCTCCCTCTGCCCCTCCCTCAGTCATGTTCACTCTCTCTCCCTCTAAAATAAATAAATAAATCTTAAAAAAAAAAAAGGAGTGAGAGTGTTGGAATGGAAAAATATATTCCATGCAATTGGAAAAAAGAAAAAAGAGGGTGGGATAGCGATATTTATATCAGACAAAATAGAATTTAAAACAAAGAATGTAACAAAAGACAAAGAAGGACATTACATAATGGTAAAGTGATCATCCAACAAGAGGATATAGCTATGTTTTCTGTTATCATGAAATTCAGGCTAGTTGCTGCAGGTCCTGATTATATTATTTTCCACTATATTTCTCATGAGTAGTTGGCAAATATAAACTTTGTGAACATGGCAGAGTACAGTTAGGAATTGAAGTGAGTCCTGCAGTTATTGTTTTGAACTGTTTTTACTATAGGGTATAAAAGGACTAACATGAAAAGTCAGATATGTGAAGGCATATTTGTGAATTATATATTTGTAATTCCTGTGGAATGTTGAAAAAATTCCTGAAGACTATATATAGTAGTTGCCTTTCTTTTGTTTTCCTCCCTCAAACTTACCATAGCTTTGGGATGTTTTCTGTGTAGGGAAGACCTTTTCCATAATATTTTTAGAATGAAAACAGCTAAAAGTCTTGCCTTATTTATCCATTTACCTTTTTTTCCATTTCTATCTCTCTAAGCTATATATCACCAGTGATTATGAAGCACGTTTTTAGTAAGTTTCAGTGTTATATTTTAAATTATAGGCAACTTTGCTTTTGTAACACAGTATACCATGCAGTATGTCATCTTGGGTCAGAATCTTTATGGGGAAAGGCTACTTGCTGAAAGGAAAGAAATAACATTTTTACTGTTGTTATCAATTCAACTTTTCACAACATAAGATATATGATGTAAAGTTTCAAGAGCATTATTTCACACTGTAAAATCAGACATGAAAATAAGAGTAACAAAATGTGACTTCAATTTACATGCTCTGTAAAAATGATTGAGAATGGAAAAGAGGTGTAATGAAGTATAATGTCAACATTTTTTTAATGGGCAGGTCAATATTTTTTAGTTCTTCTAAAGGCAGAGATTATCATATCAAAAAGGCTTAGGGTTCTACAAAGTGATTCCCATGCACTAATTATGTTCCTTTTATATGCAGTTATGCATATAAAAGTCTGCAATTATGCAGACAGAAAGGATGTTTTATAGTTAAGCTGTGGAAAAAACATACTGATTAATATAAAAAATGTTATTCTTTTTTTTTTCACTTTAGTTTTTCACTGCATGAAAAGACAATTGATTTGATCACAAACAAATATGTTCACGATGAAGGAAATTGTAGAGAGGTGATATACTGGATAAAATATTTGCAATGTCTAAAAAATATAGGGGATAATAGAATATTCCAAGAAATCTTTTATGACAAGAAAATGAAATCCCAAGAGAAATATAGTCAACATATCAGAATGCAAAAATCACTAAAGAGGAAATCTGAAGTGCAAGTAATTATAATGAAGAGATGCTCAAACTCACTAGCAGTCAGAGATGCTCGAATTAAAAAAAAATAGAAATGTTAATTTATAAGAATTAGCATGGCAAAAATTAGATAATGAACATTTTGGTTTGGAGATGAAAAATAAGAACTCATTCCTGGTGAAGTACACAGTAAGAACTATTTTGGAAAGAAATATGGCACTTTTCATTATATTATACATATCCTGTGATCTCATCACTAGGTTCAATACCATTGAAATTTACATATAAATATTTTACAGAACATGTGTAATTTTGTCGTAATGAGGAGAAAGGGGAAGTTAAGAGACCATTGTTTGACAACTGATAAGTAAAATATGGTAGATGCTACCATAGAATACTATGGTATGTATTTGGAATCACCAAACATATGTAACTAAAACAACATGCACATATCTCAGAAATATAGTATTGAGGACTAGTAAGTATAGTGGGGTTGTAGAATGCCTGTATCTTTCCTACAATGATGATGGAAATGTAAAATAGCACAGTCACTCTGAGAAATAGTTTGGCAGTTTCTTATAAAGTTAAGGATATACTTTACAGCAATTACACTGTAGGTACTTATCCTAGAGAAAGGAAAACTTTTATGTTTAGCAAAAATTTGTTCACAAGTGTTCATAGCAGTTTTATTTCTAATAGCCAAAAGAAAACCACATAAATTTTCTCCAACAGGTGAATAAACTGTGATATATGTATATAATGGAATAAAACTGAGCAGAATTCACCAAAAAAAAGGAACAAAATAACTATTCATACAATGATTTTGTGAATCTCAATGATGTTATACGATTGCAAAATCATATATGATGCAAAAATACCAATCTGAAAAAGTTATATTTTGTTCTGTTCCTATTCTATAACTTTTTCCAATGTTCAAAATTACAGTCATAGAGAACAGATTAGTTAGTATTTGATAGAGCTTAAGGTTGGAGATCGATAGGGCTATAAAAGGAGAGCAAAAGGAAGTTTATTTGTGATTATTGAAGTTTTGTAATTTGACGGTTATACATCAATCTATGCTGTGAAATTTCATGTAACTATCCAGGATAAAATAATGTAAGTAAACCTGGCAAAATCTGAATAAGGTGTCTAGTTTTGTTGATAGTTTCAAAATGTCAAATTCCTAGTTTTGATAATATAATGTCTTTTTAAGATGATACTGTTGGGGAAGATAAAGGGTACAAACAAACTCTCTAGTATTTTTGCCATTTGTTTTGAGCCCAAAGTTATTTTTAAAAAGGAATTTAATTTAGAAGTTAAAAAAATAAAATAAAAAATAAAAAAAATAAAGAGGAATTTAAAAATGAAGTAAAAAATATAGTTGGGAATTAATAGTATTACATTAAATTTACAAATTTGCAAATTGATTTCAGGAGAATTGACATATTTATATTACCTTAATTTTTTTTCAAACAGGAACATAGTATCCTATATTTCTCTTCATTTATCAGTTTACTCAAGTCCCTTTTTTGTACTGTTCAGTTAAGATTAAAAAATTATATATATATATATATATATATACATACATATATTAATGTATTAAGTATATACATATAAATATTTCCAATTCAGCTTCCCTATGTTTAATTCTAGTGAATTTATACTTTTATATTGTGGCTATTAATTTGAAGGACATATTTTACCTTGCAATATCAGATTGGTTATAGTCCTTGCCACAGAATTTTTTGTTTCTTCTAATGTTTGAACTTGCCCACATAATTCATTCCTGTTTTATTATTTCTTGTTTAATTCTGTTAGTTTCTCCTCATATAAATTGTAATTATTACCAAAAATTTCAAGTCTTTTTTTTTAAAAAAGATTTTATTTATTTATTTGACAGAGAGAGATACAGTGAGAGAGGGAACACAAGCAGGGGGAGCGGGAGAGGGAGAAGCAGACTCTGGCTGAGCAAGGGGCCCGATGTGGAGTTTGATCCCAGGATCCTGGGATCATGACCTGGGCCAAAGGCAGATGCTTAATGACTGAGCCACCCAGGCACTCACAAATTTCAACAGTCTTAATTGATGATTATCTTTGTAAATATTTTACAAATATATCCAAGTAAATGAAAAGGCAAGCCACAGACTGGGAGAAAATATTTGCAAAAGATACATCTGATAAAGAACTGTTATCTAAAATAGACAAAGAACTCTTAAGTCAACAATAAGATAACAAATAGCCAAAAAAGAAAGAGGCAAACCAAGAAATAGACTACTATCTTCTAGATAGAGATTAAACTGACGGTCACCAGAGGGGAGGTATGTGGGGGGATGGGTTGAATGGGTGATGAGGATTAAGTGGGCTCTTGTGATGAGCACCTACTGATGTATGAAAGTGTTGAATCACTATATTGTACACCTGAAACAAATATGACACTGCATGTTAAATAACTGGAATTTAAATTAAAACTTTTTAAAAAGATAACAAATAGCTAAATTAAAAACTGGCCAAAGATCTTAACCGATAACTCACCAAAGAAGATATACAAGGTGCCTGGGTGGCTCAGTGGGTTAAAGCCTCTGCCTTCGGCTCAGTGCATGATCTCAGAGTCCTGGGATTGAACCCCACATTGGGCTCTCTGCTTGGTGGGGAACCTACTTCCCCCTCTCCCTCTGCCTGCCTTTCTGCCTACTTGTGATCTCTCTCTCTCTGTCAAATAAATAAAATCTTAAAAAAAAAAAGTATACAGATGGCAAAAACCGTATGAGAAGATGCCCCACATCTTATGTCATCACAAAAATGCAAATTAAAATAATGACATACCACTGCACACCTCTTAAAATGTTCCAAACCCAGAACACTGACAACACCAAATCCTGGTGGCGATGTAAAGCAACAGGAATTATCAGACCTTGCTTGTGGGAATGCAAAATGGTACATTCACTTTAGAAGACAGTTTGGCAGTTTCTTACAAAATGAAACATTACTTTTATTATGTGATCCAGCAATCGTGCTCCTTGGTATTGATGCAAAGGAGTTGAAAACTTATGTCCACACAAAAACCTGCACATGGATATTTATAGCTGCTTTATTCAGAATTGTCAAAACTTGGCAGCAATCAAGATGTCTTTTGGTAGGTGAATGAATAAATGAACTAGTATATCCAGAGAGTAGAATGTTACCCATTGCTAAAAAGAAATGAGCTATGAGCCATGGAAAAACATGGAAAGAGGCTTAAATGCATATTACTAAGGGAAAAAAGACAGTTTGAGGAGACTACATACTACATAATTCCAACTATATGCTATTCTGGAAAAAGTAAAACTATAAAGACAGTACAAAGGTCAGTGGTTGAGAGGAGTTGGTGGGGATGAGATGAATAGACAGCACAGATTAATTTTAGGTCAGTAAAAATATTCTGTATGGTATTATAATAATGGATATATCTCATTATATGTTTGTTCAAACCCATAGGATATACAACACTAAGAATGAACAAGGTCAACTATGGACTTTAGGGGATTATGTTATGTTGCTGTGGGTTCATCCTTGGTAAAAATTGTACCACTCAGTTGAGTAATATTGACCAGGGGGAAGACTATGCATGTGTGGGAGCAAGGAGTATTTGGGTATATCTGTACCTTTTAAAAATGTTGTTATACACCTAAAACTGCTCCAAAAAAATAAGGTAAAAACAAACAAACAGACAAAGAACACCAGAAGAATTAAGTTATTTCACTTAACTTGATAGTAGGAACTTAGTTCCTGCTACCCCAAATATGTATAGAAATACTGGGTCAGAAGAGAAAAATTATTTTAAATCATATGATTTTTATAATAACGAAGTTACTTTATAAATTGACGGAGTGCTTAGTAATAACCACCCCTGTCAAAATTTGGCTATGGTATTATAACAGTAGGAAGAAATAAGAAATTCACACAGAGACAGAGACATGAAAGTAGATTCAAAGAAACTCTCAAGGAGGAAAAACATGTTATGTCTTAATTAAACTAGTGATAAACTTGATAAGAAAAAAATAACTGTCATATAACCATAAGAGCAATTTCCTGTAACTATGTAATGTATGTGCGTAATTCAAAACAACACTAAATTCAGTAACGTGAATTTTAAAAGATGGGTAGTAAAGGATTTTCAGCTAGCTATGACTCTACTCCAGTGAAGCAGTGAGATCAACAATACACTTTTAAGGATTTATTTATTTAATATATATAGAGATCATGAGCAGGAGAAGGGGCAGAGAGAGAGGGAGAGGGAGAGAATCTCAGCAGACTACCCCTGAGCTTGGAGCCCGACATGGGGCTTGATCCAAGGACCCCAGGATCATGACTTGAGCTGAAATCAAGAGTCAGACATCCAACTGATTGAGCCGCCCAGGAGCCCTGACAATATACTTTTAAATTTAATAAGGCAAACATAACCAGGTTTATTTGCAGTTCTTTGTAAAAGTAAAATAGACACAACTGTGAACAGTAGAATTAAAAAGGCAGGGAAATTCATAAATTAGTATCTGCCTCATTTTTCAAAATAGAATAGATAGTATTTAATAACTGGATATCAGCTTTTGCTCAACTTAATGCAAGTATGTGTGCATTAACAGGATGATTCTAATGTTAGTGAAAGGATGGAAGAGCTTAACAAAGGATAAAGAATAATTCAGTGGGTGAAAAAGTATCATTCAAAAGACATATTTTTTAAAAATTGCAGATAACTGACAATAAAGATCAAGACACTTAAATTTTTTACCTCAGTCAATAAATTCAGTAGTTTTCCATACACAGATTTGCCCTGCTGGTCTTAATTAAATGGGGGTAAGTTTAGCATTAAAGGATAAGGCTAATGAGCAAATGAAGTTTATATGATAGACTGCGTCTAATTGAATGTACCACCAGCTGTCCATTTACAGTTCATTTGGAATGTAATCATGGTTACAATTGTTGCTTTCATTATGTTTATAGTTGTCTTTGAAGGTACTATGAGAGTTCTCTGTTCATAAAATTTTATTTTATGCACTAATATAGGTTACCTAAAAATAGTATACTTTTATTTTTACATACTAAATATTTTAAAATAAAAGTATTAGTAACATGGTAGCTAAAATTTTACCTAGTATCTAGGAATGATTTAATCAATAAGAAATATTAAAGAACACATCATATTTTTTCTGTTACTATCCTGTAAAACCTATAAAGTATTGATATGGTTGTGTATTTCCAGTTAGGAAACTCTACTGCAGTGTTATTATTACATAACTGCATAACTGTATTTTTACATAATTAAGTTAATATAATTTTTCATTATTTTGCTTCTACCATTAAGTTGTCACTTCAAGGAATTTAGTCAACAACTCTTGCTGAAGTTATGTTCAAAATTGATCATGGTTATTTATTACCGTGCTTCTTGTAAGGGGTACTAATCATCTTTAAAAGTTAATTGTCCAATAAATGTTAAAATAATATTATATGCATATGGAAAAAATTAATGACTATTATATATTCATTGTGACATGCCATTTCACAATATAACATCAGTCTAAACCACTAATTTTCTTTTGTCAGAAATTTTTACCATAATCCCTGATTTTGTTTGCTTGAATTTTCTCTTACATATATGTGTGCACTATACATAACACATTATATAAAGCTATCAAGCCTAGCCTGAAACTGTACAGGAAATCTCTTTATCTGTCTCTCAGGAAGTGAACCATTGATTGGATTTTAAGGTTAATTCCATCGGGCTTAATTTTGTGGCTCATGTGGCTGATTTCTATCAATTGTTTCAACGTCATTACTCCATCATTCTATACAATGGTTCTGTGATCCTGAATATGTTTATCACCTTCTTTCTAATAAATGTGCATGGGTTTTTGAAATAGAAGCTATCCTCTGCTTTCCCCATTTCTCTATTACTTCCTTCCAATAATTTCCAGGGAATCTTTAATGTAGCAATCTCTATGCATATCCGGAATTTAAACATTTTATATCTAAGTCACTATCAGAGTTTTGTAAAATTGGAAATTTCAGGTTACTGTGTTAATGGCCACTCAAGTACCCTATATATCACTGTTCCAGAGTTTTCTATATTAAATCTCACTAACCAACACTATAGTGCAGTACGTTCACGCTAAATCTCAAAAGAATATGTAGATGTTTTCAATATTAACAGTTTGAAACTCTCTGATAACCTCATATGTAATATAAGAATAGAGGCTTCCTAGGATTCACTGTTCAATTTTTGATTCAGTCCCAGTGGTAGACCTAGTGAAAACATGAGTTTAAGTATTTCCAGTTGGTATGTGTGTATCTGTGTGTGTGTGTCAATGCTTTTGACATAGCTAACAGTCAAGTTGTGAGTGTATGTTCAGCATATATACATGTGGTAACTATAATACATTCATCACTTGGAAAAAACAACTTCTTTTATATAATTCATAAAAGGAGAAATTTTAAATATGCTCTATTTGATGATTAATAAATATTTGTTGGATAAATGCTTTGCCTCACTATAAAAAAATTGTGACTGCACCATATATAGGGCTTTAGGTATGTGTCCCTTTTGACTGCTTCAAAAATAAAGTTAACAAGAGAATATAAAACCCACTATTTATATTTATTTCTGAACTCTGGAGTTTACCATGTTCTTAAAATCACAGATAAAATTATTTAATACCCACCATATCTTCCAATTTTCTATAATAACTGAGAGATTTCTGTACAGAATAGAGAACTTAAAAGTGAGTATATCAATTTACCAAATTCAAATCTTATCTCTGATTTTTTGACCCCGGATTTTTACTTTCAATACAGTTGTTTTTAAATTTGTGTAGAGTGAAACCTACATATTATTAGTGTGTACTTTGATGAGTTTTGATGAGGACAAGCTTGGTGTATGAAGTATAGGATTATCCATCATTCTAGGAAGTTGCCTCATCATATCCTTTCCAATAAATACTTCCCATATAGGGGAATTTAAAAAAAAATTTCACCATAAGTTAGTTTTTCCCATTATGGTATTTCATATAACTGAATAATACAGAAGGTACACTTGTGTCTGGTTTCTTTGCTTAGAGATGAACTCATGTGTATCATGTACATATTAGTAAATAATTTATTTTTATTGCTAAGTAGTATTTCATTCAATATATGCCAATTTGTTTATTTGTTCTTCTGTAATGGGCATTTCAGTTGTTTCCTGTTTGGGGCTATTATGAATAAAGCTGCTGTAATTATTATGGTATAAGCCTTTTTATGAGCACGTTTTAAGTTACTGGGGTAAATATCTAGGCATACAATTGTGTAATCATAGGGTAAGTCTAGGCTTATCTTTGTAAGACATTTTCACACATTTTTCCAAAGTGGTTGCCATATTTTACAGTGTCATCAACAATTAGAGAATGTCCTGATTGGGGGTGCCTAAGTGGCTCATTTGGTTAAGAGTCTGACTTTGGCTCAGGTCATGATCCCGGGATCGAGCCCAGGATCAAGCCCGGGATTGGACCAGGCATCGGACCAGGATCTAGCCCTGCATCAGGCTCCTTGCTCAGTGGGGAGCCTCTCCCTCTGTTCCTCCTGCTCCTGGAGCCTGCTCCTGGTCTCTCACTCTCTCTCTTTCAAATAAATAAAATCTTAAAAAAAAAACAACAACAACAATGTTCTGAATGTTTTATATCCTTGCCCACGTGTGCTTTGATTAGTCTTTCTAATTTTAGCCATTCTGGTAGATGTATAGTGGAATCTCACAGAGATTTTAGTTTAGATTTTTGTGATGGCAAATACTAAATGCTTGTTCTCAGAGACTGATTGTAACATTGGTTTTATACCATTCCTGAGTAAAATTATTGGCTCAGTTTATTTGTGTGTGTGTATGTGTGTGAATCTTTTTTAAAAATATAATCTGTTAATAGTTATGGATTATTTGGGGTTTTTTTTGTTTTATATTGTGTCCCTTTTTTAAAGTTTTTATTTAAATACCAGTTTTGTGTCCCTTTTGGTAAGTTATGTTTTTCAAAGTATTTGTCAATTTCTTTTACGTTGTCCAGCTTATTGGCAAATAGTTGTTCATTATATTTTCTTATTATCCACTTAACATCTGCAGAGTCCACATTGTCTACTTTCTTTTCTTATATTGGTATTTTGTTTGTAAGCTTTCATTCTTAATAAGTCTTATTCGATTTTATTAATTTTAAATATATTTTCAAAGAAACATTTTGGGCTTATTTATTTTCTCTTTAAAACAATTTATTGAGAGGGGCACCTGGGTGGCTCAGTGGGTTAAAGCCTCTGCCTTCGGCTCAGGTCATGATCTCAGGGTCCTGGGATCGAGTCCCGCATCTCTCTGCTCGGTAGGGAGCCTGCTTCTCCCTCTCTCTCTGCCTGCCTCTCTACCGGCTTGTGATCTCTCTCCTCTCTGTCAAATAAATAAATAAAATCTTAAAAAAAAACAAAACAATTTATTGAGATATTTTTGACATATAGAAATTATATATTATTAAGATGTATCACTTGATGTTTTTGTATACATGTATACATTATGAAAAGATCATTACAGGCAAGCTAAAAAGCTTATCCATCATCTCTGTATGGTTACCCTTGTGTGTGTGCATTAAGAAGGTTTAATTTAAGATCATTATATTAGAATTTTCAAATGTACACTACTGCGATAGTCCCTATGGTAACAATTATCACCATGCTACATATTAGATCCTCAGAATTTATTCATTCCATATAATTGAACCTTTGTACCTTTTGCCCAACATCTCCCCATTTCTCCCATCCCCTAGACCCTGGCAACCACCATTCTACAATCTGTTTTTATGAGTTGGACTCTGTTATATGCCACATAGAGGTGAGATCATGCGATACTGTCTTTCCATGTCTGACATTTCACTTAGCATAATGTTTTCCATTTTATTTTATATTTCACTGATTCTTTCCTTGTCTGTGTTATTTCCTTTCTATAACTAATTTTTGTTGTAATTCATCCTTTACTACTTTTGTTTAAAACAGGGATACATATAACTAATTTCTCGTAAAAATTTGTCAGTAAGCTTATCTCCAAAAACGGATTTAATTTCGTTACACAAATTATGATTTGTTGTATTTTTATAATTCTCAGTTCAAAACATTTTCTAATTTACCTTTTTTCTTTGACCCATTCTATACTAATTGCTATAATTTTCACATGCTTTTTTTTCACACACTTTGACCTTTCCTAAGTATCTTATAGCAGTAGTTTACTAGTTCAATTATTTTGTGGGCAGTGAGCATCCTTTAAAATATTTCAGTCTCTTCAAATTTATTAACATGTGTTTTCATGCTCAGAATAATATTTGGCATAATTGTATTCCATGTATACTTGAATTCTAGAGTTGTTGGTTGTACTATAAATATCAATTAGGTCACTACAGTTAATGGAGAAGTATAATATGTGTAAACTGTGAATGAAATTTTTGGGCTTATTTTCTGTCAATTACTGAGGAAGGGGTACTAAAATCTCTGTGATCATGTGATTGTCTATTTCTCCATTTATTTATATCCATTTTGCCCTCAAGAATTTTTATACAAATCAAATTATTGCCATATAATTTACACATGACATAATGCAGTCATCTTAAATATATTGTTTGATGAGATAGCACATATACCATATAACCACTATATCATTCAAGGTATAGAACATGTTCATAATCACAAAAGGTTTCCTTTTCTCTTTTACTATGAATCACACCCACATCCATTGACTCTAGGCCACAAAGAGTTGTTTTCTTTAATTATACATTTGTTTTGCTTTTTCTATAACTTTATAAAATGGAATGATGTATTCTTTCTTGTTTTTTTCACCAAATTATGTATATATCATTTATAATATTATATATTATAATTAATTTATGGTGTTGTCTAATCAGTATGCCGTTCCTCACATAGCAATTTGTTTTTTCTCATTATTTGCTCTTGAACATTTCAGATTTTCCAGTTTAGGCTGCTGTAAAAGTTTTACTATGAACTATGAGCTACTATGAACATTCATGTGCAAGTGTTTTGTAGAAACATGATTTTGTTTCTTTCTGGTAAAGACCTAAGTGTATAATTATATAACTATATTATATACTAATATAATCATATAAATGGATAATTAACTTTATAAAACCTATCAAACTCTATTCCGAAATAGTTGTGCCTATTTGATTCTCATCACCAATGTGTAAGATTTCTAGTTGCTTCACATACTGGCCAACCTTTGGCATCTTCAGTCTTTTAAAATTTTGGCTATCCTAGTAGGTATATGTTAACCACGTATATATTTAATTTTTATTTCTGTGGTGCCTACAATTTTTGAGAATTTTTATGTATATTTTGACTATTTGAATATCTTCTGTAAATTTTTCAAATATATTGTCCATTTAATTGATTTGTCATCTTACTATTGAGGGGTAAGAGTTATTTGTACATTATTTATATTTATATTTTACTATATGAATATAACACATTTTCATTATAATTATAATGTATTTATAGTATATAAATTCATGGTATTATGAATATGTTACTATATATTAATATAGTTTATTGCATATATTTATATTCCTATTTGTTTATTTATTATATAAATGTTGAGTTCTTTTCTTCTCTATTCAAACTTTTATAGTTTAAGATTTAATGTTGTCTATGAGTTAATTTTTGTTTCAAGTGAGATTAGAGTTGAAATTCACTTTTTCCAAACAGATATCTGACGGCATCTTGTATTTTAAAGCTCTGTTATTAGCAAAATACATTTATTACTAAAATAATTTCGTTGAATATTTTTGTCATAATTAAATGTTTTCTACTACTTCCATTAATGTTGCTTACCTTGAACTATCCTAGCCTGATTTTAACTTTCAAAACATCTATGTCATTGCACTATAAATATATCTTTCATAGACATTCCATAGCAAGGTTGTGTTTTTTATCTTTTCTGACTACTTCTTCATTTAATTGGAGTACATTTATAGTTAACATAATTATTAAGATTGGATTAGGCTGTTTTTCTTTTGTTTTTCCCATTTTGTCATCAGTTTTTTTTCTTTTCCCCCAGTTTTATGTGTTTATTTGTATTAATCACTTTTTTCAATATTCTTTTGTAATTCTTTAACTATATGTTAGCTGTTTATTACTTTAATATGATAGTTTTTGCACTAAGGATTAGAGTAGGTTGACTTAAATTATCACAGTATATTTAGTATTAATATTCCACTTCATATAAAATATGAAACATTTGTAATAGTATAATTTCATGAACTCACTTCTGTTGACACTTTGTGGTATCATTATCACATATTATATCTGTATACATTATAAATCTTCAAATAGTTGTACAGTTTTGTTTTAAAGAGTTTTGTTTTAAAGAGTTATATGACCTTTAAAAATATAAAGGAAGAAAAATGAGCAGTCATATTTACTCTCAAATTTTTCATTTTAGTTGTTCATTACTTTCTGAAGATTTGAATTTCATCTTTTGTCATTTCTCTTCAAGCTAAGAACATGATGTAGTATGTTTTTGTAGTGCAGATCTACTGGCAATAAATTCTTCTGGTTTTTATTTAACTGAAATTTTCTTCAGTTTGCCTTCAGTTTTGAAGGATACATCAAGCATATATGAAATTATGAAGGAGTAGATTTCTCATGTTATAGCTTTAAAATGAATTCATTATATGACAGAAAAAGAAGAATCTCTCCAATAATTCTTTCTAGTAAAATTTACTAGGATAACTGCATTTAATAAATATGGAAATTCTTGTTAGTACATTTTTTATGTTCCCTATCTACTCCCTGTCCTATCCTCTTTTGAACCCAATCCAATCAGGATTTAATCTTCATCCATTCATTTTAAAAGCTCCCTTTTCAGTCACTAATTATTTCCACATTATTAAACTGCTCATTTCTCTTGACATCTCAGTAGAATTGGAAGTAGTTGTTCTCTCTCTCTCTCTTTTTTTTTTTTACAATACATATCTTCATATAGATTCTGAAACACTGTACTGTTTTTGTTTGCTCAGTACCTCAGTAACTCCTACTTTTAACTCACTATTGGTGGATCTTCTACTTTTTCCCACTTTTAACTCTGTTCCTAGGTTTTCTATCACATCCTATTCCTAAAGTTGGAGTGATTCAATATCTAATGTCTGGTCCTCTTTTCTCTCTGTAGCTGTCTGTGCTAACCCCTTAAATAGCCCTGACATTTTTTTTCCTTATTACTTTTGCTTCCATGGACTCTAGAATAGAGTTCAAGAAGCAGAGTACTTTCTTGTGTTACTTTCCTATTTCTGTAACAAATTATCGAAATGTTAATTGGCTTAGATAGCATCTATTTATTATCTTTTTTTTTTTTTTTTTTTTTTTTTGCAAGTCATAAGTCTAGACATCACTTAACAGGGTTCTTTACTCAGGGTCTGACAAGGCTGAAGTCAAAAGTGTCAACAAAGATGCATTTTCACCTGGAGACTCAAATAGGAAATTATCCACTTCCAATACATTCAGGTTGTTGGCAGAATTCATTTTCTCATGGTTGTAGGATTCATAGTGGCTTGTTTCCTCAAATCCAGCTGAACCATGTCTTTCTTTTGAGGTTTTCACTTGATTAAGTCATTACCCATGAAGGGTTATCTCACTTGTGACTAATTCTAACTCAATAGACTTGAAACCTGAATTCTATCAGTAAAATCCTTTCTCTTTTGCTATATTCCATTGGCCAGAACTGCCGCATACTCCACCCACACTAAAAGTGGGATGGGTTATACATGGAATAACACCAGGTATAGATATAGAATTCTGCCTACCATGTTGTTCGATAAATATTTGTTTAAAAACTTAGTGAAATAAGATGGGGAAAGGCAATTATATATTATAATGGCCTGTTTCACACTATTGATCCTCAGGTTTATATTGCAGTCTTAGCAAGGTTTTTCAAAGATTAAGTAGAAAATAACAAGATCAGATTCATGTTCTAGAAAATTACTTTGATAGCATTTGTGTAATTGATGGTAGCAAATTCACATATTTTAACTTAACATTGTGCAATTAGTAATGAGGACCAGAATGAAGAAAAGGTTAGAGTAAGGAAAGTGTAAGACAAATACAGAATATTTAGTGACCAACTAGATGTGGAGATAATGAGCCTTCAGGGAAACTCTCAGTTTGCTAACACTAACAATTGAAAGAATGTTAATATTTTGTCAAAAATGGTTATACTAAGCATAGTCCAAGGGTCAGTGTCCTGAAGGTTTTCCATGATCTTTCACAAGTTTTTCTAAATCCTGACATAGCATTAAAAACAATTTGTTTAGCATATAGTATTGGTACAATGCAATCATGTTTATTCTTACTTTCTGACCTTTGTCATCATAAATACTCTGATATTCACACATTTTGTTGCATATATTAATAGCTAATTTCTTTTAGTGTTGAGTAGTATTCTGCTGTATGAATTCTCTACAATTTGTTTATCATTCACTTTTGGTGGATTTGTGTTTTTGTTTTTCACTGACAAAAAAGGCTGCAATGAATTTTAATTTATCCCCACAATGTTTTATATTTTCAATTTACCAGATTATAATTGCACTACTAGGTATTTACCCAAAGAACACAAAATTTTATATATACAAAATTTTATATAAAATATATATATATGTGTGTGTGTGTATATATATGTACATATATATACACGCATACACCATTTCTTCTTTATCTATTCATCAGTTGATGGGCACTTGGGCTGTTTCAATAATTTGGCTATTGTAGATAATTATGTATATATATATGTGTGTGTATGTGTGTGTGTGTGTGTATATATATATATATACACACATACACCATTTCTTCTTTATTCATCAGTTGATGGGCACTTGGGCTGTTTCAATAATTTGGCTATTGTAGATAACGCTGCTGTAAACATTAGGGTACATATACCCCTTTGAATTAGTATTTTTATATTTTTTGGTAAATACCTAATAGTGTAGTTGCTGGATCATAAGGTAGCTCCATTTTTAACTTTTTGAGGAATCTCCACACTGTTTTCCACAGTGGCTACACCAACTTGCGTTCCCAAGAGTGCAGGAGGGTTCCCCTTTCTCACATCCTGGCCAACCCTGTTGTTTTTTGTGTTGTTGATTTTAGCCATTCTGACAAGTGTGTAAGGTGATATCTCATTGTAGCTTGATTTGCATTTTCCTGAAGATGGGTGATATTGAGCATCCTTTCATGTGTCTATTGGCCATCTGTATGTCTTCTTTGGAGAGATGTCTGTTCATGTCTTCTGTCCATTTTTAACTGGATTATTTGTATTTTTTTTGGTGTTGAGTTTTGTAAGTTCTTTTTATATTTTGGATACTAACTCTTTATTGGATATGTTATTTGCAAATATCTTCTCCTGCTCAATAGGTTGCCTTTTTGTTTTGTTGATTGTTTCCTTAACTTTGCAGAGGCTCTTATTTTATTTTATTTTTTTATGTAGTCTCAATAGTTTGTATTACTTTTGTTTCCCTTGCCTCTGGAGACATATCTAGAAAAAAGTTGCTATAGCTGATATCGAAGAAATTACTGCTTGTATTTTCTTGTCGGATTTTTATGGTTTCAGGTTTCACATTTATGTCTTTAACTCATCATGAATTTATTTTTTTGTATGATGTAAGAAAGTAGTGAAGTTTCATTCTTTTGCATGTAGCTGTCCAGTTGTTTCATCAACATTTTTTGAAGAGACTGTCTTTTTCCCACTGCACATTCTTTCCTCCTTTTTTGAAGATTAATTGACTATATAATTGTGGGTTTATTCCTGGGTTTTCTGTTTTGTTCCATTGACCTATGTGTCTATTTTTGTGCCAGTACCATAATGTTTTGATTCTACAGCTTTATACTATAAATTGAAGTCTGGAATTGTGATTCCTCCAGCTTTGCCTTTCTTTTTCAAGATTGCTTTAGCTATTCAGGTTCTTTTGTGGTTCCATAGAAATTTTAGGACTATTTCTTCCAGTTCTGTGAAAAATGCTGTTGGTATTTTGATAGGGATAGCATTAAATGTGCAGATTGCTTTGGATAGTACAGACATTTTAACAGTTTTCTTCCAATCCACGAACATGGAATGTATTTCCATTTCTTTGTGCCATCTCCAATCACTTTCATCAGTGTTATATAATTTTCAGGGTACAGATCTTCCACATCTTTGGTTAGCTTTATTCCTAGGTATCTTATTAATTTTGGGTATAATTATAAATGGCATTGTTTTCTTAATTTCTCTTTTTGCTGCTTCATTATTGGTGTATAGAAATACAATAGATCTGTACATTGATATTGTATCTTGGGACTTTTCTGAAATCGTGTATGAGTTCTAGCAGTTTTCTTGGTGGAGTCTTTTGAGTTTTCTATATACAGTTTCATGTCATCTGCAAATAATGACAGTTTGGCTTCTTTGTCTCTGATTTGGATGCCTTTTATTTCTTTTGTTGTCAGATTTCTTTTTGTTGTCTTTTTATTTCTTTCTGTTGTCTGGCTAAGATATCTAGTACTAAGTTGAAAAAAGGAGTTTTTCTTTAAGATTTTATTTTTTTTAATTTTTAATTTTATTTTTTATTTATTCGACAGAAATCACAAGTAGGCAGAGAGGCAGGCAGAGAGAGGAAGAAGCAGGTTCCCTACTGAGCAGAGAGCCTGATGTGGGGCCTATCCCAGGACCCTGAGACCATGATTCGAGCCAAAGGCAGAGACTTTAACCCACTGAGCCACCAAGGCGTCCGGACAAAGGAGTTTTCACATCTTTGTTCAACAGGGACATTGGTCTGTGGTTCTCTTTTTTAATGGTATCTTTATCTGGTTTTGTCAGGGTAATGCTGGGCTCATAAATGAATTTGGAAGTTTTCCTTCCTTTTTAATATTTTGGAATTGTTTGAAAAGAATAAGTATTGGGGAGCCTGGGTGGCTCAGTGGGTTAAAGCCTCTGCCTTCGGCTCAGGTCATGATCTCGGGCTCCTGGGATCGAGCCCCGCATCAGGCTCTCTGCCTGGCGGGGAGCCTGCTTCCCTCCCTCTCTCTGCCTGCTTGTGATCTCTCTCTCTGTCAAATAAATTAAATAAAATCTTTAAAAAAAAATTTAAAAAATTAAAAAAAGAAAAGAATAAGTATTAACTCTTTTTTAAATCTTTGGTAGAATTTGCCTCTGACACCCTCTAGTCCTGGACTTTTGTTTGTTGAAAGTTTTTTATTACTGATTCAATTTCTTTGCTGGTTATTGGTTTATTCGAGTTTTCTATTCCTTCCTGTTTCATTTTTGGTAGTTTATAATTTCTTCTATGTTGTCCAATTGTGAGCATATAATTTTTAAAAATATGATTGTTTGCATTTCTGTGGTGTTGATTGTTTTTTCTCCTCTCTCATTTGTAATTTTATTTACTTGAGTTTTTTCTCTTTTTTTCTTGGTAAGTCTAGCTAGTGGTTTATTAATTTTTTTATTATTTTTTTTTCAAAGAACCAGTTCCTGCTTTCATTGATCTATTCCATTGTTTGTTTAGTCTCTTCATCATTTATTTCTTCTGTTATTTCCTTACTTCTGCTGGTTTTAGGTTTTGTTTGTTGTTCTTTTTCTAGCTTCTTTAGGTGCAAGGTTAGGTTGTGCATGTAAGATTTTTCTTGCTTCTTGAGGTAGGCCCGTATTTCTATAAACTTTCCTCTTAGAACCACTTTTGCTACATTACAAAAGTTTTGGATTGTTGTGTTTTGATTCACTTGCTTCCATGTACTTTCTTATTTCTTTTCTTTTATTTTCTGGTTGACCCAACATTGTATAGTAACATGATACTTAACCTCTATGTATTTGTGGTCTTTCCAGACTCTTTCTTGTGGTTGACTTCTAGTTTCATAACATTGTGGTCAGAAAAGATGTATGGTATGACTTCGATCTTCTTGAATTTGTTGAAGCTGGTTTTGTGGGCTAATATGTGATCTATTCTGGAGAATGTTCTATGTGCACTTGAAAAAATGTGTATTCTGCTGTTTTAGGTTGGAATGTTCTGAAAATATCTGTTAAATCTATCTGTTCCAGTGTGTCATTCAAAGCCAATTTTTCCTTGTTTATTTTCTTCTTAGATGATTTGTTCATTGCTGTAAGTGAGCTGTTAAAGTTCTCTACTATTATTATAGTAATATCAATTCCTTCCTTTATGTTTGTTATTAACATTTTTAGCATTTGGGTGCTTCTATGTTGGGATCATAAATATTTACAATTGTTATATCTTCCTGTTAGATTTTCCCCTTTATTATTATATAGTGTCCATCTTTGTTTCTTTTTATAGTCTCTGTGTTAAAGTCTATTTTGTCCAACATAAGTATTGCTACTCCAGGTTTCTTTTGACATGCATTTTCATGACAGATGTTTCTTCATCCCTTATCTTTCATCTGCAGGTGTCTTTAGGCTTAAAATGGGTCTCTTGTAGGCGGTATATAGATATGGGTCTTGTTTTTTGATCCATTCCTTCACGCTATGTCTTTTGATTGGAGTGTTCAGTCTATTTACATTCAAATTAATTATGTATCTATCTATTGATTGATCAATCAATTGATCCCTCTATCTCCCTTTAGTTCCCTGTGTACTCCAGTTACCTGTTCTCCCTAGAAATCCAGCTCCATCTTTGCATTTTAAAAAGACCACTAATCTCTGCTTGGTTTCCTCTCAAGCAAATGGCCAGGAAACTCTCTTCAGAGGATAATCTGAGGCAATAGTAGTGCTCATTCATTCATTTATTTATTTTTGTTCTTCATGAATCACTTGCCCTTGTTGCCTGATGTTCAATAGCATGAGAACTGTTTCAAATATACGTTTATATATTTATATATTATATATATATATATATATATATATTAGGGTTTTATTTGTTTGTTTGTTTCATGTAGGAGGATAATCTGATGTTCAAAAATGGAAATTCTAGTATGGTATCCTTAACCAATTACCTGTATTCAATTTCCAGATGCTATTTATGCTTTCCTTTGATGATATATGATGCATGAGAATTCTAAAGCTAATTGACTTTCTATGAATTTCAATTTTTGCTACCACTTGTGTCCTCACGTACAGTCTAAAATTAGGCATTGTGCTAGGCACTCAAACCCCATCCAAGATACACCATCAACTATGTTAATATTTAATGAGTATATTCACCCAACAACCATAGTTTCTGCATTACAATAAGGCGAGATACCAGTGACTATTATTCATACTAAATATACCATTTAGTAAACTCTACATCTTCCTTTGCACATCCTGATAACAACAACTATCTCAAATGTACAGTGAAAAGGGATGATTTCATATGCTGTCAATAGGTGCCAGCTAGTACTGGAATGGGTTTGAATAGCAGCAATTTAATGAATTACTTCACCAAACACTGAAAAACACATTAAGGTGTCATCCTTGCATTTGAGAATAAAGGGGAAAATTCATTTTCTATGGCTTTCAAACTGGCTATCTTTCTGCTCTGAGATGCAGAATCATGGTGATCATGTGACTGGAACTATCAGTCAACTAATAGTAGAGAACTTCAAACTTAAAACAGGAGAGTTGATATGAGGTAGAAAGTGGAAATATGGATAGGGTTTTTTGTAAGTGTATATGACCACTCAGGCTACCTCATTGCTAATAGATGCAAAAAGAATTTGGAGTCAAACTAGAGTATTTGAAAAACATATTTTGGTGCAAATATAACTCCAGCGTCAACAGTTAAAAATGCCTGCATGAAGTAAGGTGCAAGTTAGGGATAATACATTATCAGGAGCCATTAGGGACCTGGTAATGAATAATTTCATTGCCAATCCTTGCTACTTCCTGTTGATACCTTTATATCATTATGAGGTAGTGGATTGAGTTTTTCTGCATTCTAATGTTTCTAGTTTAACAACATGCGAATATGTTTCACCAATTCAGGACTTCAGAAACAAGTGAAGTATTTTATTATCAAATATTATAAATCATTATAACATTACTTTAAAATATTTGTGACTATTAAAGACACTGATTCATTTTAAACTATCAACAACTTCACAGTAAGAAATGTAGCAAATATTCTACTTATTAGGAACAATGTGCCATTTCTGCTTCTGGACACTAAAATTACTTTGGTCACTTTGCTTGAATTGATGAAAAGTATAACCTACAGTATTACAAAACTGATATGTAGTCTTTGATAACAAGAAATCACTGGACTAATGGCACATATAAGAAACCTACTACAACACTCAACTATAGTTTACATTCCTATGTTATTGCATATCTACTGCTATTATTCTATTGGTATTACTTTTTAAAAAATCACTTTCCTCTAGATTTTTGCATTTGCATAGTTGGCAAAGATGAATTATGTGCTTCATCCTCTACTTGTTTTACTACTTCATGTCCTCCTGGTTCCACTAATCTGAGTTCACAATTATTATATTTCTTTATATGTTTTTTCCAAGATTGTATTTTCTCTTTCATCATCTTATTTCAGATACTGTTCCCTCCAACCCTTTACCCACTCTAAATTCACTAAGGAACTCATTATATCTCAGGCACATAATTTGAGTCCTCATTATTTTCATGATCCTATTTCTTGTGTTTCCTAGTTGTGGCTACACATGAGGGGAGCCATATTAAACACCGTGGTCTCTTGATAGATTGGTCTTTTGCCATTTTGTCTTCTTAGGTACTTATTTTTTAGCGTGTTATGTGCTCTCCTTTGCTCTCAGTCCTCAATCTCCCTGGCTTCCATCATGAAAGGATTATTAAATTTGTATTGTGGATTTCTTCAGACAGTTAACAGTTTTCAGGTGACAGCTTTAATCAGTATGTAGCAGAGAGATAAAACACATGCATTTTGCTGACAAAATGCCAGGGTTTGAAAATTTGGTGTAAGGGGCCGCTGAGTAGCTCAGTTGGTTGAGCATATGGCTCTTGGTTTCAGCTCAGGTCATGGTCTCCGGATCTTGAGATTTAGTCCCATGTCTGGCTCTGCACTCAGCAGGGAATCTGCTTGAGGATTCTCTCCCTCCCTCTGCCCCTTCTATCTCTCTCTCCTTCTCGCAAATAAATAAATAAATCTTTTTTTTTTTTTTTAAGGAAAACTTGGTGTAATGTTTTGGAGAAACTAACCATATGAAGTCTCAGTTTATTCACCTAGAAAATGAATACTCTGGAGTAATTTAATAACTGCTATAGGTTAAATTGTGTTACTTGAAAAAATACATTGAAGTTCTAATCCCCAATACCTCAGAAAGAGACTTTATTTGTAAATATCATACCAATGTAGTTAGTTAAGATGAGGTCATACTAGAGTAAGGTGGGCCCTAATCCAATATGATACATGTCCTATTAAGAAGAGGACAACATCATGAAGACAGAGGCACACAAGGAGAATGCCATGTGATGCCGCTTTCCACGCATGGGAGAAGAATGAGGCACAAACAAGTCAGCTTCAAGAGAACGGGAGCAGGGGTCAGCAGTTGAGAAGACTGCCGCCCCAACAACTCCTCAGTCCCGTATTTATTAGATACAAGATAACAATCAACAAAGAAGTCAAAGGAGATTATAGATAAGCAAGATATGCCTGATCAAGCAGTATAGGATTTGTGGTTGAGTAAACACATTTAAAGGGATCATTTAACTAACTACAGGTGATCTCTGGAGAAGGGGAGAAAACAGAAAAAGGAAGCAGGTGGCATTCCACCCTAGGCGGGCTGGGCATTCCCAGCTGCTCAGCTTCAAGGACATATATCGTCCTCTCCCCCAGGGGCCTGTTGCTGGTACATGTTCAAGCATGTTTGGTCAGTACATTGTTCTGCGGGACGGTTACAATGTGACAATGGAAGGAGAGAGGGAAGTGCTATACCTGCAAGCTAAGGAGCACCAAGAACTGACAGCAAACCACCAGAAGCTAGGAAGAGAAAAAGAGGATTCTTCCTTGCAAGTGTTGGAGGGAGCACGACCATGCAAACACCATGATTTTGCATCTCTTGCCTCCGTAACTGTAAAACAGTAACTTTCTATCGTGTTGCACCACCAAAACAGCAGTTTTACTGCTTTGTTAACAGTATCTATAGGAAACTAGTAATAATATATTACTTTTCGGTGCAGTCATCCCAATTACTTTAAGTAATATATGATAGGCATCTAGTATAGAGTTTACCTCATAGAAGTACTACATAAATATTAGATGTTTTCACCGTTATTCCTAATATTTGCCCTTACAAACATCAAACCCCTTTTACCCCCTGACTTTTTTCTATCTCAGCTGTGAAAGTAATGTTTCTTTGATGAGTGTGTTGCAAGGAACAAAATAGCCATATTCAGTATGCAAAAGTTTGAGCACATTTAAATTATTCTTATCCAATCAGAAAATCCCAAAATACTCAAATACTTCCTGCCAAAATAAGAATGGGTTGCAAGTATATTTCATATAAATATATATTAAGGATTTCTAATTTGTCTTACCAAAAAAATCATATTTTGGATTTCATCTTAGGGCATATTGTAGGGAAAGAGTAGGGTAAAGTGGAAGGCATAGAATTTTTCTAATAAAATTCTTTGGCACTGCTATGGGATTTGCTGGTCTGTTTGTTTCCCTAATAGCTGTGGTACTGTACTGCCTGTTTCTGCCCAGACATTCCCTCAGATGATCCTATGCTCAATGGCCAATACTGGAACCCAGCAGATGGAGAAAAAAAGTGACAGAGGAGAGTCTATGACAAAATCTAGAGGATCAAAGACATACAATTAGCAATCTGTGGATCCGACAATGAAAATTTAATGTAACTCTTTCAATAAATGTAAAATTTTCAAATCATTATGAGAAAGAATAGATATTTTCACTTCTAAGGGTGTATCGGCAATAGCAGGCATGGAAATAGTTAAGATAAAAGAAGTAATTTGAAAATGCCACTTAATTCGTGTTAGGATAAAATGAAACAATTCTCCTAGGGCTAAAATTACTCCCCAGGAATGAGTTAAGCACACAGGGATGCTGCATTAACTCCATAATTCTAATGTGCCATCCCAAATCATCAGAACCCCTCTCTCTTCAGTAGGAAATCATACCCCAGGAGAATTTGACTGATTATACTTAGATATGTTCATTATAATATATAGAGAAAAAATGATTCCAAAAGCTTAATTTCTCATGATATGTACAAGAAGAATTTTCCACATACACAAATGTCGATTTTGTCTTTCATAATATTACTATCGTTTATGACTTCAGAATGACAAAATAACCATTTATCAGTAATCAAATAAATGTGGCAAAGAAATACATTCTTTGGAATTTGTATTTAGATATTCATACAAACATAATTTTAGGGAATAATAAGTTCATGGTTATAATCAAATGTGCTCTGGTGAATGTAACCCATATTACTGTTAATCTGTTAATGGTTCTACGTGCTCATTACCAGAAAAATTTGCACAACAAAAACAGTGGCAATGCAAATAAAAATGGTTGGTAGTTTGGTATAGGACAAACTTGAAAATATCCTTTAGTCTACTGATAACATACTAGCCACCATATCTTGCACAGATGGAGTTTTAAAATGAAAGATAGTTGTGTAAACAAGCCAAGATTTTCTCCTCTGTCAATACAATGCATATATTTGAAGTGCTGTTGATTATCTTTATATGTTAAACATAGTTCATGAGAAATTATAAAATGTTCAATACATTTAATATTTTGCAACTCATGAACTTTATTAGTGACAAGAAGTAAAACAGACAACAGTTAAAGCGAAACAGTTCCACCCCTACCTCTATATAAAGGGCCTATTATATTTCAATGAAAATATTGATATAACTTCTGTAGCACATATGTGATGGGAAAGCTGATTCCAGGATATTTAGAACTATTCTGGCAATTTGTTTGCCACAGTGTGAATCAGGTCCTTCTCTACAGGCAACCTATTAGACAGTAGATAAGGAAAACTTTATACTTCTCATTCATATGTTACCCATATTCAATTACGAATGCATTCACTGGTCTGTTTAGGTAATTCATTATCAAATGACCCTGGAATGTTAAATTTTAGAAATAAAGGGTCTGGAGTGTTACTATATCTGCTTTGTATTTTTATTGGCAAACTTTAGTATTTTTTTCTAAATAAAATATGTGCCATATGCATGATTATCACTCAGTTCATAACTTCATCTCTAATAGAATTGAACAACTATTCATAATTTATAATAGAGACATTGTAATGATTATATTTAAAATGAAAATATCTTTAACCACAAATTTAGCTAGAAATAAATATTTCACATCATGACCTTCAGTTATTTTTTAGCTAGAACATATATTTGCACTAGCACCAAAAAGATATAAGAAAATGCATTATTTTTTTATTTGATCACATTTTGACACACATAAAGAACTTGTGTCATCATCATCATCATCATTTTACTACTATTATTATCTAATCTCCATTTTGGTATTAGATTTCAGAATTTTGTTTATAAATTCTACAAACGTGAAGTGGTGTGTTACAGGTGACCCATAATAGTTCATGACAACCGAATTAAATTTTCAGAATTTTGTGAGTTGTTGGAATCCACATCCATAGCTTGAAATATGTCATATTGCCATTATTTTCACAGAAATAGGCAAAAACTACATATCAGAGAGTCTTTTCTCCTATCAGGAAAGTTAGGTTTTAATATTTACCAACAAATCACTATAAACACACATGTAAAATAAATCTTTATACACTGATAGGAAGAATGGCCTTCCAAAAATGTAACTATGCTGTAATTACTGGGACCTGTGAATATTTTACAGTATATGACAAAAGGAGCTTTGCAAAGGTAATTAAGGTTATGGACCTTAAAATAGGGACTTTATCTTGGATTGTCCAGGTAAGCACAACATAATCCCAAGCAGTTTTAAAAACAGAGGACTTTCTCAAGCTTGGGGCATAGGAGATAAGACAGAGGGAGGTTTTGGGGTGCCTGGGTGACTCAGTAGGTTAAGTGTCTGACGCTTGGTTTCAGCTCAGGTCATGATCTCCAGGTGGTGAGATGGAGTCTCAAGGCAGCTCTGCACCCAGTGAGAGTCAGCTTCCTCCTTCCTTCTGCCCCTTCCCCTACTTGTGAGCCTGTGTTTGCTCCCCCTCTCTCTCTTTCCAAAATAAATAAATAAATCTTTAAAAAACAAAAGTAAAGAAGGAGGTTTCAGAGAGATTTGGAATGTGAGAAGGACTTGAGTCAGTGTCCATGGCCTTGAAGATAAAAAGAGGCCTAAGTCAGGTAAAATTGGAAGACTATAGAAGGTGACTCTAATCCTTGTTAGGGAAATCATTCTTTCAAAGGAGAGGAATTTGTTAAATAAATAATTTGGCATTTTCAATATTTTAGATTTTTTTTTTTGTATTTATTTATTCGACAGAGAAAGAGAGATCACAAGTAGGCAGAGAGAAAGGCAGGGAAAGAGAGGGGGAAGCAGGTTCCCTGCTAAGCAGAGAGCCTGATGCGGGCCTCGATCCCAGGACCCTGAGATCACTGAGCCACCCAGGCGCCCCGGCATTTTCAATATTTTAAAAAATAACTTTATGTGTATATCTGTCTATTTATCTATCCTTTAAACTATGTGTTGATATATAAATTATATATATTTATAAATATACCTTTATATAATTTATGTATGTTTGTATATATATATATGATTTAATGATTTCTTATATATAATAAAAATATAGCTTATATAATTTATGTATGTTTATATATATATGATTTAATGATTTCTTATAATAAAAAATACATTTATTTTTTATTGACTCCAGACATTTTGTTTAAAATATTTGCAGTTTTCTTTTTTTTTTATATTTGCAGTTTTCAATTAACAAGTTTGTTCTTTTTAATTTCAGCATTATTTTGGATAATAATCTTTAAATTACCAAGAACAAGTCAGTACAACATACAAACATTGATGAAATAAAACTATATCTTTTTTAGAATTGTGTAACATGTTTAACGATTATTTACTCATGAAATAGAATTATGCCACCTATTAAATGGAATTATTATAGATATAAATGCCATAATTTATATAATTTCTAAGTCTGGAGTTTCTATGTGCTTCTGACATACCATTAGTTTCAGATTCATAGTAACACATTATCAATTAGAATGGACTGTAATTGAACTTATTTGAATGAATTTAAAATCTTATTTTGAAACATTTCATATGTTGTTAAAGCCATGCTTTAAGCATGTTCATAAGCAAAATTCCCCCAGTCCTCTTTCGTGACAAGACCAAAGAACCTGGATGATGTTAATCTAGAAGGACATTCACAGCTCATGAAAGAATCATCACTGCTAATCAAATCAGAGAGAAAACCCACCACTCTGCACCACTGGAGACATTTCATGTACTGAATATTTCATAAGAAGGGGGCTCTAGCTGAAGCGGAAATTCTCAACAGCTTCAGGTTGCGTGCAAATATTTACTTAAACATTCTAGCACAGTCCAATTGGTGTGCAGCAACAACACCAGTGAGCCTGGAGTGATCCTTATAAATTATGGTAATTACATATGACATGATTCTTGCTAGGTCACAGCAGCTTGCCTTGGTCCCTCTTGCTTTGCCAGCTATTCCCCTACTTGCATGATTAAGTGGGCAGGGTGCCATAGGAAATCAGATGCAAACACAATGACAAATGTCTGTTTTGACTGCTTAACTTTAAACTCAATTGTTGAATTACAAAAACATCAAAACACTATCAAGGACTGACACTAAGCCCTTGAGTCAGGAGATTGGTATGGAGGTAGAACTTGAAAGCCTTGGAAAAGACTATGCCAGGTTGTCAAAATTTCCGACAACTCTTTGTTACAATGACACACAATACCCCACTACATTTTTCTCTACACATTTAATGAACATCTTTGCCTCTACCTGCATATAGAAAAAATGTTCAAAGATTTAAAAAACCAAAACAATCATTTTTATTGTTTTTAATTATCATTTTTGCAATGTCCTGATGAGTGCTTTGAATGTTGAATTTAATCAAGGATTAAAATATGAAGAATTAGCTAGGAATGAAGCATAGTAACTTGAAACAGTTGTAAGTTTTATAAGAAGAAATGCATTTGCATGAATATTGACCAACAGTCCATACTTGATTGTCAAACATGGACAGTGAACATTACTTCTTGATACTTTCTCAAATTTTAATACTTTCTTTTTTATCTTTGTGCTTTCCCTCTATTCTCAGAGTATCCAAATAAAGTTATCTGTTAGTTCTTTATTTATACAAGTGAAGCAGGGTTTCTTTTTAACATTCGGGTATATCCTAGTGTCCTATAATTTAAGTCTTCCTATATGAAATACAGTCTAAAAATGGGTTTCCAAGTATTAGTGTAAGGACTGTTAAGTGAATAGGGCAGAGAGAGGAAAATAATGTAGTGACTAGTTTACTGCCTTAAATATCAAAGGTATAATAAATAAGGCAAATAACAAAGTGATATGTGAGAAGCATTTAAAAAATGAAAAATTCCTGTAACTTTGATGCACATGAAACTCCCCATAAGTACATAAATGGGGATATTAATTGGTAGCTCTCATTGATGTTATATATCCTATTTATCAAAAGTGAAAATTGAAACTAGAAAAATGGAAACATTGGAAATAAACTAGAAGGAAAATGAAATTCAAACTCAAATTTAAGGTGTATGTAATTAATAAGAATAGAGAACATTATGTTAAGCAAAACAAGTCAGTCAGAGAAAGAAAAATACCATATTGTTTCACTCATATGTGGAACTTAAGAAACAAAACAAATGAGCAAAGGGAAAAAAGAGAGAGAGAGAAGCAAACCAAGAAACAGACTCTTAACTGTAGAGAACAAACTAATGGTTACCAAAGGGGAGGTGAATGGGGAGATGAATGAAATAGGTGATGGGGATTAAAGAGTGCACATGTGATGATCACCTGGTGTTGAACATTAGTGTTGAATCAGTAAATTGTACATCCAAAGCCAATATAACATGGTGTGTTAACTGGAATTTGAATAAAAACTTTAAAAATAATAGATTTCTATATTAAAGCAATTTTTTTTAGGTTCAGATAAGAAATCTAATATTGCACTGACTTGTTTCTGTTCTTGAATATCAGACGTGACTGAACATGGTGAGACATGTGAAAGTGTAAATTACAATTAAACAAAATATTCCCTTGAGGCTATGGCAAGTATTTTGCAGCAGATCAAGGCTCCCAATGAGAGCAACTATGCCTGATGTATAAACTCATTTAAAATGTCATCTGTTGAATGCCTCACAGAGCTTCCAAGGCAGCAGGAATTGAAGATTAATGTTCCGGTAGATAAAGAAAACTCAGGATTGCATCATCCCAGTTGAATTTAGGGAACAGAATTTGATGTTAGAAGTGTTCCTAACCAACCACAGAACTTTGCATGGATGCTGGTACTCTTCTCCTGTGTGTGCTATTCTTAAGTGAGGGAGGGTTTTACATGTACTTCCTGGAGAAATTGTTAGGTCATAAGCAGATCTTATATGTTAAATTTACCGTAGCATTCTAATATGTCAAAGCTACTGGGTTTCTGTATCTAAAAATATATGAGGAAATTTCTGTCATTTCACTGCTTTTATCATAGCCAACTACAGCTTTCTATTCCTTCTACTATGGTCAGAGTCCTTTACAATCGATTCTCACATATATTCCCCATGTTTCTGTAAATATTATTTGGTGGAAATTTTGTGATTCTTTTGACATGCATTGCACCACTCATGGTCATATTTTGTGACTCATGGGTCATATTTTGTAACTCACCCTTCATTGACTAATGGACTTGAGTCTGGTTATATATCTAGAAACAATGAGGTATGATAGGGTTTTTTCTTATTAGGCTCAACATTTCCTTACAAAACAGCTACTTCAGCGGAGACCACTATAGTTTCCACAGGCAAAGGGAAACCAGCCTCTTTAAACAGGGAAGAAAAGGATGCTTCTAGGGGCAATGTTGAGAGTTTCGTTGTCTCCAGCTTCAACTGATTCAGCCCATGTAACCCTACCCCAATTTTTAGTGTCTCACTTTTCCCCAAAGTTGTAAATTTTAAAATAAGGAACTCTGTGAGATTAAAAATCAAATTTGTTTTGTAAGTCATCCACCGATATGAATAGACTATGGACTTGGTTTTCAGAAATTGTATCCTTAAGCTACAGGAGGTAAGAGATTTTGCCGTTCTATTTTTGTTGTTTTATATCATTTTTAAATGGTCAGCTATAGAAGATGTTAGGTTCCTAATGCATATCTTGAGTCAGTAATTTAAGGCAATGAACTCACTTTTTTTTGCCTAGATTCTCCAGCACATTTAGAGGTCACCAAACAACTCCATTATACTCAGTGATTTTACTAGATTATTTTATGGCAGAAAATATTTGGTCACCCAATGGCTTGTCTTCTGTATGCGTTTGACTACAAGTGATAATTTGAGTAATTTCTTTGCCACCACATTCTGTAGATTACCAATGTCCCTTTTTCATAGAAAATGTGGTTATTCATGTCTTTAAAAGCAAATCAAATATCTAATTTCACATAACCCAGTCTTAAATTTCTTTTCTTCTAAAACAAATTCTAGTACCAATTTTAAAATCTTTCTTCCTCTAGCCATTGTTATTTTAATACTTTCTGCCCTCCATTCTTTTTTTTTTTAAGGATGTTATTTATTTATTTGACAGAGAGGAGAGAGATCACAATCTGCCCTCCATTCTTTTCACATAATATCCTTGGGACACACACTGCCACTTATATCCTGATGACTCTCACTGTATCACTAAACTTGCTTTAGAATTCTAGGAAAATGTACCTAAATACTTACAATATTCATTTTATGTATTTGTTTCATAGGCATTTCAAATCAATACATATAATCTTAAACTCTTTGCCTCATCCTACAATATTGCTATTTTCCCAATGTTGCAAATCTTAGCAAATGATATTATCTTTCCACCATTTATGAAGGTCTAAAATCTTCATTATCCATGATCTGTTTTCCTTATATCCCTACCCCTTTCTAATCAATCACTGAGTCTTACCTAGGCTATCTTCTAAATAAATCTCTAATTTTATTATCTCTCCCATTGCCGCAGTCTCAAACTGGTACAGAAAATAACCATCATACTCTTGAATCACTGAACATCATAGTTTTATAGTTTTAATAATCTGAATTAAGCATCATAGTTGTTTCTTATTGCTCTGTGATTACATACCCCACATGAAGAAAGAATGGTATTTGTCTAACATAAATCTCACTGCTTTATCTAAAATACATAGCTTCTAACAATGCTCATAGTAAAGCTGGAATGTTTTATGCTTCATCACAAGACACTTTATGATATCAGTGTTATCTTTTGCAACTAGCTTTTATTTTTTTGCAATCCGGTTATATAGATACAGTAAGTAATATTTTGAGCCATAATAGCACTTTATTTGCCCAGTTAATTTTCTTACTGATTGTTCTTTCTCTATTCCTCATGCAGCAGTGAATTCTCTCTCCTCTCCCACCAGCCTTAAGTTGAGAGATTATATATAACAACAAAGACAAATTCTTAATGTTGAGTTTTAAATAGTTTCTTGAATCTTGTAATAGAGATAGCATTCTTGGAAATATGGGACTTTAGAGGCACCTGGGTGGCTCAGTTGGTTAAGCGTCTGCTTTTGGCTCAGGTCATGGTACCAGGGTCCTGGGATGGAGCCCCAGGTCAAGCTTCCCGCTGAGTGGGGAGTCTACTTCTGCCTCTCCTTCTGCTTACTGCTCCCCCTGCTTGTGCTCTCTCTCTCTCTGTCAAATAAACAAACAAAACGTTTAAAACAGAGAAACAAGAAATATGGGACTTCAATGACAAGATCTAGTTTTATTTTTTTTATCTTTTTTTGGCGGTGATCGTGGAGGTAAGGTGTATGTGCACGTGAATGAAACAAAGGTCATGATCAGGTCATGATCTCAGGGCCATTGGATCAAGCCCTGGGTCAGGCTCCATTCTAGGCATGGAGTCTGCTTAGGATTCTCTCTTTACCTCTCCCTCTTCCCCTCCCCTACTTGTTCCTACTCTCTTTCTCTAAGAAAAACATCTATGCATTATGTGATAATATGATTTCATAGCTTTATATCTTGTTAAACTACTATAACCAAAGCTCAAATGATTGGATTCAATATCTACTATGATGAAAGTTTCTAGCCATATGTTCTGGAGATGATCTTATTCAATATTTATATTAATGACTTATACAAAGACATAGGCTATATGGCAATAAGGTACACAAATGGCGCCAAATAGATGCATCTGGGATAGGTACAAACACTCTTTGTAACAACATAAGAAAACAAACAAAAAAAACAAACATAAAACAAAAGTGCAGCAACCAAAAACTGTTCTAAAACACAAGGAAAAGATCAACTCAAATAGTAAGATTGCACTCCATGAGAATAAATGTAAACTCCAGTACTTTGCTTATAATAATGCATTGATTATATTAAGAACAATAGTTAATGACACTGAAACAGTCCTTGTGACAGTTAGTTGGTTTATGATCCTTTTGGGATTATGACTTAGCAATACTGTACACCTGTTTTTAATTATCTGCCTTAATTTTGCAGGAAATATCACCAGGGATGACTTTGGTCTCACATCATCATCTAACAAAAAGAATAGAGCACCCCTGTAAGCCCTGTGTTATTAATCTGTTGGTAAGGGCTCTACTACCCATCCAGGTCTATTTCTAATTAGATGGAGGATACTCTTAATTGTTCTTTCTACCTCAAGGCCGTTACATCAGAATCAAAGGCTTGTTATTCATTGGATTATTTCCTTCACTGCCCATTTAAATTAATAGAAGACACAGGGCCAAATATTTTACACTTCTTTGGGGAAAAATCAAAGCAAATTTCTTTGAGGTCCTATTAACCAATAACTTATCCTTGATTCACACTAATGGAAAGCATATAAAAACCTAATCATAATTTCTAAACAACTGATTTGTTCTTTCATAGGGGAAAATATATTAAGTTATTATGCTAGAGATTTTCTTAAGCAATTTCATACCTCTTTGCTTGTGCATGCTTCTCGTGTTAGGTAAAAGGATTACAAATAGAAAGGAACTTTCGCATACAGTGTGTTTTCCAGTATAATTTTAGAAAGTAGCAGTTAGATTTGCAACTGATAGTGCTCCCCTACCCCCATCTTATTCAGTTTCTGACCTGTACGACCCATCATTTTCTCGGACTATCAAGAAATAATACAAAGTGAAGAGAACTTTCTCATTCCTAGCTGCATTCTTTTGTCTGAGTCAAAGGAATTTACAATAGAAACAAGCCTCTCCCACTGGGAAGATATTTACAAATAACACTGACCTTGTACCATGGGAAAACAGAATCGCTGGTTGTAACATTCTTGAGGCAGGCAGTTTGTTATTATCAACCAGTTACCGAGGACAATTTTATGATCTAAGAGTGTACACTACACATATACACACCCATACACATATATCACAGATTTATATTCTCCCTTGTAGAGATTTACAATACAATCATAAAGTCACATTTCATTCAATTTGTAAGAAAAATAGCATACACTTTGGGCCTAGACTATCAAACTATCTATTTAAATTGTTTTTGTTTTTCTTTTTTTAAAACAGCATTATTGAAGTATAGTTAATATATTTAAATCTTAATATTTTTGCTAAAACAGAATATGGAAAATGTGAAATATATACCAATCCGATATGAAAAATAGCTTTTTTGTAGGTTTTTCCAGTTGCCCTTTATGTTTCTGGAAACAAAGTGGAAAGTCTGAGAAATATAATATGTCAGCTTGCTCCCAATTATTATAAGAATTTTTATTTTTTTTTGCTGGGAATTAAATGTCCATCAAATTTATGGGTTTAAAAAGTATTTATTTCATTCTGAATATCTGCACCCTTACACTTCTTCCCAGAATTACTAGCACTCAATTACTGTGGCCTATTGGAATATATATGCAAAGTTCTATTAGTCCCAAAGACCTACCATCTATAGGTCTGTATAAAACAATTGGGAAAATATCCTCTACTTTTATTTACAAAGATCTACTACCATGTTCTAGAAGTTGCAAGACCTTTATGGGGAAATACTAGCTTATTGTTTTATGAAGACTGAACTAATGATAGAATTACACAATGAATCATATGCATTATGCAATCATATGATTATGCAATGAATCCTAATCACCTGTCTCTTATTTGTACCCATTTGTTGTAGTCACATGCACTTTTTAAGCCCATTCTAAACTTCCATGTATTTGAAAGCCATTATGATCCTTTAATCGTTCATTTTCTTGAGACTAAACCAAGGTTCTTCGAGTGGTCCCCACTTTGTCAGATTTCCTTACCTTTGAAAATTTTAACCCAACTTCTCTGTGTGGCCTGTCATTTTTTTTAATACTCTGCTCGAAATTTGTTTTGTGGAACTTAAGTCTCCAAGTGCTGCTGACAATGAAGGAACACAAAGGATTCATTAGCTGCTCTCTTTTTCAGTTTCTGCTTCCATTAATTTTGGTCTAAACAAAGATTCCCTGCTGAAATTGATATGAATTTTTGTTAACTTAGATATCTTTCATGCTTTGCATGGTGTATAGCTGATTTTTCACTAAATAGAATATTTCATATTTATCACAATTATTCTTCATTCTGCCGATCATGGCTGTTTACTTTAGAGGTGCTTATTGTATTTACATATAGCATATATTTGTGAATAATGATGCAAATATTCACTTGATATTTCATCTCTGAACAGTTTATTTTTTAAGATTTTACTTATTCATTTGTCAGAGAGAAAAAGAGAACACAAGCAGAGGGAGCTGCAGGCAGAAGGAGAAGCAGCCTCCCTGCTGAGCAAGGAGTCCCATGGGGGACTCAATTCCAGGACCCTGAAATCATGACCTGAATGAAGGCAGATTCTTAACCAACTAAGCCACCCAGGCATCCCTCTGAACAGTTTATATCACCTTCAAGTTGGATAGATATACTTTCCATAGTTTTGAATTAGTGACAGAGATTTTTGATAAGGTCAATTCTGAGCTCTGTGATACACTACTAGAGCTCTAGCCAAAATTACATCATATCATGGTCTCTGAACATACTTAATCATGAACTCTGAAAAAAACACACTGTATTCAACTTTCCAATATCTCCCACCATTTCTCTAGTGTATAAAATAAATTTATGTTTGAATGTCTTTGCTTTTATGTATCTGGGTTAATAATGTCAAGGAAAAGCAAGCTTTGTATCCTCATCTAATCTGTAGAGTAGTAATAATGCTCATTTTACATGAATTAATAGTATTTAATGTGTAACTGTTAATAAAGCTTAGAACTCATAGAAAAGTAAGCATTTGATATGCAGGATATTGTAAGTTTCATCTCTCCTGAAATAATTTAAAATACCATAGCCCTCATTATTAAAATATAAGTTTAAAATCATACAGTATATCTCTGCTAGTCTAATTATATCAACATTAAGGTAATTAATATCACATATATATAAATATTTTAGTTAACTAAAAGTTGGGGAAAGCAGATGAAATTTATTAATTAAAATGTGGTTGTTGGCAAGTTTTATTAAATTAATATAGATAGCAATTTTTATAATACTAGTACCACTTTTAAATGGCTTAACTCATGTAATCATTTGTTAATATTTTCTTTAACTTATAGAGGATTTCCTTATGCCTCAGTGATGCTAACAGGTGTTACTCAATCTTTCTTTTGAAATATATTGATGTTATTGAAGTCAATATGAAATCATTTCCATGTTACCTTTTTAAATATTAGTGATGATAGAAATAAGTTTATTGAATAGGTGATTTTAATTAGAATGCGTAATTTAATAATGTATGCACACATATATTCAAGCGGTATGTTTTCAAAAAGGATCATTATTTCCAACAAGTATGATATACTAGGAACAGATTTTTTTTTTTTTTTAATTAACGCAAAATGTATTATTTTCCCCAGGATACATGTCTGTGGATCCTCAGGCTTACACATTTCACAGCACTTACCATAGCACATACCCTCCTCAATGTCCATAACCCAGCCACCCTATCCCTACCCGCCCCTACCCCCAGCC
>CM052898.1:153776287-154045011 GCA_028534135.1 Potos flavus
GTATCCTGCCACATTACTGAATTGCTGTATGAGTTCCAGTAGTTTGGGGGTGGAGTCTTTTGGGTTTTCCATATAAAGTACCATGTCATCTGTGAAGAGAGAGAGTTTGACTTCTTCTTTGCCAATTCGAATACCTTTTATTTCTTTTCATTGTCCAATTTCTGTCGCTAGGACTTCTAGTACTATGTTGAACAAGAGTGGCGAGAGTGGGCATCCTTGTTGTGTTCCTGATCTCAAAGGGAAGGCTGTCAGCTTTTCCCCATTGAGAATGATATTCACTGTGGGCTATTCATAGATGGATTTTGTGAGATTGAGGAATGTTCCTTCTATCCCTATACTTTGGAGAGTTTTAATCAGGAACGGATGCTCAATTTTGTCAAATGTTTTTTCTGCATCAATTGAGAGGACCATGTGGTTCTTCTCTCTTCTCTTATTGATTTATTCTATCATATTGATTGATTTGTGAATGTTGAACCACCCTTGCATCCCAGGGATAAATCCCATCTGGTCATGATGAATAATCATTTTAATGTGCTGTTGGATTCTATTAGCTAGGATCTTGTTGAGAATCTTGGCATCTATATTCATCAGGGATATTGGTCTGAAATTCTCCTTTTTGATGGGGTCTTTGCCTGGTTTGGGGATCAGGGTAATGCTAGCTTCACAGAAAGAGTGTGGAAGTTTTCCTTCTGTTTCTATTTTTTGAAACAGTTTCAGGAGAATAGGCATTATTTCTTCCTTGAATGTTTGGTAGATTTCCCCAGGGAATCCGTCAGGTCCTGGACTCGTTTTTTGGGAGCTTTTTGATCACTGCTTCAACCTCGTTACTAGATATTGGTCTATTCAGGTTGTCAATTTCTTCCTGTTTCAGTCTTGGAAGTTTATAGGTTTCCAAGAATGCATCCATTTCTTCTAGGTTGTTTAACTTATTGGCATATGGCTGTTGATAATAATTTCTGATGATTGTTTCTATTTCCTTTGGATTAGTCTTGATCTCTCCCCTTTCATTCATAATTTTGTTAATTTGGGTCCTCTCTCTTTTCTTTTGGATTAGTTTGGCCAGTGGTTTATTGATCTTATCGATTCTTTCAAAAAACTAACTTCTGGATTCATTGATGCATTCTACTGTTTCTCTAGTTTCTAACTCATTGATCTCTCTTCTAATCTTGATTATTTCCCTTCTTGTGTGTGGGGTTGGCTTAATTTGTTGTTGATTTTCCAGTTCTTTAAGGTGTAAAGAGAGTTGGTGTATTCGGGATTTTTCAATTTTTTTGAGTGAGGTTTGGATGGCTATGTATTTCCCCCTTAGGACCGCCTTTGCCATGTCCCATAGGTTTTAGTACCAATGTGTCTTCATTGTCATTGGTTTCCATGAATTGTTTAATTTCTTCTTTGATTTCCTCATTGATCCAAACATTCTTGAGCAGGTTGGTCTTTAGCCTCCAAGTGTTTGAATTCCTTCCAAACTTTTTCCTGTGGTTGAGTTCCAGTTTCAAAGCATTGTGATCTGAGAATATACAGGGAATCATCTTTTGGTATTGGTTGAGTCCTGATTTGTGACCCAGTATGTGGTCTATTATGGAGAAAGTTCCATGTGTGCTCGAGAAGAATGAGAATTCTGTTGTTTTAGAGTGGAATGTTCTGTATATATCTATGAAGTCCATTTGGTCCAGTGTGTCATTCAAAGCCCTTGTTTCTTTATTGATTTTCTGTTTAGATGATCTGTCTGTTACTGAGAGTGGCATGTTAAGATCTCCTACAATTAATGTATTCATATCAATATGACTCTTTATTTTGATTAACAGTTGGCTTAAGTAGTTGGCTGCTCCTATATTGAGGTCATATATGTTTACAATTGTTAGAACTTCTTGGAGGATAGACCGTTTAAGAATGATGTAGTGCCCTTCTGTATCTCTGACTATAGTCCTTAGGTTAAAATCTAATTTGTCTGATATAAGAATCGCTACCCCAGCTTTCTTTTGAGGTCCATTGACATGAAAGATGGTTCTCCATCCCTTCACTTTCAGTCTGAATGTATCTTTAGGTTCCAAATGTGTCTCTTGTAGACAGCATATGGACGGGTCCTGTCATTTTATCCAGTCCGCAACCTGTGTTTCTTTATGGGAGCATTTAGGCCGTTCACATTGAGAGTGATTATTGAAGGATAAGTTTTTATTGACATCACGTTGCCTGTGAAGTTCTTGTTTCTATAGATTGTAAGTTCCTGTTCTATGTCACTCATGGATTCTTTCTACTTTTATAGAACCCCCTTTAATATTTCTTATAGTGCTGGCTTGGTAGTCACATACTCTTAATCCTTGCTGGTCTTGGAAGCTCTTTATCTCTCCATCCATTTTGAATGTCAGCCTTGCTGGATAAAGTATTCTTGGCTGCATGTTCTTCTCATTTAGTGCCCTGAATATGTCTTGCCAGCCCTTTCTGGCTTGCCATGTTTCTGTGGACAGGTCTGATGTTATTCTGATGGGTCTTCCTCTGTACATAAAGGATCTCTTCCCCCTAGCTGCCCTCCGGACCTCTTGTCTAAAATTATAATTTGCACATTTTACAATTATGTGTCTAGCTGATTTTTTTCTTTCATTGATCTTGGTGGGGGTCCTTTCTGACTCTAGGACATGAACATTTGTTCCATTCCCCAGGTTGGGGAAATTTTCATTCAGAATTTGGTCAGCTATATCTTCTAATCTTCCATCTTTCTGTACTCCTTCAGGGATTCCAATAATTCTGACATTGGAATGTTTCATGGCATCATTTATTTCCCTAAGTCTGTACTCATGGTTCCTAAGGAGTTTGTTCCAGCCCTCCTCCTGACCTTTCCTTTCAATCATCTTATCCTCTAGATCACTAATTCTATCCTCTGTCTCCGTAACTCTAGCTGTTAGACTATTTAGATTAGATTGGATCTCACTGATAGCATCTTTAACATATGCCATGCTGGTTCTCAGTTCTGTCCTTAGAGATTCTATGTTGTCATTAATGTTTTTCTCCATCCTGGCCATTGCCTGGATAATTGTTACCCTGAATTCCCTTTCTGACATACTGTTTATATCCATGTCCAATAGTTCTGAGGGAGAGGGCGCAGTCTCTGGGTTTTTCCTCTGTTGGGTGTTCCTCCTCCTAGTCATTTTGATAAGAGGTGGATGAGAGGATGTATAGCTGAATATATCACCCATGATCAGGCACGGTGCACTCTGGAAGGTTTTGGAGCAATTGGAATTCACCACCAAAAAGAAAGAATAAAGATAAAAAAAAGAGAGAGAGAAAGAGAAAAGAAGAAATCCCAGCCAGAACAGGCCCCAAAAATAATATTTATAAGGTATATAAACAAACACGAACAAACGTAAAGACTGACAAAAGTAAATGACAAGAAATAAAAGAACCTATTCGGAATGAACCCCAAGAATAAGATTTATATAATTCCAGAACAAAAGCAAATACACAGAAACACTGACAGAAGGGTAAGATGGGAGGGTGGTTATAACTCCTCGATGTGGGTGAGGAAGTTTATTTTGGGTCTTCCTGGGTTTATCGTTGTTTTGAGCCTCTAGTTTTAATGTTAAGTAGTTTTTAAAAAATTTAAAAAACCATGAAACGTGAGTATGAGTGAATAAGAAAAAAAAAGAAAGAAAAAAACTTGTATATATGAAATATATAGGTTTTAGGGTATTATCAGGAGCTCAATATATTGATTTCCCCTGATGTTGGGGTTATAGTTTTATGGGGACCCTGTGTTTATTATCCTCTTGTTTTTGGCTTGTCTTCTGGGGGAGGGGCCAGCCGCATTGTTTTCCAGTCAATCTTGCTTGGGTTGAGTCACCCTGCTTCCCAATCAGGGGGCTGGGCTCTGTGGAAACTGGTTTCTCAGACTTTTGCTCTCGGGAGATTTTTGCTCTTTTGTAGCTTTTTCGCCTTTTCTGCAAGTCCAGGCCAAAAGCCAGTACGCAGACCTCCGCATCACAGAGAAGCCTCAGTCTGCTCCCCTCTTCAATTTGCTCACATTGTGGCCTGCCACAGGTGGTGTACACCCCCAGCCACTGGCCTCGCTAGCCTCTGCTCCCTCTGGCAACCACAGCCAGGAGCTTGAGGGAGTGCACCCAGTCCATGGAGTGCTGCACACAGAGAAAAGCTGCAGGCTCTTGGACCACACCAGGCTCTCTAAGGAGCTTTCAGGAGTGCGCCCCACCCTCTAATGGTGCAAGGAGTGGAAAGCTGCAGGTTCATGAACCACGGACTGGACCACCCCCAGTCTCTCTTTGACGCAGGTGGTGTCCTTCCTGGGAACGTGGGCTTGGGCCTGTGCCCGTGACCACACACTTCCACTAGTTTCTGCTTAAGATCTTTAGCTCTTTTTAAGTGTTTTTGACTGGATTCTAATTTAATGCTGGTCCCCAAACACAGAGCGCTTTCCTTTGGGGTATTACTGTCCTCGGGTCACTTCTGGTGCCTCCCTCCCCCTTCTGTTTATCCTCCTATATAGGTTTGAGTGTTCCCACTCTGATTTACCTCTCCGCTGCTATCTTCTGCTCCTGTAGAGATCCGGAAGTGAAAAATCTTACATCTCCGGCTTCATGGGTGTTCATGGGCATTCAGCGTGTTCTGGTAGATATCCAGCTCACTTTAGGGGACCGGTTGTAACAGGGTCTCCTACTTCTCCACCATCTTGCCCTCCCTCCTTTGAACACATACTTAACATGTTGTCCAGAGAAATTTGGTACCCATTTGCTTTTTTGTCAATTTGCGTTAAATCTCTTTGGCTTTTCTCTGGTCTTTAAATATAACCCATCTCTATCTGAATGGCTAAGACTATTTTTAGTGGCCAGTCAAGTCATTTTACATTCATTCATATTTTGAGTAGGCATGATATCTCAGCCATGTGCTCTGTTAAAGAAACAAACATTCTTCCCTCTGATTACTTCTCTTTCTGTTCTCAAATATACCCTCTCCCTAAAAGTTTTGCAGTTAGAATAATGGTATGGATTTATTTCTAGATGTCTAAGTAATGTTTTTTAATTTAGATGTACTATGAGCAACCACTTGTATGGTAGATACATTTTTTCATAACCTATCTTAGTCAAAAACACCAAGTGCTCACTTAGGCAGCACATACACTAAAATTGGAATGATATAGAGATTAGCATGGCCCTGCACAAGGATGACAGGCAAATTCATGAGATGTTCCATATTTTTTAGATACTTTCAAAAAAATCCACCAATTCCATACCCTTAAACTAAATAGTACTGTAAAAATAGATGTGAGGATTAAATTATAACCAATTTAAAAAAAGATTATCCTTTTCAAAATAGCCAGTGTTTGGGGTATTAATTTATAAAGTTCTCTATAATATTTCATGGGTTTTGGGTGATTTACATGATATTAAATTGTTATTTCAACCACTGAAATGGTCATGTAAGATTTCAAAAATATTTATTACTACTCCTTTAAGAAAGTTTGTTATGGGGGTCAGTGAAGATTCAAGTAATTAAAAGGCACTATGAGTTATATGATTATCATTGTTAAAGGGCTATAGAAAAATCTTTTAAAAAATCATGACAAAGGAGGTTTTTCCACATACTGAAGGAATTTATCGCTTATGTGATATTTCGAGTAAGGCAATTAGTTCAGATTTAGTAAAGAAGACTAGAAATGGAAAGAACAGAAAGAAAAATTTGTTGAATTTGTATTTTATAACAATTCCCAGAAAAAAAAAATATGGGATTGCATTGGCTGAAAAAAATAGAATTTTCTGAAATTGATGTCCCTTCTCAATAACTTGCAGGTTATTTCTAGGGATAGAGAGATTACATAATAAATCCATTAACTGTTGAATAATGAAATTAATAGATAATAAAAAATGTCAAATCTGTAAAGGATTTAGTTATTAGAAATAAATTTGAAGACTATAGATAAAGGCATTTTGTTCTCACATGGAACTATTATAGTGCTATTTTTATTCTCTTTATTTTATCTCAATTAATATCAAACTGAAAATTTTTTTATTATACAGCAATCACTGAAAGCAATTTTAGCTGTCAAACAGATGATTTTAGGGAGGTCAAGTTAAAAAAATGAGGAGTGCTTTTATTGAAGTGCTTTTATTCCAGAGAATTTTAAATTAAATTAAATTAGATTATTTAAGGTGGATGATAATAGAATGACATCCAATGCCATTCTGAGGTAACTTTTGAAAAGATTATAATTCAACATTTTAGTCAACATGACAAATGCACTTTCATGAGTTTTCTTTTTTTTTAAATTTTATTTATTTATTTGTCAGAGAGAGAGTGAGAGAGAGATCACAAGTAGTCAGAGAGGCAGGCAGAGGCAGAGGGAGAAGCAGGCTCCCTGCTGAGCAAGGAGCCCGATGTGGGACTCGATCCCAGGACCCCAGGATCATGACCTGAGCCGAAGGCAGTCGCTTAACCAACTGAGCCACCCAGGCGTCCCTTTCATGGGTTTTCTTGATCTAGATATTGTACATTGAACAACAAAAGTAACCGTTTATCTTCATTTTGAGTATATTAATGCCGAGAGTTAGAAATATTCTATTTATAGTTTTAGTATAAGGTTGAGTGCACTTATCACACTTCATTGGTTGCACATTTTATACTTAGAAAAAGTGTTAAGAGTCTTTTCTATTGATTCACAGGCTAAGCAATTTCGTTTTTTGTTTTCATGCTTTGACCTACAACCCTAGGATCCATTAGGGCACTACAACAGCAAGGTGTAGACGCATCAACTACAAAGAAATAGAACTAAAATGACACTGTCTCCAGCTGGGGATGCATTAATAGACCTGAGAATTCAAACGTAGAAAAGGCAATTTTTTCCTGCTGGGAAGTGGAGTCCTCAAGAGAGCCATTTCAGACTGAAGAACATGATATGAAAATCAATAAAGGCCCTATTGTGCTACTGATGTGTCCGGGAAGTGTCATTTTATATCTTGCTAGTGGATATCTGAAGGAAGTTAAAGCTACTTTGCTCATAGTAATTGGATGAATCCTCTTTCATCAGTGGTCTATTTTGCTGCTCAAAGTAAAAGTAAAATATACTGCGAGATCTAGTTTGAAATGAGATATCATGAAAATGAATTAATATGAAAACTGTTAGGTCTTTTTGCAGAGGTGAAAAGGAGATCAGTGATCAGTGATCGCTTTCACAATTCCTATAATTAACACATAAATTCAAACAGATAACTGTAAATACTGGGCCAGTTGGCAGGAAACTGTGGTTGGGGAAACAGCACATTGGCTAACCAGGGAAGGAAACTTAAAAGGCATCTTTGCAAATATCGGAATGATTTGCAGACACCAAATTGCTGATTTGAAGATTTAATTTTGTAAATATATATGCATTAAAACTAGAAGAGTAATATGCTTGGAAATAGTCTAGATATTAATTCCCGGAATTGTTATTGCTTATGCTACTAAATACTATTTTTTTCCAGATCCCTATAATTAAGTTTAAGAACTTTATGGCAATTATCTTTGGTTTCTCCAAAAGTCACTTGTCAATTATCTTATTATTTCCCCCAGAGTATATTATCCTCTGGAAAATCCTTATATTTTTTGTTTGCTACTATATGATATTTGAAAGAGACTATGTAAGGAAGGTAAGAGCAGCGATTAAAATTGGAGATTTCTATTTAGATTCTACACTTTTCATCTCTTTTTACTTTTTGCTTTATTTCATAAAGCATTTGTAATGGCTAAAACTCTTAAATTTACATAATATACTCAGAAATTTAAAAACTTCTGAATTTGAATGTTTACTTAATTCAAATGAGCTTCGTTGTTTATTGGTTAGTGGGAAACTCTAGGAGTCAGAATTCATTAATTTATGTATTAGTTCAACAAGCAATTTTGGGGAGATAACTAGTCATAATGTAAAATAAAGAACTTTTCATATATGCATGAGTAAATTAAATTGACAAATAAGGATTGGTCATTTACATGTATCAAGTCATGTGTAATACACTGGTGCCCATAAAAACAATGACCTCGGGGCGCCTGGGTGGCTCAGTTTGTTAAGCTTCTGCTTTTGGCTCAGATCATGATCCTGAGGTCCTGGATCAAACTATGCATCTGGCTCCCTACTCAGCAGGAAGTCTGCTTTTTCCTCTCCCTCTGCTCCTCCCCCCACTCATGCTCTCTCTCTCAAATAAATAAAATCTTTATAAAAAAACAACAACAATGTCCTCAAAGGTGAAAATGGTCAAAATTAGAAGTGGAAATATAAGGGAACAAAGATTTTTAATTGAGAAACATATGAAATTAAGGATGCTAGTATCCTTTACAAACAAAGGTGGTAATAATTAGCCATTATTACTCTGACTATGCGGAACAAGCAGAGGAAGGAATTCTGCACTAGCTCTCTTATTCTTGGCAACACTCACCTGCGCATTTCAGTGTCTGAAAATTCCACGGATCTCCCTAAGCCTGTAACATCTTTTATTCATTCCAGATATGTTTTCTTTCAAATGAGCTTTATAAAAGCAAAATGTTTTTTGAGAAGGCTTGAACTTATATTATGAAAAAAAATGTATTTTATCAATTCTAAGATGCACATTTTTTTCTCATTTTGTTATCTGTGGAATTGGAATCCATTCTACAATCAATGACAATTTAGTGCTATGTAATAGTTGGGCTGGAAATTTATTTATTTTTCATAAACAGTAACACAAAATCATGAATCAATATAACTTACAACATCTTAAACTTGATATATGGAATCTAATTATATATATGGCAATTAAAACCAGTGAACAGCCATAGTTACACTATGATTGAAATAGTAGCTATAATTTCTGTAAATAACAAGAAATAGAGTTTAGATTTTCCTGTATTGGCTCTATTAGAAATTTTTTCCTCTTTTCCTCTTGATGATTCTGAATATTTTGTCTCCATTTCCTAAAATTATCAACATGGGAAAAATGTTTTTTTTCTATGTACATTGTCCCCCATCCTCTCTATCTTCCATACTGTTGATAGCCATATTTCTTTCTTTTTTTATTATGTTCAGTTAGCCATTGTATAGTACATCATTAGTTTTTGATGTAGTGCTCAATTATTCATTAGTTACATATAACACCTAGTGCTCATCAAAACATGGGACCTCCTCAATACCCATCACACTGTTACCTTTTCCACCCACCACCCCCTCTCTGAAACCCTGTTTGTTTCCCATGGTCCATAGTGTCTCATGGTTCATCTCCCCCTCTGATTTCTCCCCCTTCAGATTTCCCTCCCTTCCTCTATGATCCTCTGTGCTATTGCTTATGTTCCACATATGAATGAAACCATATGATAATTGCCTTTCTCTGCTTGACTTACTTCACTTAGCATAATCCTCTCCAGTTTCATCTGTGTCAGTGCTAATGGTGGGTATTCATCATTTCTGATGGCTGAGTAATATTCCATTGTATATATGAACCACATCTTTTTCTTTTAAAGATTTTATTTATTTTATTTTATTTATTTGACAGAGGGAGAGAGAGATCACAAGTAGGCAGAGAGGCAGGCAGAGAGAGAGGGAGAAGCAGGCTCCCTGCTGAGCAGAGAGCCCAATGCGGGGCTCGATCCCAGGACCCTGAGTTCATGACCTGAGCCGAAGGCAGAGGTTTTAACCCACTGAGCCACCCAGGCACCCCAGAACCATGTCTTCTTTATCCATTCATCTGTTGAAGGATATCTCAGGTCCTTCTACAGTTTAGCTATCGTGGACATTCCGGCTATGAACGTTGGGGTGCGTGTGCCCCTTTTTTTCACTACATCTGTATCTTTGGGGTAAATACCTAGTAGTGCAATTGCTGGTGGTAGGATAGCTCTATTTTTAACAACTTGAGGAATCTCCATACTGTTTTCCAGAGTGCCTATACCAGCTTGCATTCCCACCAACAGTGTAAGATGGTTCCCCTTTCTTCACATCCTCCCCAACATTTGTTGCTTCCTGTTTTGTTAATTTTTGCCATTCTAACTGTTGTAAGGTCATATCACATTGTGGTTTTGATTTGTACTTCCCTGATGACTAGGGATGTTGAGCATTTTTTCATGTGTCTGTTAGCCATTTGTATGTCTTCTTTGGAGAATTGTCTGTTCATGTCTTCTGCCCATTTTTTGACTGGGTTATTTGTTTTCTGAGTGTTGAGTTTGAGAAGTTCTTTACAGATCTTAGATATCAGCCCTTTATCTGTAACATCATTTGCAAATAGAAAAATTTGATCATGCTAGTCTCTTCATTAAAATTTCTTAATCCCTCTTCATCTTCAGGATAAATTTCCAACTCCCAAAATGACATACAGAATCCATTATGATCAGAACCTCATTCTCCCTTTCTTTTCCCTCCACTTTCCATATCCACCCTGTCTATCTTTACAAAATAATTTGCATATCTTCATTTGTGGAACTTCAGTGTGATGGTACATGGTGTTTTTTTCATGGGTATACTGTATAAGTAAATTGAATTGATAAACAGGGATTGGTCATTTATATGTATCAAAAACATCAATCTAATTACTTATGACATTTCTAAGGAAGTTGATTTCACTTGTGCATATATTTTTAAAAACCACACTTCAACCATTTATTTACTAATTAGTGTATTTGTACATGTATGTTCACACAAAAAAATTCAGACTGTTTTATTATCTACCACCAAAAATGTATTTTATTCTGACCTTTACAAAAATTATCCAATGCTGCATTTTCTGTTCATATCTGTTTTATGCACCAATATGATTTTATGCTAGGTTTTAATGATATGAAGACTAAGACATTTTACTTCAAGGGTCTTAATTTCTATTTCTCTATCTATAAACTCCAAACTAACATGAGCCAAGTGTGATTTCTTTGCAGTTGTATTTCCAGCTTCCAGGCAACTCTTTGGTTGGCTGAATAATACTGTGTTTTAGCGTTGGTGCAGTCTAAAGTATAAAGCTATTATTTAAGTAGCAAACATACTCTTCTGTAGCTGAAAGTTTTAAGAAATTAACTTATTTGAAACATGCCTATTGCTGTCAAGGAGATTTTGGTTTAATCACTATTTAGTAGACAAAATATTTTAAAATAAACAAGTAAACTGATTTTGAATTAAAAATCAGATTTTGTTTCTATTATGTGAAAGCAATTTGTGAAACACAATGATTAATACTGAGGAAAATATTTGTCTTTCTTGTGCTTGGATTTAACCAAGAATTGTTTACAGCTTCAAGAAATCATATCACCAGTGGCAGATGTACTTTTGATTTGAGTTGCCAGTAAAATGTACCTATATCAGGGCACTTGGGTGGCTCAGTCAGTTAAGCATCTGCCTTCAGCTTGGCTCACGATTCTCGGCTCCTGGGATAGATCCCTGCATCACATTCCCTGCTTAGTGAGGAGACTGTTTCTCCCTCTTCCTCTGCTGCTCCTCCTACTCAAGTTCTCTCACTCACTCTCTCCCTCAAATACAGTAATTAAAATCTTTTTTTTTTAATGAACCTGTATCAACTACACTTGGAGTTGTACTTTCAAGGTGATTCCACATGTAGGTTATGAACTGTCATTATCTCACTAATAATATGATCCACATTTGACAAGTAAATACATTATGCTATGTTCACCTCAAGTGTAGGTACCATCTGTCGCCATACAACACTATTACAATATCATTGACCATATTCCCTATGCTTTTCCTTTTATCCTTATGACTTATTCATTCCATGACTTTGAGCTTGTATCTCCCACTCCCCTTCACCCATTTTGCCCATGCCTCCTCCCTGGTAACTATCAATTTGTTCTCTGTATTTATGGGTTTGTATATGCCTTTTTCGTTAGGCATTTATTCATTTGTTTCATTCATTTATTTTTTTAGATTCCACATATAAGTGAAGTCAGATGGTATTTGTCTTTCTCCTCCTAACCTATTTCATTAGCATTATACCCTCTAGGTCCATCCATGTTGTTGCATTTGGCAAGATCTCATCTTTTTTATGGCTAAGTAATATGTGAGAACACTTTTTAATCCCCCCACGCCCCCTCCCTTCTGTAACCCTGTTTGTTTCCTGGAGTCCTGTGATACTAATAATGACTATGAGAACTTTTCTTGAGCTTATTGCTTCCATTCTCTTTGTGATTAGCCATTTACAGATGATTCTCCTAAAAATACTTTCCAATCATTATGTTCATATTTATCACCTCTGTTTGTTTTTCATTAGAAGTATAGTTATTACCTATTCAGTTATGTCACCCTGAAGTAATATCAGAAGTTTTCAAGAGTGTAAACTCCACTGTCCCACCAGTCTTTATGAATTGATCATAGTAATCATTAATACAATTAGATACTAGTCAGACATATTGACAGAACAAAATACCCCCAAATAGAGAAGCATATGAAAAGAGAAGGAATATAATTTCTTTATGTTCCTGTTTAGATGAAAGGGAAGAGAAAGCTGACACTAATTAAAAAGTAGCAACATCTTATTGAGTCTCTCAGAGAATTATAAAAGAAAGAGAACCAAGTTCTAGGTTAAATTTTTAGGAATAATGTACAAAACCTTGTATAGAAATGGCCTTAGGAAATTTTACTGCTTTAGCCTCACCAAACATCAGAAAAAAATTATTTGTTGTCCATTAATTGCACTTTTGCACTGAGAAATTGAATTTGTAAACAGGGAATTTCCTGAAAGTGAGATAGGTTTGCTGTCAAATTCACAAGCAAAGTAAGTTTCAAGTGTGTTTTTCCCATGGAAGTCTTACATGAATGCATAATATAAGTGGAGCCTACATAATAAGTTAACATTCTAACTGAAAGGAAGTAGGGAAATATATATATATATTTTTTTTAAATTCTAGTTTCTACCTTCATTGTAGGTCTAGAACAGATTTATTTTAGAAAAGTCTGGGGGAAAAAGAAAAGTCCAGGGAAAGAGACATAACTTTCTAAATTTCCAAATACAGCTAGAGTGTTCGAAGGTTGCAGGAAAGCTAGAAATCCTGTCTATCGTAATATTATTTGGTTTTCTTTAAACTGAAATGATCAAGTCCATCCTTTAAAACCATTTATAAAGGATTACTCAATAATTTTAAAGAATAAAATCATCAAAATTCAGTATCTCTTTTTTGTTAATCATGCCTACCTCTCACATGTTATAATACTTTACTAATTTTATCTCAATAGGTGACATTTTATTTAAGTAATCTGAAATAAAAGTACCTCTCAGTGTTTTCTGAGTATGAATAAGTGTACTATTACCAAGAAATTTGTCCTGTCCTTATAGTTTGATAATAGAGTGTTTCCTTTCATATCAAATAAGAACTTCAGGTATAACTATGCAACATGAGAAATAAACACAATTGAATAAAAAAATATGATACCTGATATTTTAGAGTTTATCTTTAGTATAGCAATTTATTTATGCATTATATTAAGGAATATATATATATATATATATATATATATATATATTAAGGAATATATAAAAAGGAAGCCAAAAAACATCAGCTCATGAAATATAATTGGTCCTATTAAATTCATGTTTAAAATATTAATTAATCATTCAAAATATTTGCAAAAGAACTGTTTGTGAATTTACTCTAAGAAACAGGAAAAAGACCAAAAATATATCAAGTATTCAATAAAAGAGGATGTAGGAATAAAATGGAATGTTTGTGATATTTTACGTAATCAAACAACAAAATTAAATTTAAAATAGTCAATTGTTGAACTTTATAATATAAATCAAGAAAAGTAAATGAGATATTGAAAATTTAGGAAAAAAAGACCAACCATATTAGCACTGCTAATAGAACAGAATTCTGATTCTGTATAATGAAAGGCAAATTTGAGAAAAAAAATTCTAGAAATCAGAGATGAAAGACAAAGAATCAATATGACTAAAGAGATTAATTATGTACTCATTCTTTGATCCAATCAGCAAGCTTATATTGAGCATTTGTTATTTGCCCTGAAATATTGTAAATACTTTGAGTAAAAAACAAAATGGCAAATGCAAAATTCCCCTCCTGGTGGAGCTAACATTCCTGGAGTAGACAAAAAGGAAACCACTGAATATGTGATGTAAATTCTGGTGGTAGTAAGTGCTATGAAAAGAAATAAAGCACATAAAGAAGACCAAGAATAGTAAATGATTACTTAAAGTTAGGATGTTCGGGACTACTTCAAGGAAAACACCTTAAAAAGAGTATGAGTCATGTTAAAGTTTGTGGAAAATCATTTCAAGCAGAAGCAAGTACTATGTATTACACCTGCTATTTTTAGTGTGTGTTTTTTTTAAAGATTTTATTTATTTATCTGACATACAGAGAGAGAAATCACAAGTAGGTAGAGAGGCAGGCACAGGGAGAGGGGGAAGCAGGCTCCCTGCTGAGCAGGGAGCCCGATGTGGGGCTCGATCCCAGGACCTGAGATCATGACCTGAGCCGAAGGCAGAGGCTTAACCCACTGAGCCACCCAGATGCCCCTATTTTTAGTGTTTATAATAAATCCAAGCAATCGTGCTTAACACGATATTTAACACGATTGTTAAATATCTAAGTCTCCAAGCTTAATCAAACCACTATTCTACTCTGGGCAAGTATATGAAGAACACTTTACCTCTATTACTATTTTGTATTTTAGTTTCACATTGTTCTAACCTCCAAAATACGTAGATATTAATGTTTCATTAAATTTGCATATAAATTTACTAACATTTTAAGCATCTGTTTTGCTTTTTCATTCATCTTACTTTTTTTTGGACAAGCATACTGAAACCTAGTACAACAGATTTTTGAACAGTAGATTTATGTGGGACTCAATTCTACTTATATTCTATTTACATCTCTGTATTTAAAAACCAGGACAGAGACTCTTCCTTAAAAACAAACAAAACCTCTTAATTATATCAGAATAATATAGTTTAATAAAAATATAATTTCCTGAAATAAAATATTCCTTAATCCTAAACATGAGAGTTGGATTGTTTTACAAAGAACAGAGTGCTAATGTATCATTCACAGTTTCCATGTTAAGCAGAACCTAATTTTAATCATGAACATATGTTTGAAGGAATCCTTTCTGTTTCAAGAGAATGGCTCTTACTGCATCATTCTCTAGTGAGATAATAGCATAGTTCATTTTCCAGTCAGGTATAATCTTTCGCTTTCAAGTAGATATGGCATTAATGACTTTCAACCTGAAAACCTGGCTAAAACCTATTTCATGATTAATTAGTCCCTTTTAGAAACTCAATTAAATGCTAGATACCACGCATTAAAATGGAGAGATAATGACTGACAGAATGGAGAAACATGGGTGTGCATAAATTGTCTCTGACCTGATTTAAAGACTTAAACTGAAAATTTAACATCAAAATGAATATTATAATAATGTGTCATGTCCATCATTCTCTCAGCCAGGGTAGCATCATCAGGTTTTACCACAGCATGAATACTGACATTGTTTCATTAAGTTTAACATTTGTTTTAGTCAAAGTACACAATTCCTACAGGATGAGATACTGTAGTTGTCTTAGAACATACCAATTCTCATAGTACTGTGCAGACTTTTTCATTCTTTGCTAAATTTTGCTTTGAGATATTTTCAGGATGATATGAAACCATCAGACTAAAAGCACAGAATCCTGGGAATGACTGCTTGATGAGACTGTTGGCACTGATAAGAATGTTAGAGTCATCTGGGCCAATTTTTTTTCATTTTTTTAAATTGCCGTAGTCAGGTTCAGAGAAGTTTATTTGTAGTCGTGGTCATACAATACTTTCGAATGGTTTTATTTTAATATCTGGATGTCTGAAACCCAGATTCATCTGGCTTCTTTTTTAAAAAATCTCTAAAAAGCATGTTGATTACTTCTTTCATAGAAATAGTAATTGTTAGATGCCAGATAAGTTAGTAGTTTTAATTTATTTTACCTACACTCAAATATAAAAGTATTTCAGTTTATTTTTTTAACTTTACAATGTTGGACATTAGTCATTTCTTTCATTATTTTTAATACATACGTACATGCGCTGTCTTTTTGATTTTTGCCCTAATATCTAAAAGTAGTGTTTTGTAGCATTTAGTTTGAAGCACAAATTATAAAAATGCTGATGAGATCCAACTGAAACAAATAGCAAAGTAAAAATAAAAGCAAAATCACCATAATATTTTAATACCTGTTACCTGAATACAATTAAAATTAATTTTGTGGGGGCGCCTGGGTGGCTCAGTGGGTTAAAGCCTCTGCCTTCAGCTCAAGTCATGATTTCAGGGTTCTGGAATCCAGCCCTGCATCGGGCTCTCTGCTCAGGAAGGAGCCTGCTTCCTCCTCTCTCTCTGCCTGCCTCTCTGCCTACTTGTGATGTCTCTTTTAAAAAAAATTAATTTTGTGATGAATTTCTCCTTCCTTCCTTTTTTCCTTCCTTCCTTCCTTCCTTCCTTCCTTCCTTCCTTCCTTCCTCTCTCTCCCTCTTTCTTGTGTCTGTCATATCTATGATCAAATAATCCATCTATCCTTTTCTGCCTTTTTAAACTTTTTACCTTAAATTTGCTCCTCAAAAGACCATTATTTTACGGCTTAATAATTCATTTTTTATTCGGTCATGTTTATAATACAGAAAAATATACATTTCCTTGGAATGAAGCAACCAGGAAAAAAATGGCATTAAGATCTCCAAAAAGACATGAACAATGAATCTCGGAACACTGAAAAATAAAATAAAATTAGAAAAAAAAAAAGACGTCCAAAAAGAAACATTCAATGGACAAATACAAACTAATGTAAGAAGCTTTTAACAAAATGTAATTAGTGTGGTAAAATTGGAAGCAACAAAACTAATGAATCAAATAAACAATGGCAATTTGGAGGAAATATTTGGCTTGGGGTGCCTGGGTGGCTCAGTCAGTTAAGAGCCTGCCTTTGGCTAGTTCATGATCCCACGGTCCTTGGATCCAGTCCCACATCAGGCTCCCCGCTCAGTGAGAGATTCCACTTTGCCCCTAACCTCAGCCCTTCTCCCCCCACCCCCGATCGTGCTTATTTGCTCTCTTTCTTCCTCTCTGTCTCTGTCTCTCTCTCTTTCTCTCATGCTCTCTCTCGAATAAATAAAATCTTGAAAAAAAGAAAAAAGGAAAACCATTGGCTTGAAGATAACATTGCTGGCTAAAAATAGGTTCTTAGTGTACAAAACTAATTTTTTTTTTTTTTTTGTCAGAGACTCAACTAGAAGATCAAGATTGTCATTGAATGAGTGCATTTGGCAACCATTCTGGACATAGAATTGTCATTAATGACCATTGGTTCTGCCTTGTGGATAGAGATTACCATAACAGATACTTATGGAAGGTAGTTTAGCTTAGAGTTCATAAAACAATTTTTTTAAAAAGATTTTATTTATTTATCTGACAGAGAGAGATCACAATTAGGCAGAGAGGGAGGCAGAGAGAAAGAGGGGGAAGCAGGCTCCCTGCCGAGCAGAGAGCCCGATGTAAGGCTCAATCACAAGACCCTGAGATCATGACCTGAGCCGAAGGCAAATGCTTTAAACCCACTGAGCCACCCAAGCGCCCCAAGTTCATAAAACAATTAAAATACCTTTAGTAACTATAATGTTGAGAGTACTGGATTAGATTGATCATTAGTCTCAGCTGATATATTTGTTTTATTTATAGTGTACTCTTGGGATATGCCACTTTACCTGCTATACAATTTCCCTAACATCACTTAATATTGATTAGCTAAACCTCAGTTGTGACTGTCCATAACAAATACATTCTTCTAAGAATTCAAGACAACATTTTAAGGTGTGAAACTGTGCTCAAAAATATTAATAATACCTTTTTAGTAATAAGATTGTGTGTGTATGTGTGTGTAAATCATAATTATATAGGTTGGTTTGAGTCTTCTTATTTCTTAGCTACTCAACTGAATACAAAATTATAGCTTCTATTATGCAAAAATAACAAATACAAAAAATTAGCATTCTTTAACCTCTCAAGATTGCAATTTGGCAGGAATATTTGGCAGATATTACAATCAGGTATTCACTAGGGTATAAATAGAGAATATAGAATATTTCTCTTCACACTTTTGTCAACAAGCTATAAGGACAAATACTTTGGACAGTTTCCAAGAAATATTTTTCCTAATTGTTGTTAGATTGTTCAAAAGAAGTTCTTAAAATATAAAATCTTTTCTAAAAGAAAGTTATTTTAATTTAGTTTGATGGAGTTAAAACACTGGTGACAAAAATAAATTATGTTCGTGATTCTAAATTATCTTTCTTTGAACTTCTGTATACAACGTGAATGAGCACTTCAGAGGCCACATTTAACTAAATGCCTTCATAATCAATAATCACAAAGTACTCATTATCTGTATTTCTTCTAATTAGAACCCACATTCTAGAAATATGTTGTACATGAATTAAATACAAATGAATTTACTGACTATATTATGCTATTTAGGATGGTTTTCACTGTACGTATGCTGGTAGTTAAGAACTGACCAGTGGGGCCCAAACTGCAACTGGAAGTTTGAGTTAACACATTTACAAAAAATACTTGTAGTTTTTCCTAAATGCATAGAAAAAAATAATTGTTCATGAATATTTCAGTGAATTCATAATTATTTTACAGAGTACAGAGTTAAGTTCTCATATATAATACATAGAACAAAATATGATTATTTAATAATATGAAATGTTAATTCACCTAGAAATAAATAAGTAAATAAATAAATATCCTTTGCTGCAAAAGGTAAAAACAAGTATAGACGTTTTTGTCACATTCCTAATAGTTTAATTTAAGAATTAATTAATTAGGGGCCCCTGGGTGGCTCAGTGGGTTAAAGCCTCTGCCTTCGGCTCAGGTTATGATCTCAGGGTCCTGGGATTGAGCCCCGCATAGGGCTCTCTGCTCAGCGGGGAGCCTGCTTCTCCCCCTCTCTCTGCCTGCCTCTCTGCCTACTTGTGAGCTCTCTCTCTGTCAAATAAATAAATAAAATCTTAAAAAAAAAAGAATTAATTAATTAATTAAGAAGTATATGTTGGTCACAACTATTAATTATTAAAATCAATTTTTGTGGTTCAATTTGATCATTTATTTCTATTATTAAACCATTTATGTTTCAACTGGTTTAGAAAGTGCATTTAGATTCTGTGAACATTCAGACTCATATAAGAAAAAGACAGTGTTGTGATATTTTAATTAATATATTTGAAAATTATAACTGCATATTTATCGATTTCAAATTTTACTTTAATTCTTACTAATTTGCTTTTTTTATAATTTAACATTTACAAAAAAAATAATTTAACATTTACTGATGAGGATATGGTTTTCATAGAAATTAAGGAAATTGTCCAAGATTACACAGGATTAGTATGGGTGGTTAAATGGATTAGAAGAGGCATTTAAATATATTTTCCTATATAATTTTGAAGAGAATTAGAAGGGTATTTAAATATATTTTTCTATCTAATTTTGAAATGCTTTTTCTACTACACTCCCAACGCCTGTCATAGAAGTAAACTGTAGAAAATTACACATCTTGCTATTCATTATTTAGCAAGCAGAAATATTGCACAGATGCTCAACATGCCATCATATTTTAAATGAAAATTAAAAGAATTTCCCAAAGATGAGTACTGAGAAGTCATCATCAAGTAAAACTAGGGGAAAGAATATTCCAGAGTGAACAATTTGGGCAAATGCATGGACAAGGGAATATAATATAAAAAGACTTCAGTGATACTTACCTGGCAGTGGAGATACCATGATCAAGAAGGTGGTTTTCCCAAGGCAAGGCTTATCCATTGCACTCTGGGTGTGCTGACCCCTGTGATTTTCCCAAATGCGGGAAAGTCAACTGCAAAATTTGTGGTAATGGGGGACTGTATTCTTGCTTTCCCCTAAAAAAAAAGGACTTCAGTGAAATTAGACCACAGATGTCACTTCGTAGACCATAGAATGAGTGTGTGTCTATGAGTGTTAGGGACAGGGGTGATAGGTAAGAGAGAATATTTGTCTCATAAGCTAGGGCATTAAGAAGAGAGTTTGTATTACATGAAAAAAAGTAACAAACAAAATCAGATGGACATTTCTAAATCTCAATCTTGCAGAACAGTAAAAAATATTTAAGGAAGAAAGATTGCTAACTATCCTCTCAACTCTCAACTCTCAAATAATTGCAGTTATCCTCCGCATATGATAATATCATTTTCAGAATGTTATGATTAAAATGATGCCAAAAAATAATGGTGAACTCAAAAATAAACTGATCTAATTCTCTTTCATTTTTAATATAAACAAAAAAAGTTGAACCCAAGCATTTGTCTGACATCATAAGTGAAGATTAAGTTATCTCATATAATTTATATTTATTGAAACAATTTTGAAACGTAGCAGTGGAGTACATTTTAAGGTATAGTACTTTCATAATGATATCTACTCTAAAAATATCAATATTCATATCTGATAACGCCAAGCAAATAAGCCCTTAGGAAACATTCACATTCCTTGGGTTTCCCCACCCTCAACACTATTCCCTATCCACACAATGTGGACAAAGTTAATCAAATAGTAACTATAATTTCAGGTAAAAATTGTGATCACACACTCTGTGCTGACACAGAGTCGTAACCTGGAGTTTGAAAAATACTGACAAATGGTCTGAGCAAATTCTATTTCACTATGTTAACCACAATTCTGGTACACAGTCAAGATCAGCTACCTAGCTGAATACTATCTTCATATTAATTCTCTGTGCCACTAGTTACAATTACAAAGTGTTGAATACTTTAATTTTTCATGTCCAAATGGTTTTGAAATAATATAAATATTTAAAGCAATCAGAGGAAAATAAATAACTGATATGTAAAGAAACATTTTGTATTCTTATAAACTTTGAGTGTTTAATTTTTTTTAAAGATTTTATTTATTTATTTGACGGAGAGAGAGATCACAAGTAGGCAGAGAGGCAGTCAGAGAGAGAGAGGGAAGCAGGCTCCCCGCTGAGCAGAGAGCCCGATGCAGGGCTCGATCTCAGGACCCTGAGATCATGACCTGAGCTGAAGGCAGAGGCTTTAACCCACTGAGCCACCCAGGCGCCCCTGGGTGTTTAATTTAATATGCTGTAGTGTATTTATCAAATGCAAAAGAGAAAATAGAACCCATACAGTGTGATGGGTAATTTATGCCAGAAAATTATCCTAAAAAATCATGAAGTGGTTGTTGTAAGTAACTTTTAAGGGGTTATAATTACATTATCCTTGCCTGTAATTGATTTGCATTTTACTTTTCCTTGGTAAAAGTAGAATACATTGAATCGACAGAATGGCAAAATGTATTTTAGTCATCAAAAATCATGAAGGTACAGATATAAAACAGTAATCATGGAATATAGGAAGAAACTAAGGTGAAATGAACATGATTTGTATGGACAGCAATATTAGAAATTATATATGGGATGGTCTGCATTTTGAAATTTTGGAATTTTACAGCTGTGGATGAGAACTTGGCATTTAATATATTAAGGTGAATGCCTTTGATCGTTATTGAGATTTAAGTAATTTAATTAGTATGTAAATATTTTAAGAATATTAATAATTAACACCTTTATATAGTAATTACTATGTATCATTACCCTTGTCAGTATTTTATATAGGTATGTACACACACATAACTTAATTTTCTCAATAACTAAAGCAATGATTATCTTTACAAAAAACTGTTATTATCTTTATTTTATAATGATTTAATTCAGGCATAGAGAAAGTAAATTGCCTCAGTTTACTAGGGAAATTTGTACCGAGGCTGTATTGATCTACAGTCTGTGCTTTGCACATTTTAGGTTTCTATTTTTCTATTACCTTTTTGTTTATCTTGCCTGTGTTATATCTGTAAAGATATTTAACCATTAGAATAACATTTTAAGGGTATGCTTAAACCATATTGAATTCATGTATACAATTTATGAACTTTTAAGTTTCAATGTAATATGATTTCATATTTAAAGCAATTTTAGAGAAGAATCCCCTATACATTTAACTGTGAGGAATTAATATTCACATTTAAAAGTACAATAAGGGGTTTCTGGGTGGCTCAGTTGGTTAAGTGTCTGTCCTTGGCTCAGGTCAAGATCCCAGGATCCAGGGACTGAGTCCTGCATGGGGTTCCTTGCTCAGTGGAGAGCCCGCTTCTCCCTCTGCCTGCCGTTGCCCGTTCTTGTGCTCTATTTCTCTCTCTCTCAAATAAAGAAATAAAATCTTTAAAAAAAAAAAAAAGTACAATTCAATTTTCCCTTTTAAAATAATTGTAATGTTTCATTTGTTTAAACTTATGGAATTATATATACATATTTCAATAAAAGGAAATTTCACTTAAAAAATTCTCAGATCTTCATTAACTTCTCTAGGCAAACTGAAGTGATATTTTCTACAATATCTAATTGGAAGTTTTATCTGATAATCTCTAAGTGTGAATTTTTAATTTTTCTTTAATGATCTTAAATCAGAATTTCACACTGAATAATTGCAATTAAATTATGTTAACCATTTATATTTTGAATACTTTCCTTCTCAGACCAAGAATGTGTCAATGGTACTTGTCACTAAATCTATTATACATTGTCCTAGTGTATTTAGATATTGCAATAAAGTGAGAAAATTTTGAAAAAATATAATCCCTTGAAAAAAGGAAATAAAACTTTCTTTGTGTCCAGAATATTTGATTATTTACACAGAAAATATTAAGGAACCCTCAAAGCAACTACTAAAACTAAATAAATTTAGTAGTTACCATATAGAACTTTAGTAGCATCAATTACTTCAAATGGCATGCTAAAAACTGAGGGTGGCTGGGGGGTAGGGGTGGGTAGGGATAGGGTGGCTGGGTTATGGACATTGAGGAGGGTGTGTGCTATGGTAAGTGCTGTGAAATGTGTAAGCCTGAGAATCCACAGGCATGTACCCTGGGGCAAATAATACATTATGTGTTAATTAAAAAATAAAAAAATAAAATAAAATATTTAAAAACAAACAAACAAAAAACAAATGGCATGCTAAAAATAATTCAATGATGCCAACAAACTTAAATTACTTTGAATAAACTAACAGAAAAAAAATGTTAGAACTCTCTCTATATACAGAACTAAAAAATAACATTTCTGGAAGAAATTAAAAACCTATGTAAATAAAGAGTTATTCCATGTTCATGAACTGAAAAACTTAACATTTCTATGTCAGTTCTTTCCAAATTGACTTGTAGGTAAAATTCCAATAGAAATCCCAGGGCGCTTTTTTTACATAACTTTTTATTTCTGTTAGAACAGTTTCGTATCTAGCAAAATATTGCAAACCAGTACAGTGTGTTTCATTGAATTTTGGCAAGGCAGGGAAAAGTATTTTTAATGAATATTGCTGGTATTACTGGATATCCATAAGCACAAGAATGAATTTGGAGCCCCTACCGTACACTATATATAAATATAACACAGAATGGATCAAAGACTCCAATTTAAAAGTTAAAACTAATAAGTTCTTAGAAGGAAATGTGAAAAATGTCATGACCTTAGATTAAGAAATGTTTTTTAGATATGACATGAAACAGATAGTAATCAAAGATAAAATAGATTGGACTTCATCAAATTAAAAATTGTGTGTGTCAAAGAACACTAACAAGAAAGTGGGGTGACAAACCCTATAGAATAGGATAAACATTTGCAAAATTATATATCTGATGCAGTCTTAGTATCTGGAATATATAAATAACTTCTACAACTCAATCAAAAAAAGACAGCTCATTTTTTAAAAAATAGGGCAAAGATTTGACTAGAGATTTCTCCAAAGGAGATTACAATGGCCAGTAAGCATGTGGAAAGATGCTCCATGGGGAAATGCTATCAAAACTACTCCACATGAGGGATTATTTCACACTCAGTAAGATAACTAGAATTAAAAAATCAGATAATAAAAAATGCTGGTGAAGATGCAGAGAAGGTGGTATCCTTGCACATTGCTGGTAAGAATGTTAATTGGTGAAGTCACCTTTTAAGGCAGTTGGGCAGTTCCTCAAAAAATTAAGCATAGAATTATCATATGAGCCAACAATTCCAATCCTAGGTATGTATTCAAGAGAAATGAGAGCATATGTCCACACAAAAACCTGTAGATGAATTCCATAGCAGTATTATTTTATTTATAATATTTATAAAGAGTGGAAGCAATCTAAATGCTAATCAGCTGATCAACGGATAAATAAAAGTGATATATCTTTATGATGGAATATTTTTCAGTCATAAAAAGACTGAAGCACTGTTACATGCTACAACATGGATAAACCTTGAAAACATTATGCTAAGTGAAAGAAGCCAGACCCCAAACACATGATATTATATGGTTCCATTCATATGAAATACCCAGAATAGACAAACGTAAAGAGACAGAAAGTCATTTAGTGACTGCCATGGGATAAAGGGTGTTGAGGAAGGGAGAAAAATGAGACTAAAAGCTAGCAGGTACATAGTTCATTTTGTGTTCACAGAATTGTTCTGAAATTAGGTAATGATCATTGTTACACAACATAGAATACACTAAAAACCATGGAAATGTATACTTCAAAATGTTGCATTTGTTATGTGTATATAACTAAATTTTTAAAATCCTATAAACTTAAAAAATAGTACCAGTTACTCCCATATACGTCACATTCAATTTCATCTATTATTAATCTATGTCATATATCTAGCAAATTAATTAATATGGTATATTTATTACTAGCAAATAGTTTATATAACATATTACTTCTAACTAAAGTCCATGCTATATTAAATTTCCTTAGCTTTTACTTATGTCATTTTTCTGACCTGGAATTCAACATACCACACTTCATTTAATAGTCATGTCTTTGTAACATTTCCCATGGTGTGAGTTTCAGTCTTTCCTTGTTTTTGATGATCTTGTCAGTTTTGAAGACTATGGTTCTTTGGTATTTAGTAGAGTCTCCTTCAACTGGAATTTGTTTAATAATTTTCTCATGATTAGATTGAGCTTAAGGTTTGGGGAAGAAGACAGATGAAGTAAAATGGACATTTTCATCACATGATAGTAAGAGTTTTCAACATGACGTCACTGCTGATATTAGCCTTGATCACTTGGCTGAGATAGTGTTAATGAGATTTCTCTACCTTTTTTCTGGTTTCTGTGTTGTTCTCTTTTGAAAGAAGTGACTATGTGTACCTCACACTTAAGAAGCGGGGAGCTATGCTCCACATTCTTAAAAGCAGAATATCGGTGGCACCTGGGTGGCTCAGTGGGTTAAGTGTCTGCCTTTGGCTCAAGTCATGATCTCAGGGTGCTGGCATCAAGCCCTGTGGGCTGTTTCCTCCTCAGTGGGGAGTTCGCTTCTTCTCCCTCTCTCACCATGCTCACGCTCTCTCAAATGGATAAATGAAATCTTTAAGCATTTTTTAAATTTTTTTCTTTTTTTTCCCCAAATACTTTTGTTTTTTCAGTGTTACAAGATTCATTGTTCATGTACCACACCCAGTTCTCCATGCAATACGTGCCCTCCTAATACCCACCACCAGGCTCGCCCAACCCCCCATCGCCTCCCCTCCAAAACCTTCAGTTTGTTGCTCAGAGTCCACAGTATCTCATGGTTCATTTCCCCCTCCAATTCCCCCCAATTCACCCTTCCTTTCCTTCTCACAATGTTCTCCATGTTTTTCCTTATGCATCACACGTAAGTGAGACCATATGATAACTGACTCTCTCTGCTTGACTTATTTCATTTTTTAATTTTTAATTTTTTTTAATTTTTAAAAAGCAGCATATCTACATAAATTATTTGGAATTTTACATGAGGAATTAATTTGTCTCTTCTTCCTATTTATTTTTTCAATCATTTATTTAATCAGTATGGACTCACAGATATTTATTTTATGCTTTGGATCATAATCCGATACTACTTTATTTATTTCCTTGTTAATATTGTTCCAGGTTTGGCCACTGGGAACTCTTTCAGTTGATTCCTGTGTTCCTTTGACATATTTCCATCTGTTTTTTGCATTTTTTTGTTATGTTTCTCAGCACTTACTTTCTGGCAGTATAAGTTGCTTCAGGCTCATCTTATATATTTTTGCCCCTATCCTAGAATTGTCAGTGTCTTCAAGGAGCTCTGGTTCCTTTTATTGGAAAATGATATTAGAAGCTAAGATGATTGCTACAGTATAGTGCTAGTTGCTACTGAAGTGCCATTATTTCTAGGCTACTCAACTGACAGAGCAAGGAAGTGTGTGTGTGTGTGTGTGTGTGTGTGTGTATAATAGCTTGTGTGTACACATATATCCACAAAAACTTGTATATGTAATCATCTGCATCTATTTTAAGCTAAACATAAGTTCATATTGATGCGTCCAACTTAAATCTATTTCAACATGGGTCTTTCTAGCCTCCTTCTCTTGTTTATCTATAACTTCTCACTCCAATCGTGAAAAACTTGACTCTTACCATGTGCCATCTTTTTACTTAATTGTTTAATTCCAGTATAAATATGTAATAATTTCAGAATTCTTAACCTTTACGCAATGGGAAACAACTTTATTATCTAGAATACAAATCTGTAGTCTTTCTTTACCTTTGCCTTTCAAGAATCTAAACGTTCTGAAGTTATTTAGCTCAGTATTGTTTCCCCCAGTTCCTTCAGTAGTTTCCTATATTTCTAATGCATTTAGACTCTTTTGTCACATTCTGCACTCCATACTGAGATCTGCTGACCTGCTAAATGATTTTTTAAATTGCATATATTAAGTTTTACTCTATCGACTGTAAAGCTCTATTGGTTTTGACAAATGCATGCTGTCATATACTTACCATGACACTATCATATAGCAGCTTTACTATCCTAAAAATATCCCATGTGCTTCACTTATTCTACTCTCCTTCTCACCTTGAACCCGTGGCAAACCGCCAATCTTTTAAATGCGTGTATAATTTTGCTTTTTCTAGATTGACATAATATAATCATATAAAATGTGCCTTTATATACTAGTTTCTTTGATTTAGCAATATGCATTACAGATTAAACTGTCTTTTTGCAGCTTGAAAGGGAATTTCCTTTCTTCATTAAATAATACACATTTTATAGATGTATCATTGTTTATTTATTCATCCGCCTATTGAAAGAAAGCTTGGTTGCATGAAATTTTTCCAATTATGGTAAACATTTGCATGCAGATTTTTGTGTGAACATAAGTTTTCAGCTGAGATGTTAACTATTCCAGGTGATCATTATTGTGTTCAATAAGCCCCTGAGGATAGGACTTTTTCCAGAGGCTAGAGCTTGGAATTAGCTTATTCCATAATATGATCTTATTCCAAGATCAAATAGCAGCAAGGTTACAAATGGGGCTTTTCAAAAGAGATCAAAATACTATGTTTTCTGATGATGAGGCTTTTAACAAGCTCCCAAAGAGGTAAATCCTTCTGTTGGCTATGAGTCTGCCTGCCCTCCTGACTACCACACCATGGAGCTGGGGAAAGGAGATGTGGATAACTCCAAGCAAAATGCCAAAGATCCCACTGTTCTTACCAAGTGTCACTAGTTTCTCTCAATAAATGCTTTTCAGCTTTTTTTCCGTGCCTTTGGTTATTTGTAAAAGTTCTAAAATGGTTGATTATCATAATTTGGCAGTATTTTTATTTCTTATGTGAGAGAGTAAACTCACAGAGGTCATTAGTCCAACTTCTGAAAGTCCCACACTACTTCGGTAATCTCTTTTCTAATACTTTGTCAAACATAGCAAACATAAACCAGAAATATGCTAAAAAAAATCTTCCTAACCTTTCTCTAGAAATAATTTCATCAATCATACATTCTACCTCCAAAGTTACCATGAGTGACACTTTAAGCATTTTTCCAGTGGGTATTAGGGGTTGCCATCTTTCTAGGCTGTGATAGTAGCTCATAAGCCATCAACTGCTCAGCTCCTAAGTCAAAGGTATACCTTTTAGTTATAATCATTGTCGTTGTTTTTAACGCCAGCAACTCACTTCTAGGTACCAGTTTCCTGAATTGGTTATGATAGACATGGTATTAAGTTATTTTTCTTGACAAATGATCTTCACTCTCAATGGTGTGAAACAGCAAGTTTTCGTTTCTCTTCTACCTCACCCCAGGTATGTTGGCAGGAGTTCTCATGGTAGCCACTCCAGACTCAAGCTAATGGAGGTTCCATTGCAACAAATAATTCAAAATTGACAAGGGCATGGGTACTTGTTCAGAGATATACACCACTTTTGCTTACATTCTGTTGGCAAAAACAAGTCACATGTACATAACCAACTTCGAAAGAGGAAAAAAATTTCAATCCAACCATGTACCCTTGAGGAAAGGAGAACTTACAGGAAGAAGAGGGGAAATATACTCCCACAACTCTAGCAATTCCCTTATTTAATTATTCATATTAGGAAGTAGACAGGCTAGAAGATTTACATTCTTATGCCTTTTCCGAGTAAGTCTTGTTTCTACACTGCTAAATCAGGAGAGTAGCTATTACTGTAGAGTAGCTCTAACCTAGAGATGGAAAAATATATTTCATTTCCAATGCTAGCTTAAATAGATTGATAGCAATTGCCCAGGGTGGTGTTTTGAGAAATATTTTGAAGCCTCTTCAAGGCTCAGTGGAAAAGATTGCCATGATCGATTAGTATGTTTCAGATAAGCAAAACTATTATAGACATCTGAAATAGGTAGTTCAATCATTCTACTCTCCAGAGCTCTAAGCATACAATGTGAACAGCCATGCACTCGTTTTAGAATAATAGAAATATTTTAAAAAAAATATCATGTCAAGTACTTATAATATTTTTATAAAATTTATAATATTTTTAAATTTATAGTAATTATAGATATCTCTAGAATAGAAATATCTGGCATCTTGTAGACAATAAAAAGAAATATTGTCATACCAACAGTAAAGTACTAATTACAGATATATTCATATGCATGCATATATATGCATATATATTTTTTAAACATAAGCTTTGACTTGAAGAGTAGAGAATGTTTAGCTATATGAAATTAACAACCATCAATTGAAACATGACAAATTTTTTTGGCACCCGTTGAAAAGTTTCTAATAACTGTTTAATCAAACCTATCTAGAAAAAAATTTCCCAGGACAATATTGTACTGAAAAGATTATGTTGAAAAAGAAAGTATTCCTCTTAGCTCTATCTCCTCCAACTTTTTGTACTTATCTTTGTGTTGATATCTGGTGTGTTTTCCCCAAAAGATTCTACAAAGGAATCCCTGCCAAGAATTTGCAATTCACTTGCATCCCTTCCACTACTACTAGGCAAAATTTGGTCTCTCATGAATGAGAGCTGCTACTGTCACATGGTCACTAAATTTGTAGATGTTTAAGTGAAACACTTTAAATTGTATTGAAAATCCCTTTCTCTCCTAACAGTGGGATACTCAGATTGAACCATGTGGACTCATCCCATCTAATGAATTATTTACCAGAATACTTTTCTATCCATTTGGCAAAAGGACCTCTGTTGAGGCCAATCTGTCTCTTTTCCTTGCCTAAATCATATGGTGAATATAACCTAGTATTAATCTGGATCTTCTGAAGAATCATGAAAAATAGTTTTAAAATGTTCATTCTCATTAGTGACATGGACATAGGCATGGACATTAAGTTTTGTATAACTGAACAGATCTTTAGTTACATAACCATTATTTATATTACAATAAATTTACCTAAGTGGTTTTATCTGGATTGACATTTACCATAATTATAAATTAATGACTTCTTTTGTCAATTACATATTCTTACCAAATAATATGCATGTTTTTGCAGTGTCCTGTTCCATAATAGGTCACATAAAATGTTAAACCTAAAACAAATTTGAAATGTTTCATATAAGTATCCGTTACAAAAAAAGGCTTCTAGGAATTAGCTGTAATTTAGTCCATTTTCTTACTTTTATAGAAAAGATAGCAAAATCCTCCAAATTAAATGACTTGTCCATAGTCACAAGTTACTTAGTGGTAGGGCCCAACTATAACTATTTTCTGACTGCTAATTCAGTACCAAATATCCCCCAGATATTTTTTAATTTAAAATCAATTAAATAAAAAAATTAGGGGAATGTTTGTTTCAAAGGTAAAGTTTAGTGATTCATCAGTTGCATATAACACCCAGTGCTCATTCCATCAAGTACCCTCCTTAACACCCACCACCCAGCTACTCCCCTGATATTTAGTTCAAGTTTAACAAAAGTTTTATATTTTATACTAAGTTTATGGCTAAAATAATTGATTTTTGTATAACATCTTACCCAAAAATGTAGTTGTGTAATACAATACATTATGTCATGAGTGTAACAAAATTTTGACCTGACACAACAAGGAGGGGTTATCCTATTTAACAGTGTTTACTATAAGGGTTGGAGGTCTTAAAGGATAAGAATGGAATATTCGAAGACTATTTCACTCAGCTGTCTGGCAGTTGATTCTAGGAAGATTCAAAGAGCTGGGACCTGCCACAGCTTCTCAAGCAACTCTTTCTATCTGTATGTGATCTCTCAAAATGTTACCTCTAGTATGGTGTTTTCAATGTACTCATATTTCTTATATGTTATCTCAGGGCACCTAAGACATGTGTCTCAAGAGGGATAGTCAGGTGAAGCCACATCACATTTTATCACTCAGTGAGATGTCTGACTTGTAAATCACTCAGTGAGATGTCTGACACATTTTATTTGTCAAAGTCATTACATAAGGTGCCAAAGTTCAAGAGGAGGGCACCTGAATCTTCTCTCTTGTTGGAAGAGTTTCAACTTCATATCATAGAAAGATGATGTGTGATGAAATAGTTATTCGTATATCTGTTTTTGAAAAATACAGTCAGAAATGTCAACTGTCTGGTCATAATAACTCAAAACCATCTCGCATCAAAAATACAGTCATGCCCTCCACCAAAACTCCCAACTCTCACCTTGTTATGGCATTATCTAGGAGGCCAAAGCATCCACAACTATAGCTCTTTGAATACTGTCCTTTTGAAAGTTATCTGTCCCCACACATTGTACATACAATAATGGGACAGATAAAGGAGAGCTACTATAGATCCTCCACTTCAAAATCTGGGAAACTGAAGGCGCTTAAGAGCCATGTGTCCAGCCTGGAACATTTTTCCAAATCTTTGAGTAGGGTTTGGTCTTACTGTTTGGTAAGATCTCTGTGTGTCTTGGCTCTGCTAAGTTACATAAATACCTAATACACAGTAATGGTATAGTAAAGGAGCAAGACTGACATAAAACATTGTTATGGAGTTAATATTTGTGTCCTACCAAAAATCATATGTTAAGGGGTGCCTGGGTGGCTCAGTGGGTTAAAGCTTCTGCCTTCAGCTCAGGTAATGATCTCAGGGTCCTAGGATCGAGCCCCACATCGGGCTCTCTGCTCAGCAGGGAACCTGCTTCCCTCTCTCCCTCTGCCTGCCTCTCTGCCTACTTGTGATCTCTCTCTTCTCTGTCAAATAAATAAATAAAATCTTTAAAAAAAAAACTCATATGTTAAAACCCTCATATGTTGACCTCCCCCCATGTGATGGTATTAGGAGGTGGTCCTTTGAGAGGTAATTAAGATTAGATGAGATCATGAGAATCCTTATAAGTTCTTGTAGGAGTCATGAGAGAGCTTGCTTCCTTTCTCTGCTCTCTGCCATGTGAAGATACAGTGACAAATCAGCAGTACAGAAGAGGGCCCTCACAAGAACTTGATTATGCTGGTATCTCGATCTTGGACTTCTAGCCCCCAAAACTATGAGAAATAAATTTCTGTTGTTTATAAGCCACCCTCGCATTTTTGTTATATCAACCTGAGCTAAGACAGATGTATAGAAAACAAATAGAGAAATAGCACGTCTAAATCCTTACTTGTAAGTAAATGCCAGAAATTGGAGATGGAGATTGGTAGAATAAAAAGGAAGAAGAAGAAGAAGGAGAAGGAGGAGGAGGAGGAGGAGAAGGGGAGGAGGAAGGGGGAGAAGGATTGGGGGAAGAAGAAGAGGAGACAAACACAATCCAAGTAAATACTCTGCAATAGTTGGAGATTCAATACTACACTTCCAATACTTGGTAAATCAACAATAATTAGAAGGTTTGAACAACACCATAAAGCAACTAGACCTCATAGACAGTTATAGAATACAATTATGTGGAAATTAAACACATATTTGGGTTAGAGATGCAATGGGGAGTGATTGCTAATGAGTACAATGTTTCTTTTAGGAGTGATGAATGTGTTTTGAAGTTAAATAATGGTAATAGTTGCACAACTCTGTGAATATACTTAAAACCCCTTCAAAAGGATTAATTTCATGGTATGTGAGTGATATTTCAGGAAATCTATTATAAAAAGTCACTTACAACTTATTAATTACATGTCAAATTATACCGTTAACAAATAGACAAAAGATCTGAATAGACATTTCTCCGAAGAAGAGATTCAAATGGCCAATAAGCACATGAAAAGATGCTCAACATTAGCCATCAGACAAATGTAAATATAATCACAGTGAGACACCATTTCATACCAACTAGGACAGCTATCATAACAGAGAGAGAGAGAGAAAAAAAACATTGGTGAGGATGTGGAGAAAGCAGAACCCTCATAAACTGATGGTGGGAATGTAAAACAGAGCACCTGCTGCAGAAAACAGTTTTGCATTTCCTAAAAAGTTAAACATATAGTTACTCTATGACAGAGCAATTCTATCCCTAGGTGTATAGTCAAAAGAAATGAAAATTTATGTCCACACAAAACTCGCACATGAATATCTATAGTATCATTATTTATAATAGCCAAAACAGGAAACAACCCAAATGTCCATCAACTAATGAATGGATAAATAAAATGTGGCATATCTATACAACTGATTACTATTTGGTAATGAAATGAAGTAGTGATAGACACTACAACATTCATGAATCTTAGAAACATTAAGCTAAGTGAAAAAAGACAGTCACAAAAGAGTATTCTATGATTCCATTTATATGAAATGTCTAGAATAGGCAAATCTATAGCAACAGTAAGTAAATTACTGGTTGCCTAAGGCTAGGGGGTGAGAGAAGGTTGTGGCAATGAGGAGCAACTGCTAATGGTCCAGAGTTTCTAAATATTCTAAAACTCTTTGTGAGGTGGTTGCACAACTCTGTGAAAACAGCAGATACCCTAGAAATGTTCAGTTTATCAATAGATAAATTATATTGCATGTTATATATATTTTAATAAAGATGTTTTTTAAAGTCATTATGTTGTTCACATATCTGCAATTTGCCTTAACTTCCTATGGCATCATCTGGAGCAGCTCAAAGTCTGGGGGCTAGATTTATCTCAAGGTTGAGAACATCATACATTGAACACCTAAGGCTCCTTGGGCTCTCTGTCCATTTCTATATATTCTGAATACATGATATTTCCAATACGACATGTAGGCAAGTTTTTTATTTAGCAACCCAAGGCTGCCAAGATCCATGTTCAAAAAGAATGAGTGACCCAACAAATAGCACTAATCTTTCAATAAACTAGCCTGGGAAGTCACATGTTATCACTTCCACCATACTCTATTGGTTGGGGACGTCTCGAGCCCCTGACCAAATTAAAGAGGAGAATCAGCATTTCTTTTTAAGAAAGTACAGGATGCACGTTTGAAAATAAGTTTATTTGACAACTACATATTTGGAAAATACAATCTGCAGAACTAAGAAACATTTGATGTAACTCTACCAGTTTGCCCCATATTACCGAGTCTTGAATTCTAATATACAATCTTGTTTTAAATTAAATTCTTTAACAAGGTTTATCTATTTTAAGACACATGTGTCTTCTATTTTGCCTGTGGCATTGCTTAGAAGGATCACCTTTAGATTAAGGATATGGTGATTTACTAAGATCCCAAGATTTGTCGTCAGGAAACCTGAATTTGAAAGGATCATGAACTTAGAAAAAGCATTTAGTAACTTGGCTCCTTCCTGTGGACAGCCGCAGGCTAGCTGTTAAAGGGACCTGCCGAGCCCGGACTCGTGACCCCTGCCCGAATGGGCGGAAAGCGGTCGCTAGAGAATGGGCTCATGCAAGGGGCCTTGAGGCATGCTGGTTTGTGATTGGCCATGCCCCTTTGAAAAACAAGCTATACAGGTTGCAACCAATTATCTCGCTGATTTGTGGTAATGTCTCTGAGGTATATGCACGTGTGACTCATAAATCTGCCTTTGTTAATCTTAGTAGTCCTTAGAGAAGAAGTGCTGCGTGTGCTACGTGACTTACGTGTGAAGCTGTTTCCTTGAACTTGTTTTTCGCACACTATATAAGCATGCGCACTCTGAAATAAAGCTGAACACAATCTGGGCATCATCCGTTGTGTTCCTCCTGCCCCCATGCTTTGTCTCTCTACTTTCTTTTTCTCATTCCCTTACCCTCAGCCCTGGTTCAAGCCGGCCACGACAAGTGGCGCCCGAACGGGGACCTGAGCATAACACAGGAGAGCCGGCCGCGGCACCTTCCTTTACTCACATGGACAAATGTTTAATATCTTTTCCTCAATGAGATTTTGTTTTTTTAAGGGGGGTATGCAACCATATTCAGTGTTTATTGGATACCATTCACTATTATTATCACTTTCCAAACGTTACACTTTCCAAATGTTGACCAAATGAGGCAGATGTTACTATTTTCAAATGAAGAAATAGACTCACATGGAAGTTAAATAACTTATCCAAGCTTCCAGCACTAGTGCTGGGATTCTGGCCTAGGCAGTATGGCTCCAAAGTCTCCAGTCACTACCACTGTGCTATGCTGCCTTTCAAGAAGAAGGTAGGAGCATGAAAGATGCATCAGGAAGTACTAAAGAGATGGAGACAACTGGAGGTGAGGGAAGGAGATGATTTTCAACTACCTGGAGACCATGCATGTCTGAGAGTCCCCAGATATACCCTACATGCAAAAGGCCCTTACTTGGATATTAAGGAAGAGAACTTGAGACATTTGATTACACCAGCCTGGCACAGGGCACATACTGAATAAATAATAATGCTGGTAATTATTGTTTCTTCCAATCACTTTTCACTGTGTGCCTGCCTGGAATTGAACATCTTTTGCCAAAAGGTCAAAGTTCAGTTTCTTATTTCTGCTTCAGATGGGGATCAGCTTCTTTCCTCATGTTTCTATCCAGACCCCAGGACTCACGTCATCAGGAAAGGGGCTATTCCCAGGCAGCCTGGCAAACTTCTGGGAAGTCAAATGAATGCTGGGCCCTCCTCAGGTGCAAGGGAGAGCAGACTTCTTCCTAGAGTGGTTCATACTAGGGATACCTGCTGAAGTGGCAGACTAATTGGCCCACTTCCTCAGTCATTTATGGGGGTGAGTGGGAATGGAGGAATGAGGGGGGCATAAGAATAGTTGGGAAAATTCATGTAGTTATTCGGAAAATAGTTAAAAGAAGGACATGTTAAATTGAATTTTTATATGTTGGAAAATATGGAGCAAAGACAACAGAAAAATAGTTTTTCTCATTGGAATTGTGAACAGAAACATCTGAAATGAAGTCAGTACTTAGGGGACCCTAAAATAGAGCCTATAGGCCATTGGGGAGGTTAGTCCTATGTATGTCCACATCTAAATTCTTAATTCTTTAAAACCAACTTATATAAGTCTATGGTTTTTGCCTTTATAAACTGTCTTTCTCCTTCCCACTCAGAGCACATTTCACATTGCTCCGGAATCTGTCTCCTGGTTTCAAATTCCTAAAGACCTCAGGTAACCCTTTGTTGTTGTTGTTGTTGTTGTTGTTGTTGTTGTTTTATGACCGCAATTCTTTCTTTGCAAAAACTGAATATCAATAGTATTAAAAGTAATAAGAATCAACATTTTTAGTTTTTGATTTAAATGTTTTAAGTTTTCAAGGTCCATATTTCGTTGTTGTCTCTATACACACAAATGCAAACACTCAGTTGCTTGAGAAATACAGTGAATAGTCATCAAATATTAAAAGATATGTGTGCAATATATGTGTTTGTGTTGCATAGAGGTAGAAGACAATTCTTTCACAGAAAATAAATATGTAATAAAACAATTCATAATAAAGGAAACTTTCTTAATCTGATAGAACTATATCATAGTCCTTAATACTAGATAGCCTAAAGGGATGGAAATTTTTGCTCACGTAAAAGATATTTATTGTAACAAAAAAAATTATCTGCCAAATGTCAGTTAAAATAAAAATAAATCTCTATACTTATTTTGTGGAGAGCTTTTATCAGGAAAGGATGCTGTATTTTGTCAAATGCTTTTCTGCATCTATTGACAGGATTATGTGATTCTTATCCTTTCTTTTATTATGTGGTGTATTATGTTGATTGATTTACAAATATTGAACCACCCCTGAAGTCTCAGAATAAATTCCACTTGATGGTGGTGAATAATTCTTTTAATTTACTGTTGAATTTGATTTGCTAGTATTTTATTGAGAATTTTTGCATCCATGTTCATCAAGGATATTGGCCTGTAATTATTTTTAGTGGTGTCTTTGTCTAGTTTTAGAATCAAGGTAATGCTGGCTTCTTCATAGAATGAGTTTGGAAGTTTTCCTTCCATTTCTAGTTTTTGGAATAGTTTGAGAAGAATAGGTATTAACTCTTCTTTAATGTCTGGCAGAATTCCCCTTGGAAGCCATCTGGCCCTAGATTTTTGTTTATTGTGAGATTTTTGGTTACTGGTTCAATTTCTTTCCTGATTATGGATCTGTTCAAATTTTCTATTTCTTCCTGTTTGTTTGGTAGTTTGTAAGTTTCTAGGAATTTGTCCATTTCTTCCAGGTTGCCCAATTTGTTGGCATATAATTTTTCATAGTATTCTCTTATAGTTATTTGTATTTCTGTGATGTTGGTTGTGATCTCTCTTTCATTTGTGATTTTATCTATTTGGATCTTTTCTCTTTTCTTGTTGATATGTCTAGCTAGGAGTTTATTAATTTTATTAATTCTTTTGAAGAACCAGCTCTTAGTTTCATCATTCCATTCTACTGTTTGTTTGGGTTTTTTGTTGTTGTCGTTGTTTGTTTGTTTCTACCATTTATTTCTTCTCTAATCTCTATTGTTTCACTTCTTCTGCTGGCTTTAGGTTTCATTTGCTCTTCCTTTTCTAGTTTCTTTAGGTGTAAGTTTAAGTTGTGTATTTGAGACTTTTCTTGCTTCTTGAGGTAGACCTGAACTGTAAAATATTTCCTTCTTAGGACTGTGTTTGCTGCATCCCAAAGGTTTTGGGCTGTCAAGTGTTCATTTTCATTTGCTTCCACATATTTATTTTATTCTTTAACTTCCAGATTAACCCATTCATTCTTTACTAGTATGTTCTTTAACCTCCATATATTTGTAGTCTTTCCAAATTTTTTCTTGTGGCGGGATTCTACTTTCATAGTGTTGTGGCCTGAAAATATGCATGGTATGATCTGGATCTTTTTGTACTTGTTGAGGACTGATTTGTGACCCAGTATATGATCTTTTCTGGAGAATGTTCCATGTGCACTCAAAAAGAATGTATATTCTGCTGCTTTAAGATAAAATTTTCTGAATATATCTGTTAAATTTGTCTGGTCTAGTGTGTCATTCAAAGCCATTGTTTCCTTGTTGATTTTCTGCTTAGATGATCTGTCCATTGCTGGAAGCGAGATGTTAAAGTTCAACTATCATCGCGATAGGAAACCATCAAAATCCTGGAGGAGAATACAGGTAAAACCCTCTTTGACCCTAACTGTAGCAACTTTTTACTAGACACATCACCACAGACAAAAATGAACAATTGGGACTTCATTGAGATAAAAACCTTCTGCACAGTAAGGGAAATAATCAAAAAAACTGAAACACAGCCTATGGAATGGCAGAAGATAATTGCAAATGACATATCTGATAAAGGGTTAGTATCCAAAATCTATAAAGAACTTATTAAACTCAACACTCAAAAAGCAAATCACCCAGTTAAGAAATGGACAGAAAACATGAATAGAAACTTTTCCAAAAAGACATCCAGATGACCAACAGACACATGAAAAGATGCTCAATATCACGTATCCTCAGGTAAATACAAATCAAAACAGTGAGATACCATCTCACCCTGTCAGGATGGCTACAATTAACAACACAAGAAACAACAGATGTTGGCAAGGATACAGAGAAAGGGTAATCTACTTATACTGTTGGTGGGAATGCAAACTGGTACAGCCACTCTGGAGAACAATATGGAAGTTCTTCAAAATGTTTGAAATAGAACTACCCTATGATCCAACAATTGTACTGCTAGGTATTTACCCAAAGCATAAAAAAATACAGATTCGAAGGGATACATGCACCCCAATGTTTAATGTTTATAGCAGATACATGCACCCCAATGTTTATAGCAGCATTATCAACAGTAGCCAAACTATGGAGAGAGCCCAAATGCCCATCGACTGATGAATGGATAAAGATGTGGTACATACACACATACATACATGTACATATATATACATATACATGTATATATATATACATGTATATATATACATTCATTGACTGATGAATGGATAAAGAAGATGTGGTATCTGTGGTATATAGATGTGGTATCTGTATATATGTATATATATATATATATGTATACACACACACATAAATATACATATATACATACACATATACATATATATGTGTGTTATGTGTGTGTGTGTGTGTATATATATGAATATTAGCCATCAAAATGAATGAAATCTTGCCATTTGCAATGACATGGGTTGAGCTAGAGTATACTATGCTAAGTGAAATAAGTCAGTCAGAGAAAGACAAATACTATATGATCTCATTCATATGTGGAATTTATAAAAGAAAACAGATGAATATATGGGAAGGGAGAAAAGAAAAAAGGAGAGAGGGGAAACAAGCCATAGAAACTCTTAACAATAGAAGACAAACTTAGGGTTGATGGAGGGAGGTGGGGGGAAGGGATGGGCTAGATGGGTGATGTATATTAAGGAGTTCACTTGTTATGATGAGCACTAGGTATCGTATGTAAGTGATGAATCACTGATTCTACTCCAGAAACCAATATTGCATTGTATGTTAACTACTTAAACTTTAAAATCAATCAATCAATCAATCATGACTACGGTAAACCATCTTGGAAAGAAAGAAAGATCATCAACCAAACTCATTTTAATCAATAAGCATGTATAAAATTGGATGAATACTTATGGATTAGTAATGGGGATTTCAGTTAAAATGAACCTTGGATATGAACATATAATACTGAATTTTTGTCAACATGGAGAAAATATCAACTACGTGTGCCTCTCCATGTTATTAAGGCAGGCTTTTAAATTATGTTATGGCAATTTAGCAAAAATAATTTAAATTGTTTATGGAATCATTCAAATATTTTGGTTATTTCTAAATAAAAAATCAGCATTTGTATACTGTATATCTATTGCCTAAAATTGAAACACACACACTCACACAATAAGATTTTATGATATACATAGTATGATTATCATATATATCTTATACATTATTTATGGAAAAAAGTAGAATGGCTCATAAACTCTTAAAGGATATTTTTCACAATTACAGTGTATTTTTGTTTTTCTAACAGCATTTTTATTATTATTTTTTGAAAATAATTTTATATATAATTAGATTTATTTTTAATCTATAAAATTTTATAAAATATTATTTGTAGTTGCTTTGAGACATCTACTTTTGGTGTATACTTTGCCATCATTGTGTCATGATTTTCCTCTTAGTCTATATACTTCTTTGGGGGTGATAACTATGTCATGTTCCTATATCCTGGCTCATTCTATGTACCCACATATATTTATCAAATTAATGAATTTGTACTTACTGTGTATATGCTATGTTTACCAGTTCCTAAAATTAAAGGAAAAACTGGCTATAATTATTGTTTGATTTTTTAAAACGGATGGCAAACTTTTGAGGTCTCAATTATTTCCAGTAAATTTTAATGCAAGATTTTAAAAGATATATATTTGAGTCTAATTTCTTCCATTGTCACTTTTTATAATAAATTGTTATCAAAGGTGACACGAATAGACTGAATAAATACGAAAAAGTAGTTACTTTCCCACCTTCTTAGGTAATAGTTGAACCTTTGATTATGTTTCATCAAGAATGCTGCTTTTTAAAGCTTGTCTGTGAAGGTAAGAATTTGTTTAGTTTGCTCATCCACCAAAGCAGAAAATTAGATTATTCTAGAAGACTGATCAGCAGAGCAGAAAGTTAGCTACATCTACAGGTGAGTGGATGTGGCATTGAGATGGAAAGTCATGCTGTGTCACCATGTTGGTGAAATTGTTTGAGAAGTTTGAGAAGTGAAAGCATAAAAATCATTCAATAATATCTTCATGAAATAAATTATATTTCATTGAAATAACCTGAAACAAATCCAGGAAAAATTAAATCTGTTTATAGAGGCAAGTAGAAAATATAAGAAAGTGAAATATGTGAAAACTGAAAGATACTAGGGGAGATATTGAATAATGCAAATGTGTGAGGAAGAGCATTTATATTAGTATCTATTGTTGTCTTACAAATTATTACAAATGATGCCCTAACACAACACATTTATTTTCTCATAGTTTCTGTGGGTGAAGAGTCTGAACATTATTTGGTTCAATCTTTTGTTTAGGGTTTCTAAGACTGCAACCAACATGTCAGCCTTTATTTGGGGACTTGACGAGGAAAGCACCTACTTCTAAGCTTACCTGGATTGTTGGGAGAATTACTCTTTGTGGCTGAGGGCACTGTCCTCTACAACTAGAAGCCACTCTCTGCAATTAGAAACCAGTTGTGGGTTTTTTGCCATGGGGTGTTCTCCTTAGGCACACTCACAACAAGGCAGATTGCTCCTACAGAGCTGATAAAGGTGAAAGTCTATACAGCGAATCTGCTACCACTATAGGATTTTACATAATATAGCTTAATTATCGGAATGCCCTTCCATCATTTTGCCATAGTTTCTTGGTTAGAAGCAAATCACAGTTTCCATCCAGATTCAAGGGGAGGATGTTACAAAACAGCGTAAATATCAGAAGTTGACATCAACTTTAGGGCCTTTCCTACACAGCTTTTGAGCATCAAGAGCAATGAGAATTGCTGGTTTACATGGTTAATCTGTTTTTAATGCTTTGAGGAAACTTGAAAATGTTTTGTATAGTGTCCGAACCAATTTTCATTCCCACCAACAGTGCACGAGTGATTCTTTACCTCTGCATCTTCACTTGTTATCTATCTTGATGATAGCCATTCTAAGAGGTGCGAGATGATATCTCATTGTGATTTTGTTTTGATTTTCCTCATAATTAGTGATATTGAGCATATTTTCATGCATCTCTTGATCATTTGTATATCTTCTTCGGAAAAAAAAAAGTCTATTTATTTCCTCAGCCAATTTTTAAAATCTGATTGGGTTTTTATTATTGAGCTGTGTGAGTTCTGTATATATTTTGGATATATTTCCCTTACCCAATATATGGTTGGCAAATGTTTTCTCCTATTATGCAGCTTACTTTTTCATTTTTTGACAGTTTTTGTTTTGTTTTGTTTTGTTCTGCAAAAGCGTTTTAGAAAAGATAGTCTTGTCCTCATTTTCAAATGAGGCCTTTCATCAAGTCTTTTTCATAGAAGAGCTTCTGTTAAGTGCTGAACATTTGAGGGTCCTTGCTCTACCTCCTACCTCTACATTGAAATGCATATCAATTTCACAGTTTGACTACTAAAAGCATACAACACTTAACCAAGGTAGTTTTTCAGGGGCAATTACAGGGGCAATTTCAGGGGCAAGGTACAATTTCAGGGGCAAATAGGTATCTCTGAATAAAGATTTCTTTTAAAATCAATAGAGAATATCTAATAAAGCTGGATATACTAAAGCTGTGTATATAAACAGCTTTGGAAACCCAGAACAATTAATTTCCTATTATCTATTTTTTACAATAAAATCCTTCATTTTAAAGAACTTGTTGACTAAATACCAATGGTGAATGCCATTACTAGGGTGCTGCTTCACACTTCAGCACACGTTTGAATACTATGGAGGATTGAATACATATAACATATCTTCACTTCTACCTTGAGTAAGCTATTATACAGCCTGTAGGGACTACTTCTATTATAACTGATTATATAGAAACTTTCTTTCAGATCATGTTGTTTAGTTTCAGAATTTTTACTTGCTTCTCCTCACCCTAACAGTTTCTGTTTCTCTATAAAATGTGTTCTAAAATTCCTGTCAGCTAATTATAGTATCGGTGTTGCCTGGAAATTGGTCTCTGTTGTTTGAATTTCCTCTTGACATTGGGCCACACTTTCGTATTTCTTCATTTACAAAATAATTTTTGATTGTATCCTGGACATTGTAGATGTTATGTTGTACACATTTTAAATTCTGAACGTTTTTTATTTTATTGTTATTTTAGAAAACTCTTGCCTTTGTTGAATTCAAAATATAAACTGTCTCTTAAATAGTATCTCAAATCAGAGTTATTTTACTTAGTTGAAATGCTTGGATTCTGTCCCATGTTTCCATATTTAAGGAGTCATCCAGATATTTGTGTAGAGTTTATACACAAAAAAATGGACCACATAGGGCTCTTTCCTGTGTGCTTGTCTATTTCCATTGGCTGCGATTTTCCCAAACACTGTCCATTCTTTCTTCAAGACACAAAACTATGGATTTCATGCCAGAGTTCTAGATATTCTGTGAGTCAATGCCTTCCTTCAGGCTTAAAGCATTAAATTCAATCTAACCCAAAATCTAAACCATTTCCTTTTAAATGCTTACAACTCTCAATTAACTGTATGATTTTCCATGCTTTCTTGTGCCTTCAATTTGGTTTTGTGTGTATGTGTATATATTTTGACCATAGTTTATAGCTATTGTTTACAGGATGGTCAATCCAACATATCAGGAGTCTATGCTTATATCAGGAGTGGAAATCCCATGAAAAGAATCAGTGATTAAAGGATGCAATTTAGAGTTCCAGGGTTTTTGGGCTTTGACTGCTGTTTTCGGATTTCTTCAGTGGCTTAAACATGACCGACTATATGATCTTCTTTCTTTGTTGTTGTTTTTGCTATTCTTAATGTAACTATAATCTCCAAATAAATAATACTAATAGTCCATAACTTCCAAATGGGAAGATCCCTTAATAATTTCTGAAAGCACCTTGAAATTGTTTAGTTTGAATTTGCAGCCAATCTCATTCCTCTAAGCCTATATTTGAGAATTTCTTCAATAGGTACCAGACTTTACTTTTTGTCTTTTCTTAATAATAACAAATTACTTTTGATCCAGGGAAAACTAGAAATTATTGAACCTGAGAACATAATTTCTTTAGAAATACAAATACAACAATGTAGTACAAAACAGAAATTTAACTATCTTCATATTTATCTATAAGTTTTTAAATGGAGGTCATTAAGATTTCTTGAGTAAATAATTATTTGAATTTTGAATAAATAATCTTGAGTTTTTTCAATGTGTATTCATCTGAATTTTAGATTCATAATTTTACAAACCAATTTGGAAATTCTAAGCAACAAAGAAAATATTGAATATTTAAGCGATTTCAAAAAGAAACAAGTTCATACATTTTTTCTCATATTTTATTCAAGTTTTAACCAGAGAGTTTGTAACATTATATTAAATCGTCAGAAAATGGGCATTAAATGTGAAACAAAATACAATTTCTTTTTTTTTTTCAAAATACAATTTCAGATGGAAATTTTCTGAGATCTGTACATCTTAGTATCCAAAAGACAGATACTATGGTTAAAAATCATAGTGAGGAACAAAAATTTTTATGGAATTAGTATGATTTTACTTTTAAACAGAAGAAAGTCTCAAGCTTTTACATCTGCCTCAACTTTGGCATGGAGTTTAATAAAGATAAATGATAATATTAATAAGAAGGGGCATTTCTTAGTGCTTCACACTTCAGCACCCTGAACATTTTCCCACTTATTTTGCTTTAGTAATTTTAAAGAAGATGACATTTAAGTGCCTTATTGTTGCACTGATAGATAATATTCAAGAAATATTGAAGCGTCTAGGATTTAAGTGAGAAAAAAAAACTATTGAAAAAGAGGGACAGATAATAGATAAATTGTTAATAAAAGTCCAGGACCAGATGGCTTCACAGGTGAATTAAACCAAACATTTAAAGAAGAGTTAATACCTATTCTTGTCAAACTATTCAAAAAAAATTGAAAAGGAAGGAAAATTTCCAAATTCATTCTATGAGGCCAGCATTACTCTGATACCAAAATGAGATAAAGACACCACTAAAATAGAGAACTGCAGACGAATATCCCTGCTGAACATAAATGCAAAAATTCTCAGTGAAACACTAACAAACTGGATCCAACAATACATTAAAAAAGTCTTTCACCAGGATCAAGTGAGATTTATTCCTGGGTTGCAGTGTGGTTCAATATTCACAAATCAATGTGATACACCACATTAATAAAAGAAAGAATAAGAACCATATGATCCTTTCGATAGAAGCAAAAAAAAAAAAACCAAAACATTTGACAAAGTACAATATCCACTCGTGAAAAACCTTCAACAAAGTAGGTTTACAGGGAACATACCTCAATATAATAAAGGCCGTATATGAAAAATTCACAGCTAATATCAAAGGTCAGGAATAAGACAAGCATGTCCATACTCACCGTATTTATTCAACATAGCACTGAAAGTCCTAGCCACAGCAATCAGACAACAAAAAGAAATTTAAAAAATCTAAATTAGTAAGGAAAAATTAAGCTTTTACTATTTACAGCAGATGACATGATATGCTATATAGATACACAAAAGACTTCACCAAAAAACTGCTAGAACTGATAAACAAATTCAGTAAAGTTGCAAGATACAAAATCAATGTATAGAAATTTGTTGAATTTCTATATACCAATAATGAAGCAGCAAAAAAAGAAATCAAGGAATCGATCTCACTTACCAGAACACCCAAAATAAGATATCTAGGAATAAACCTAACCAAAGAGGTGAAAGACCTGTACTCTGAAAACTATTAAACACTAATGGAAGAAATTGAAGATGTTACAAAGAAATGGGAAAACATTCCATGCCCCCGGACTGGAAGAATGCATATTGTTAAAATGTCTATAAAACCCAAAGCAATCTACACATTTAATGCAATCCCTATTGAAATACCAAGAGCATTTTTCAGAGAACTAGAACAAACAATCCTAAAATTTGTATGGAACTACAGAAGACCCTGAATAGTAAAAGCAATCTTGAAAAAGAAAAGCAAAGCTGAGGCATCACAATTCTGGATATCAAGTTACATTACAAAGCTGTAGTAAAACAGTATGGTACTGGCAAAAAATAGACACATAGAGCATTAGAACAGAGTAGAAAATCTAGAAATAAACCCACAACTATATGGTCAATTGATCTCCTTTAAAAAAGGAAAGAATATCCAGTGGGGAAAAGACAGTCTCTTCAACTGGAGGCAAGAAAAAAAAGAAAATATAAACTATTGGGACCACATCAAAATAAAAAGCTTCTGCACAGTGAAGGAAACAGTCAACAAAACAAAAAGGCAACCTAAGGAATGGGAGAAGATATTTGCAAATGACATATCCAAAAAAGGGTTAGTATCCAAAATATATGAAAACTTACACAACTCAACACTCCAAAACCAAACAATCCTATTAAAAATGGGCAGAAGACGTGTAGACATTTCTCCACAGAAGACAAACAGATGGCCAACAGACACGTGAAAAGATGCTCATCATCACTTATCATCACGGAAGTTCAAATCAAAACTACAATGGGATATCACCTCACACTTGTCAGAATGGCTAACATCAACAGCACAAGAAACAACAGGTATTGGCAAGGATGTGGAGTAAAAGGAAGTGCACTGTTGGTGGGAATGCAAACTGGTGTAGCCACTGTGGAAAACAGTATGGAGGTTCCTGTAAAAGTTAAAAAATAGAGCTACCTTGTGATCCAGTAATCACACTACTCTATATTAGCTCAAAGAATGCAAGAACACTAATTAAAAGGGATACATGTACCCCAATGTTTATAGCAGCATTATTTACTATATGGAAGCAACCCAAGTGTCCATCGACTGATGAATGGGTAAAGATACGTGATATATATATCCCATATATATATATATATATATATATTCAGCTATAAAAAAGAATGACATCTTGCAATTTACAATGACATGGATGAGGCTAGAGTATAATGGTAAGTGAAATCAGTCAGAGGAAGACAACATATGATTTCACTCATATGTGGAATTTAAAAAACCAAACAAGCAAAGGAAAGAAAATAAGAGAGAGAGACAAATCAAGAAACAGACTTTTAATTATATAGAACGAACTGATGGTTACAAGGGTAGATGCGTGGGGAGATGGGTGAAATAAGTGATGGGGATTAAGGAGAGCACATATTGCGATGAGCGTCAAGTGTGTTGTATGGAAGTGTTGAATCATTGTATTATACACCTGAAACTGATATGACACTGTGTGTTAACAAACTGGAATTAAAATAAAAACTTAAAATGATAAAAGAACTAAATTGTTGGTGCGCCTAGGTGACTCAGTCGGTTAAGCATCTGCCTTGACTCAGGTCATGATCCCAGGGTCCTGGGATTGAGCCCCGTATAGGGCTCCCTGCTCAGCAGGGAGCCTGCTTCTCCCTCTCCCTCTGCCCCTGGCCCACTCCCCTGCCCATGCTTTCTCGTGCTCTCACTCTCAAAAAATAAATAAAAATCTTTAATAAAGAAAAAAAGAACTAAGTTGTTAAATTTCTGGCGTTTTGCTTTATAATTTGAATTATGAAAAAATAAAATACTTGTATATTTTGTGGATACATATAGAAGTATATATATATTTTATATATTTATATATACATATACAACAAATATTAGCATTGTGCATATGGATTATTTTCATTTGAATAGCTATGGATAGTCAAATAATTTTGCATTCTATGTTTTAATATTGCAAATTGTTTTTGAATGTTGTGGATTTTCATTTTTTTCACCTTTTAATATATTTATTGTACATTTGAATATCCTCTTGTGAAGAGTTTATTCCAGTCTTTTGCCCATTTCTCTATTTTCTATTCTTTTTTTATTTTATTTTACTTATTTATTTTTATTTTTTAAATTTAAATTCAACTAATTAACATATAATGTATAATTGGTTTCAGAAGTACAAGTCCGTGATACAAGTCTGTGATTGATTTATGGACAATTTAATAAAAACTGACTTGCCCTTTTTATTTGGAAGTCAATATAAAATGCTTAGCATTTTGCCTTTATTAATTCATATTGAACCAGCAGAAAGACACCTCGGGAAAATGTTACTTCTATGTGGCAGGTCTCTGTATAGGTAAATTTTTTTGCAATGTGCAGAACAGCTCCCAAATATAGAAATTATATATTGATAAACATTAAAGATATTTTGTACAAAATATTTCAAACACATAAAACTTTATATCGTATGTAGTTCATAAATAACAACTAAAAATTAAGAAGTGGTGATTTCTGCCATTTCATAGTGACACTTTAGACAATGAGTGATTAAGCTAATTGATGATAATACTTAATGAATAAGTGAACAAAAATATTTAATTGCATCATATAGCAATGAATTCATAAAAATTATCTTCTTGAAACTTAGAATTTGATGGCTAGATATGTACTGTAACAATGACTTTTAACTATTATTACTGTGGACTTTGGTGGTACTTATGCTTAGTTATTGAATAGAAAAAAATGACATTGTGTGCAAAGCAAAGTTTCAAGATGCCTATGTATAAACAGAAAATTTTAAATGATAAAATTTTTACAAAATGAGATAAAAGTTTAAATTCCACACCACTATGTCATCATAATCACAAAAATGTTAGTTTTTCTAATTATATGTTAGTTTAATCATTGTAAAAACAAAGTATGTATTGAAGCCAATATCTAAAAGCTCATGTGGAACAGAGCTGAAACTTGACTGCAGCTATTCTTAAAAATGATTTAGTGCTCTTTCTGCTCTATGAAATTTCATGGTTCTTTTCGAATAAGTGGTTCGAAAATATGTAGGGACTCTGTGACTAAAAGAAATGGTTGATGTTGAAAACAGGACTCATTGTTTGATTTGCCAATCAATGAAATCACCTTTGATGTAGGTGGATATGCCAGTTTCTTCCTGATGGTCAACATCTCATTTATGACATTTGTGTGAGTGTGTGTGAGTGTGTGTGTGTGTGTGTGTGTGTGCGTTCTATTCACTCGAGCTGGAAGTACAAAGCAAGTTCAATTTTCTACTGCTCCATGCACCTAAGAAATGTCCATTTTTACATTCTGTATTTGAAAGTGCAATAGAGATTTTCATGACATCCATATAAACAATGACTAATTGGATGAAATATTCTGTTTTACATATGGAACAATCCTAACTAGAGGATAATAATTATAAATAAACATAATATTTATGTAATGATATAACCCTTTAAAGTTTTTAGCAGACAGAATTAACTTGCAAGAGTATCATTTTTCTTTTAATGTACAGAATGTAGAGTCATAAGTTTACTAAGATACAGATCACAGACCAGAATGTCTCATGTAAGAAACTTAATAAATATCCATTCTTTGTTTTAATTACTACCATTAATCCTGTAATTACTCGTAAGTCTACAAAGGCAGCACATTTTAACTATTTATTTATAAAGAGATCTTCCACATCCACAGACTACATTTCTTTAATCAGAAAAAATAATTCCAACAGAAGATAAATTTTGAAAAACTGCCAAAACACGAATACCTAACATATGTTTTAAACAGTCTGTATCTTGTCTTCCTAGAAATCAAAATTTTTTTCTTAAAAAAAAAAGTCCTATTTCCACCAAACTAATGGTCACTCTTTAGTCTTATTTAATGAATTAAGATTTAAAGGAAAAATACTTTTAGGTCAATAATTTTGGATTCAAAGTGATTAATTAATGTTTTCTCTCTTTGTATGTCTATCTTTCTGTCTTTTATCCTTCTTTATCTCATGTGTACATAGATGTACACACCACAAAAATAGCATAACTCTATTACAAAACTACAACTCTTGTTTTAAAATTAACATTACAGTGAAACAGTTAACAGTGAATGTCAAACCTTCACCAAGATTTAACTTGGTAATATTACTTTTTAAGAATGCTGAAAACTGGAAATAATCAAAGAACACAATATAGGATTAGTTGAATAAATTTAACTGTTGACTAAAATATTACAATAACACTGTATAAATATATTTACAAGCTTCCTCATATTCATGATATCATTTTAACAGAGAATCCAACTATAAGATGCAATGCAAGGAATGACCAATTTTGTACAAACATGTGTACACACATAGCTATTTATGATAATTTTCACCTATAATTGAGGATTTTTAAGAATGCGATAAGGTGATAAGTAAATGTTTTTATTACTGATTATAACTTTTCCAGTAGTAATGTAATCATTTCTAGCCAAATGTATGCAATATTATCTATTATAATAAAGATATAGAATAATTAAATTCTTGACAGAGGTATATAACTTAAACTATGAAATATCCCAGTCAGAAAATGAAAACGCATTACAATAATGAATTATTACTTGAACAAAAATCTGGTACCTGTGTTTGCTATTTTATACCTTATTTTTTAAAAATCAAAAGGAAGTGACTTTTTTTATCATGTTCTCATATAAGATAACGGTACTAGGATTCATCCTCAGAAATAACTTTTGATTTCTCTATATCCAATTATTTCTTAGAATATACTTGTAGGTTTACTATATTTAAATGTTTACATACTATTTTTTGTAGTGTAAGGTTTATGAAGGCATTCTAATGTGCATTTTGCTATATCCTATAAATATTCATTTTTTTCTGTATCTGTTAACTGTCCTAACTTAACAAAGGAGAATTTTAAAATCCTGAGACTGGAGATAAAACTAAATTTAAAGCAGTAAAATTAATCTGGTACTTTAATAAAAACTATTTGCCAAGATTTACCGTATGTTCTAACTAGTATTTGCCAGATGATTTGCTCACTATTTTATTGAAACCTTGGTTTGTTAACAGAAATACTAAAATGTGCACATGCACAGAGACATGTAGAAATGGTGTCTCATAATTTGCAGGACACCCAAGCTGTTCAAAAGGTGAGCTATGTAGAGGAAAATATTTACATCAAATTTCAAATATAATTCCTTTCTATCATTCTAAACAATGTTTGTTAGTGAATCAAATAGGCCTGTGATATATAAATGTGTGGAGAAGGTTAACAGCTTCCACTACCACCAGCTTTTTTTTTCACAATAATTATTTTTATTTTTAATGTTGGTAAAAACACATGTAAAATTTAACTTCTTACCCATTTTAAAGTGTACAGTTCAGTAGTGTCAAGCATATTCACATTATTGTGCGACAGGCCTCCAGAATTTTTCAAAAGTTTCTTGCAAACCTGAAACTCTGTACCCATTACACAACAGCTCCCCATATCCGCCTTCTCCTAGCTGCTAATAATAACCATTCTATAAGACTTTCTTATCTGGCTTGTGTCTGTGAGCTTTGATTTTTCTCTAACCCATCTCAAAACCTGCTATCTAGAATACATGAAGTCTTCTCATTTCCCATTCAGGCTGTCATTTCAGGACCTTCATCCACATCCCATTGGTTGAGACACTCTTTCCCATCTCTTGTATAGGTAACTTCTTTTTCCCCCAGATTTATCAAGAAATAATTGGCATGCATTACTGTACAAGATTCAGGTATGCAGCATGGTGGTTTGATTTACATATATTGTAAAATAATTGCCGTAATACGTTTGGCTAGTATCTATCTTCTCAGAAAGATAAAATAGAACAGAAAGAAAAAAGAAAAAAAAACACTTCTTAAAGATTTTTATTTATTTATTTATTTGACAGAGAGAAAGATCACAAGTAGGCAGAGAGGCAGGCAGAGAGACAGGGGGAAGCAGGCTCCCTGCTGAGCAGACAGCCTGATGCGGGTTTCGATCCCAGGACCCTGAGATCGTGACCTGAGCCGAAAGCAGAGGCTTAACCCACTGAGCCACCCAGAGGCCCCAAGAAAAAGTACTTCTTGTGGTAACAACTCTCAGGATTTACTCTCTAACTTTCCCATATGTTATACAGCACTGTTAGCTATAGTCATCTTATTTTATATTATATCCCTAGCACTATTTATCTTATAACTAGAAGTTTATACTTGACCACCTTCCTCCAACTACCTCTCCCCCACCTTTAGTCTCTGGTAACCACAAGTGTTTATAACATTATCAAGAATATGTTTATATTTTATATGTTTATAACATTATCCCAAATTATGGAAAGACCCAAATGTCCATCAACTGATGAATAGATAAAGAAGTTGTGGTATACACACACACACACACACACACACACACACACACACACACACACACACGCAGGAATATTACTTGGCCATCAAAAAGAATGAAATCTTGCCATTTACAACAATGTAGATGGAGAGTGTATTATACTAAGTGAAACAAGTCTGACTTCTTTTTCTATGAGTTAGGTGGGGTTTGTTTTTTTGCTTTGGTTTTGGTTTTATAGATTATACACGTAAGTGAGATCACATAGTATTTGTCTTTTTTTGTCAGATTTATTTCACTGAGCATAACACCTTCAAGCTTCATCCATGTTGTCACAATTTCTTTTTTTTTCTGGCTGAATGACACTCTACTGTACCACAATTTCTTTATCCATTCATCCATCAGTGGACACTTGGACTGTTTCCATTTCTTGGCTATTTTAAGTAATGCTGCTTTGAATATGGTGGTGCAGACATACTTCAAGTTAGTGATTTTCTTTTTTTCTTTTTTCTTTTTTTTTTTAAGATTTTATTTATTTATTTGACAGAGAGAGATCACAAGTAGGCAGAGAGGCAGGCAGAGAGAGAGGGGGAAGCAGGCTCCCTGCTGAGCAGAGAGCCCGATGCCGGGCTCAATCCCAGGACCCTGAGATCATGACCTGAGCCGAAGGCAGAGGCTTTAACCCACTGAGCCACCCAGGTGCCCCAAGTTAGTGATTTTCTTTCCTTTGGATATATTGTCAGAGGTAGAATTACTGGTTCTATTTTTAGCTTTTTGAAAATTTTCTATATTATTTTCTATAATAGCTATACCAATTCACAATTCCACCAACAGTGCACAGGGTTCTCTTTCTCGGTGCCAACATTTGTTATCTCTTGCTTTTTGTTTATGGCCATTCTAATAGGCATGAGGTAATATTTCAATTGTGGTTTTGATTTGCATTTCCCTAACGTCTAATGTTGTGGAGCAGTTTTTCATATACCTGTTGGCCTTTCATATGTCTTCTTTGGAGAAAGGTCTATTCAGGATCTTTACCCATTGTTTAATTGGGTTTGGTTTCTTTGCTATTGAGTGACATGAATTCTTTATATATTATGTATATTGGTATATTTTGCAAATATGTTTTCCCATTCCACAAGTTTTCTTTTTACTTTGTTGATTGTTTCTTTTGCTGTGCAAACGCTTTTTATTTTGATGTGGTCTCACGTGCTTACTTTTTATTTTGTTGCTTATGCTTTAGGTGTCATGTCCAAATATCATTACCAAGACCCAGGTCAAGGAGCTTTATTTCTGTGTTTTCTTCTAGGAGTTTCAAGTCTTACGTTTAAGTTGTTAATCTATTTTGAGTTAATTTTTGTGAATGGTGTAAAATATAGGTTCAGTTTTCTTCTTTTATATGTGAATATCCAAATATCCCAGTACAATATATTGAAAATAATGTGTTTTTTTTTAATTCACTTAGTACTATTGGCTTTCTTGTCAAATATTAGTTGATTGTATACGTTTGAGTTTATTTCTGGTCTCTCAATTCTGTTCTATTGTTCTATTTGTCAGCTTTTATACCAATACCATACTGTTTTGAAGATTACAGCTTTATAGCATACCTTGATCTCAGGAAGTATGATGCTTCCTGCTTTGTTCTTTCTCAAGATTTCTTTGGCTATTGGACATCTTTTCTGGTTCCATATAAATTTTAGGAGTGTTTCTTCTACTTCATAAAAACTGACACTGGAATCTTGATAAGCACAGCATTGAATCTATAGACAGCTTTTACTAGTATTGACATTTTAACACTATTAGTTCTTTTAGTCCATGAATACAAGATACCTTTCCACTTATTTGTGTTTTCCTAATTTTTTTGATCAATGTCTTTAGCTTTTCAGTGTAGAGATCTCTTACCTCTCTAGTTAAATTTATTCCTAAGTATTTTATTATTTTCGATGCTATTGTAAATGGGATTGATTCCTTTATTTCTTTTTCAGAAAATTTGTTGTTAATGTGTATATATGCTACTATTTTTATACATTAATTTTGTATCCTGCAACTTTGCTGAATTCATTGATTAGATCTGGCAGATTTTTGGTTGAATCTTTAGGATTTTCTGTATATAAAATTAGGTCATCTGCAAATAGAGACAATTTTACTTCTTCCTTTCCAATTCTGATAATTTTTCTTTTTCTTGCCTGATTGCTCTAGCTAAGACTTGTAGTATTGGTTTATATAGGAGCAGTAAGATTGGACATCCTGTCTTCTACCTGATCTGAGATAAAAAAGCTTTCCACTTTCCACAATTGAGTATGATGTTAGCTACGTGTTTATCATATATGACCTTTGTTATGTTAAAATACGCTTCTTCTATGTCTAATTTGTTAATAAGTTTTGTCATAAATGGATCTTGATGGCTCAGTCAGTTAAATGTCTGCCTTTGGTGGCTCAGTCAGTTAAATGTTTGCCTTTGGCTCAGGTCATGATCCTGGGGTCCTGCAATTGAGCCCCACATTGGGCTCCCTGCTCAGTGGAGAGCCTGCTTCTCCCTCTCCTTCTGCTGCTCATACTGCTTGTGCTCTCTCCCTCTCTCAAGTAAATAAATAAAATCTTTATCAATCAATCAATCTTGAATTTTATCAATTGCTTCTTCTGCATCTATTGAGATTATTGTGTGATTTTTTTTTTCTTTCATTCTACTAATGTGATTTATTACATTGACTTGCTGTGATTCAGCTCTTTATACCTGCAAGGGCACAAGTATAAACATGGTTTGACAAGATCTGTGTGTTGGTTGTTTCAAGTCCCTCCCCGCTTTCACCAAAGTTGGACTACTAGTGGTTCAGCCCTGAAGATTCCCTTGTAGTCCTTGCGGTATGAGATCAGAGTAGGGTCTCCTGCAAAGCAATTCACAATGTGGTGCAGGGTGGTTGGTTGTCCCTCATGGATTCTCTTTTTCTACTGAAGAAGCCGAAGAACCCTCCACATGTTGCTGTGCTGTTCTGGGATAAGGACAATGCAGTCCATGTGTACCTGCTTCTCCTAGTCTTCTAATGTAGTCTTTGTCTCTATGGTACAGGGAGTTGCATCACCTTCACCTCCATGTCCTAGGATTTTTTCAGTGGTGTCTTGTTCTTGAATGGTTGTTAGTTGTTCTTGTGATGAGGAGCAAAGTCAGGAATAGCCTATGTCACCATCTTGGTGATGTCACCATCTTGGTGATGTCACCCAGTTTGTTTATTTTTTTTTTCCTAAACCACTTTATTAAGGTGTGATTGACATGGAAAAAGCTGTACATGTTTGATGTACACAACTTGATGAGTTAGGAGATAAGTATCCACCAAGAAAACATTACTATAATCTATGCCATAAACATATATTTCCTAAGTTTTTATTTTTAGTTGTATAATATGTGAAAAATCAAACAGCTTTCAGAGGAAATAATGCCTACTACATTATTTTTCTCCTTTGTAATTATTACTAGCACTAAACTTGTTAGTTTATAGACATATACTCTTATCATTCAATTACTTAAGGCCTTATGATTTATATGATTTTTAACTCATTATTCTGGGTTGCTTGTACTAAATTTTACTTTAAATTTACAGTGATTATTTATTCACCATTTCCCTCACACTCACCCCTTACCAAGAAATACTAAAAATGTATATTGGTAAATATCTGTTAAAATTGTATTCTGCTGGTTGTGGGAGATCCTGATTTTCTGAAGAATGCTATTATACACAAATGCCAACTAATGTTTTATCTACAACATTTTATTATATACAATGTACTGATTAATTTTATGTAGAATTAAATTCTTTAAACAATTTATGACAAATATGATTTGCATATTTGTAGCTCAAAGCAATACAATTTAGAAAAAAAAAAAAATATGATGTTTCCTGTTAGGTTCCTTTCAGGTTTTAACCTTATCATTCTACAATTTAAACGCTACGGTTTTGGCAAAAGCTGATAAAAGTATGCAGGAAGTTTGGGGAAATTCCTTATTTATTTCTTAGGAAATCAGGCAATGGATTTTTCAAAAATGCTGGAATATTTTAAGTTAGGATAAGTCTTAACAATGATATAAGTTATCCCCAGTCTGCCATTGACCTCTATAATCATGTCATTCTCTTTTTCTCTTGGGGTTTTTATAATTATTTCCTAGAGGAGTGAGGGTCCAATACCTTAGGCAAAAGTCTTCTACAAGGAGTTCACTCAAAAAAAGTGTATTCTCAGGGGAACAGCTGTCCCCATTACAGCACTGCTCTAGTATTTCCCTCCAGGCATAATTAATTAAGTGAACTCTTAAAAACTAGTATTCTGATAACCGAATTTTTTTTTAGGTTGATAGAAAGTGAGAGTGAGGAATTTTTTTTTTTTACAACCAAGAACATGTAATAAACAAAAAGATAATTTTTGCCTCAAGTTATTCACTTATTTTTTTCTCATTTTCTAATCCATTTACATTAATATGACCCATCCGTATGTTTAATATTAAGTACACATTAAAATTTAGTATAAATCTTGGAGAGTATTTATCAAAATGTAAACTATGGTTCTATTTCAAATAGATAACAATGAAGTTTTATCTTGCAGACCCTTTTTAAAACAGCTTCATCTCTTCAGCCCAAGGGATGATTCTGAGGTAATTTGTTCTGCCTGTCAGGGCTATCAGAGGACATTGGTATCTGTAATTCCTAAATGGCTTGTTTAGCAACAGAGTCAACTATTTGTAAATAATGTCTCTCAAAAAATTGTACTTTTTGTGTATCATAGAATAAAATGCTTTTTATAATAGCATAAAAATGGGCAATGTTTTATGAAGTGATCTTCAGAAAAGTTCAGATTTTCAAATATATTTCTAGAACAAGGAGATAGGTATTTAGAATGTCTTAGTAGAAATAGAATAATTAATATTTCATAATATTTCGGGTGCTTTTATTATGCTGTAATGACAAATATTAATACAATGACAACATTAATGAATGTAAAGAAAATCCTTTTATTTCTCATTTCTAATAAAATGTTTATCTGTCATGAAATATAGCCATCCTAAGGCCAAAGTAAAATATCTTTTTTTCAAAAAGTCCCCTTTGGGCTCAAGAAAACCAAAAAAACCAATGAATAGAGAAATGAAAATAATACATGGTTAATATGTTTTTAGTTAATTAAAATATAGATTACAGTTTTTCTTTCTGCTTGTTATTGCCAAAGCTGTGATTTAGTCTCAATATAATAATTTATTAAAATTAAAAATACATTATGTGCATTAAACATAGGATTGATTCTTATTTGAATTTGGCTTTCCCATTTGAATTTTACATTGTTGTCCTTTTTTTTCATAATTTTTCATAATTTTTTTCATCGCGATTAATCATCTGGTAACTTCTTTATTTGGATTTTTGTATGCACATATAAAAATCAATCTTTAGACCTGAGGGGTGGGATCCATTTTTTTACCCCTCTCTTCACCATATATCAACCTTCTCTACTTTTTCTGTTATCTGTCTCTATTCTAAAAGTCGAAACATTTTTTTTCTTCAGTTACCCTTGTATATTTTAGAATACAGGCTAAGTTGCTATACCTAGAGCCCCTCTCTTAGATAAGACACAATTTTATTTTACTCTTACTTAGAAGCCATGAGGTGAGTGGTTCAGGCTCTTAGGGAAGCTCAGCTCCACATGGTCATTCATGCTGGAGCTGGAGGAATTCTTCCTTTGCAGGATAGAGCAATAATTACCATTATTTTGGCCATTCAATCTATAGGAAGAAAAAGAGAGAAAATCCAGGGCAAGCGATTTTCTCTCAAAGAGGAGACCAAGAAAGTTAAACAACCCCTCACTTTCTATTTATTACATTTTAGACAAATGGCCATAAAAAGCTATGTACAAGAGAGACCAGGAAATATGGGTCAGCAGGATGACCATATGCTCAGACAATTCACTATTATCACATACAAAGGGAATACACATTTTGGGTTGATATTAGCAATGTGCTATATAAAATTAGAAAATTTTGAGTAATATAATATTCATTTTCTTTCTTGTACAAACATTGTATAAGCAATTTTAATTCCTTCTGTCTACAGGTTCAGTTGGACATTTTAATCATTTCTAATCTTCTAGACTTCCTTAATGACATCAAGGATATTGTAATAATTTTCTATCCTACTTCAATACTTAGGGTTGGTTAATTTTTCTACAGGATAACTTTGCAACGTATTGACTATATTTAAAGAGTATTACAAAATGTTCAACAAACTTTTTTCTACTTAAAATAATGAAATTATTGGTGCTAGTCTAATCCTCCCACCAAATTTCAGCTTTATCTTTTATTGTTGCCTATCTGTTCTTTAAATCCATAACTCTAAAAAAAAAAAAAAAAATAAATAAATAAATAAATAAATCCATAACTCTATATTTTGTCTTTATGGCTCTGCTTCTACTGTTCTCTTTGCCTAGAGTGTTTACTTTTACTTTTATTGGAAAATTTCCAAACCTATAAAGCCTGACACAAATGTTACCTTTTATTTGTCACCCTTTCTTTTGCCTCAAGTAAGAATTGACCTCTGTGTTCTGAAGCTCTATAGTATTTCTATTTTGCCATTTATTTTACTAATTTACCCTATCCTATGATAAAATAGAGATATAATGTAGCACAGTAACTTCTGGATAGGATGGAGTAATTTGCTGCAGACCAATACTCCTCTCATGAACAATAGAAAAACTAGAAAATTAAATAAAGATATCAAAAGTAATGAGGATGAGAGGAATTAAGTTTCTGGAGGTATAGAATCATATAGTGATGAGCTGACAATCTTCAGACACATTTTTTTCCTGAAGATATTAGTGAATACTGGTCATTGTCAAGAAGGTTAAAATATTAATTTGCCTGGGCAGAGTGGAACTTTTGTAGGAGATCACAACATTCAGGGCTTTGTTCATCTCATGGGCTAGAGAGAGAAGTAAAAGGAATTTTAGAGAATTCCAATATGTAGTGTTACATGCCCTTCTTAAGATGTTTGTCAAATTCTGAAGTCATGTGGCTGGGAGGTATAAGTTTTTATTGAAAACTTCTAAAAGTAAAGTGGGGTTTTCTAAAGTCTGATTGTATTGGAGAGACAAAGAGTTGAGTTCAGGACTAGACAAAGAGGTAAAACCTTTCAGAAGTAAAGACCCCAACTAGAGTCTTTTAAGGTGTAGGAAGAAGGCAAACTGGAGACATATTGAGACTTATCAAAACTGCAATTTCAAATCAACTCAGCTAGATGCTGGAGCTCAATTAACCCCAATTTGTTTGTCTGGCAGAGAAAAGAGTAAACTGTCCTTGAATGATAATAATATGTCCTTTAGTCTCTGTAATAAATGATATTTTGGTGTCACATCATCTTCAACAAGATGTCCACATCCCTAGCTGCTAGTAAGACTATTTGCTAAAAATGAACAGAAAGCTCAAAGAATATTCCAAAGTATTTCCCTTGGCTAATGAGATATTCCTTTTCTGGGAAGTAACCTTCTTCCTTTATGAGGGAGTCAAACATAGCCAATGATTGTATTTTACAAATGTACAAAATGCAGGCCTGTCTCCTCAAGTGGATCTAATGGTCCTATGCAATATACTTCTGAGACACACTCCCATAGGTTAAAATAAGATCAGACATCATTTGAAGCTACATATTTGCTCAGCTGTCTCTTTTCCTGTCCTGCCTACTGCTTTCATTATGGGATTTCCTTAACAGGCATTCTATTTTAAGTTTTATTTCTAGAGAACTCCCCCTAAGAGAGACTCTAAAATTATTTTTACAATATTCTGGATTTTATTAAAAATAACCAAAAAGCACCTAGGTGGCTCAGTTAGTTAAACATCAGACTAGTGATTTTGGTTCAGGTCATGATCTCTTGGGTCATGAGATCAAGCCCTCCATTGGGCTCTGTGCTCAGCAGGGAGTCTGCTTAAGATTCTCTCTCTCTCTCTGTCTGTCTCTGCCCTTCCCCTTCTCTAAACAAACAAACAAACAAACAAATAAATCTTTTTTTTTAATTCACCAAGAATGCAAGTCTTGGTATGATACAAACCAAAAAGCAAAAGAAAAGCAGATAATAAATGTGATCCACATTTTGAAATTAGTAGATAAGGACTTTAAAATAAATATAATTATGTGTTAAAAAATTAGAATAAAAATGGGAAGAAAGAAGTAAATGTATGAGAATTTATTGCTAAAGAATTAGAATTTATTAAAACAAATTAAACGTAACTTCAAAAACTACAATTGACAGGTTTAAATAGCAGAAAACAGAATTACTCAACTGGAAGAGAGGTCAGAGCAAAACACACAAAGTGAAACACTTTGTCCCCCCCCCCCCCCATGATGTGCTGAAGCTCTAACACCAATTGTCTGAGAATGTAATCTTATTTGGAAACAGGATTATTGCCAATGTAATCAGTTAAGACAAGGTCATACAGAACATGGATGGGCCCTTCATCCAACATGAATGTTGTCTTATAAGAAGAGGAGGAAACACAGAGGGAAACAAGCAACTCGAAAGCACAAAGATACAGAGAATGCCACATGAAAGGTGGAAGCAGAGATTGGAGGGTGCATCTACAAGCCAATGACTGCCAGTTGTCTCCAGGTAGGAAATAGGAATGGAACAGATTCTCCCTCAAAACTCTCAAAAGTAACCACCCCTGCTTTTTCTGTTTCACAAATTGAATATTGTGTATATGTTCATTACTGTCCAGATTTCTATAAATGGATAAAGGGCATTGAACCAAATCATTATTTTCAGTCTGAATTTAGATATCACAATGTTGTGCACAGATCATGAAGTTATAATTGTCCTTGAGCCCTTTAAGATTTGAGGTCCTTTGGATACTGTTCGTTGGACTTCTTGGCTGCCCTTGGATTTAATGTTTTATATTCTTTTATGTCTTATCTTATCTTCTCTCCTGCCTATAAAATTGTGTTGCTACAATCTCAGTTGCTTTGAATCTGGTCAAGAATACCCAAGAGTATGAAAAAAATAATTGATTTTTTTTGCCTATTAAATTGAAAGGGATTAGAATGTTTAGAAGTGCTTGATAACTAATTGCTTCCAAAAAAAGATAGAACTAGGCACAGATACTTATTATATCTAATAATGAAATTAAGTAGTTTCCTTATATTTTGTAAACAAAGTACTGATATTTGGTGCCATCATATATCAATATTCTTTAAGCTATGGGCGAATGAACTAGAATAAAATATGGAGTGGTTTCTGCTTTCAGGGTAAGGCTGTGGTGAGCATATATATATAAGAAACTAAAGATTGATAATTTACATTGTGTAAAATTCAAATATTGCTGTGTCAAAAATAATAAAAATAAGTAAATTGAGAAATGTATGCAGCAATTTCATACATTGAAAGCTCTGAATATATAGATATATATATGTATGTAAACATATATGCATTTTTAAAATCAATTCTATACAAAATTGTGCAAATAAAAATGTTTAAAAGAATAACTATAAACAAAATAAAAGGAAAAAGTTTCAAATGTTCTATTAAAAGTAATTATAATTAAATATTTGACATAAAATATATTTTATTTCCAGCTCAAAATTATTTTATTTATATATTAGTTTAACAGTAAAATTTTAAAAGAACTCTCGCAAAGTACCATTCCAGAGAAATAAACAAAATTTTAAGATAATCTTGTTTTACTGAGTGATTCACGTTTAAGAAATTAGAAAATCCATGGGTTTATAGAAGCTTCTATTATATAGAAGCTTATTATAAAATAGCAATAAAATCATCTTAAATTAAACCATAACATTTGTTTCTTGTCAGAAATATTGTCCTATCAAAACAGTTACTTTCAATTAAGTATTCAAGTAACAAGACTCTTTCACTTAAATCTTTTCCACATTAAACTAGATCTTCTCTCAATATAGTTAAGTGTTGCCTGAACATATAGTTTTTACCTTGAACATCATATAAATTGAGTCATAAAACATGGATTCTTTTATGTCTGACATTATGTCAATATACCCCAATTTATTAATCCATTCTGTTCTATATAGATGTTTGGACTTTTTCCAACACAGATCTATTACAAATCATGTTGTGGACATGTTAAATGGTTTTGAATATGCATCTGCATTTCTATGAGGTATATATGAAGGAGCAGAAATGATGGATCTCTATCTGTATCTATCTAATCTATTATCGTTTCTTTGTCATCTATTTTTGTGTGTAATTTTTCTTTTTTCCAATAAATGAGTGGTTTTTTCAAGATTTTATTTATTTATTTGAGAGGGTGTATGAGAGAGAGAGAAAGAAAGAGAGAGAAAATGGGGGAGGGGCAGACTCTGTTGAGCAGGGACTCCGATGTGGGGCTGGATCCCAGGACTCTGGGATCATGACCTGAGCTGAAGGCAGACGCTTAACCAACTGAGCGACCGATGCAACACTGCATGTAAGTTTTAAATAACTTTTTACAATTAGATCATATAATTCATTCTGAACTAATTTTTGTCTATACTATTAGTCAAGGTTGACTTTTTTATATATGCGTATCTGTTACCCAGTGTTATTTGTTGACGCCCAACTCTTTTCTCTCTAAACTGCATTGAGACAGTTGTTGTAAATGAATTGATTAAAAAGATAAGTGTTTGTTTCTGAATTATGTGGTCTATTACCTTGATCGGTTTGCCTAGCAAGCACCAGTGTCATACTGTCTTAATTAGTGTAGATTTAAAATTATATTTTATGCCACAGAAAATTTTATGTAAAGAGAAATTTCTTCTGGCTTATTCCTTTTTCTTCAAACTTGCTTGACTGTTCTAGGTTCTTTGTATTTCAATATATGTTATTAAATCAACTTGTAAATTTTCACAAAAATACCTTTGGGGTTGGATTTAATCTACAGAGCCATAAAAGAATTTTAATCCTAGGGGTGCCTAAGTGGCACTGTTGGTTAATCCTTCAACTCTTGGTTTCCACTCAGGTTTTGATCTCAGGATAATGATCTCAGGGTTGTGATATCAAGCCCCATATCGGGCTCCACACTCATCCTGGAGTCTGCTTGAGATTCTATCTCCTTCTGCCCCTCCCACTTGTGCTCTCTCTCTCTAAAATAAATAAATAAATCTTTGAAAAAATGAATTTTAATCCTGACAGTATTGAGTCATCAATGAACATAGTGTATCCCCACATCTATTAATGTCTTTTTTACTTTTTCTCAGTAATATATGTCATTTTTACTAGAGAGATCTTTTGCATCTTTTCATAGATTATTCCATGTATTTGGTCTTTTTGATGTTATTGTACATTTTTTTTAAATTTAATTTTTCACTTGTTTGCTATTAGTATATGAAAACATAATTTCTCTATGTTGGATCTATACAGCAAATATTCTGATTTTATAATTTTTCTAATAATGTGTTGATTCTTTGAAGTTTCTATAAACCTGGTCATGTCATCTAAAAATGAGACTTCATGGGGTGCCTGGGTGGCTCAGTGGGATAAAGCCTCTGCTTTCAGCTCAGGTCATGATCTCAGGGTCCTGGGATCAAGCCCTGCATTGGGCTCTCTGCTCATCAGGGAGCCTACTCCCCCTCTCTCTCTGCCTGCCTCTGCCTAATAAAATCTTAAAAATAAATAAATAAATAAAAATAAAAAAATAAAAATGAAACTTCAAAGATACAGATGTAGTGAAAAGAAGGGCACATGCACCCCAGTGTTCATAGCAGCAATGTCCACAATAGCCAAACTGTGGAAGGAGCTGAGATGCCCTTCAACAGATGAGTGGATAAGATGTGGTACATATATACAATGGAATATTACTCAGCCATAAGAAAGAATGAATACTCACCATTTACATCGACATGGATGGAACTGGAGGAATTATGCTAAGTGAAATAAGTCAAGCAGAGAAAGACAATTATATGGTTTCACTAATATGTGGAACATAAGGACTAGCATGGAAGACCATAGGGGAAAGGAGGGAAAACTGAAAGGGGAAAAATCAGAGAGTGAGACAAACCTTGAGAGACTCTGGACTCCAGGAAACAACCAGGGTTTCAGTGAGGGGGGAATGGGGTAGCCAGGTGATGGGTATTAAGGAGGGCATGTGTTGTGATGAGCACTGGGTGTTATACAAGCTATTAAATCACTGAACACTACATCAAAAACTAATGATGCTACCCTGGGGCAAATAATACATTATGCTTTAATTAAAAAATTAAAAAAAAAAAAAGAAAGAAAATATAAATCATCATACATTGTGATAAAAAAAAACAACTAATGATGTACTACATAGCGACTAACTCAACATAATAAAAAAATAATAAAAAAAGAAAAAATAAAAATGAGGGCTTTTTTCCATCATAAGACTCACTAAGACATTTTTTGACTTATTACACTGCTGAAGATATCCCAGTACACTACTGAATTAAAGCATTGATATAAAAATGTCCTTGTTCTCAATCTTGGAGGGAAAGATATCAATATTTCATTATTAAGTGTTAGCTATTGGTTTTTTGAAGATTTTTTTTTAGATTGAAGATTTTCCTTCTTATTCCTAGTTTGTTGATATTTTTTTATGTGAACATGTGTTCATTTTTTCAAATGATTTTTATAATATATTGAGATTACTACATTGTTGTTGTTTTTTTACTACATTGTTTTGTATTCATTTTATAATGTGATGAATTTCATTGTTCAGTTTTCAAATTTTTGAATGAACTCTACGTTTCTGGAATAAATGCTACCCAGTCTTGATGTATTATCTCTTTAGAAATCTCTGTATTAAATTTGTCAATATTTTGCTTAGAATTTTTGTGTCTGAATTCATAAAAGTATTGGTGTAGAAAAAAAACTTTTTTTCTTGAAATGCACTGACAAGATTTTGCTGTCACACTCATGCTTAGCCAAATACAAAGAGTTGGGAATGGTCTCACTGTTCATATTTTCTGGAAGAATTGCTGCAGTTAGTTGTATTTCTTCTTTAAATGTTTGGAAGAATACACCTGTAAATCTATCTGGCCCAGAACATTTTCATTGAGAAGGGTTTTAATTATGAATTCAAGTTTTTAACATATATAAAATTATTCAGATTGTCTATATATTCTTGTATTATTGTTTAGAAGTTGTATTTTCGAGGTTATTGTCCATTTCATATATTTTAAAACTTTTTGACATAAATCTCTTTATAATATACTCTAATTTCCTATGTAATGTTAGGAAAATATGGAATAATGACACTTCCTTCATTGTTGATGTTGAAAATTTTTGTTATCAGATATATCTTTTCATGGATGTCTTATTATTTCTCTATCAATTTTACTGGTTTCTCTCAAAAGTTAATTTTGTCTTTATGATTTTCTTTATTTTATGGTTGGGCTTATATTTACTAATTTCTGCTTTTATTTTTATTGCTTACCTTCACCACTTTCATTATAACTTATCCTCCTGCAGTTTTTGAGTGGGAAGCTAAAATAATTAATTTTCAGTATTCTTTTCTAATACACAAATTTAGATTTAATAGATATTTAATTTTTTAAGTTGCTTTAGCCACATTCTATGATTTTCAGTAACTATATGTTCATTATCAGTTAGATTATAGTATTGTATGTTGCATTATAATTTCCTTTTTTCAGTTATTCAAAAGAGTGTTGAAATTTCTCAAGCATTTTGGATTTCCTAGTTATCTTTGTATTATTGTGTTCTAACTTAATATCATAGTTCTTAGACAACATGCACATGTAATTTCAATCCTTAAAACATTTTTAGAGTTATGCTGTGGTTCAAAGGTGTTCTATTTTTGAAGTCTGAGTGTAGGTTTGATGATTTATCAACTTTTATCATATAAAATTTGAAGATGTATATGTTTATAAAATTTTATGAATTTGTCATCTTTGTCTTGAATTGATTTTCACTATTCTATAATGTCATCTCTTACTCTTTATATTACCCTTTCCTTACCTTTATCTTATATTCTTTTAATTAGTGTTTTCAGGGAATATCTTTTTCCATACTTTTATTTTCAACATTTCTGTGTCCTTAATTTAAAATGTGCATCCTGTGTACATTATACAGATTACACTGTGTATTTCAAATCTACTCTGAAAAATCACAAAATGCAGTGGAAGGGAAGTGTTTGGAGATATTTTTATCTAAAATAATGTAAGAAAATTCAGATTTCTATTCCAGGTCATTGGTTTATCTTTATTTTGATAGTTCAGGACTCAAGTGAAAACATACTTACAGCATTTGGATTTATGTAAAGTTGAAAGGCATGATAAGAATGATTTCTAACTAGGGGGATTATGTGGCACAGTCATTTAGACATCCCATGCTGGGTTTCAGCTCAAGTTAATATCTCAGGGTTGTGATCTCAGGGTCATGAGATTGAACCCCGAGCCAAGTCCTGTGTGGAGCCCCATGTCCAGCCCTGTGTCAGGCTCCACACTCAGTATGCAGTCTGCTTAAGTTTCTCTCTCCCTCACCCTCTGCCCATTCCCACTGCTCTGTCTCTCTCTTAAATAAGTAAGTAAATCTTTATAATAATAATAATTTCTATCTGTTTTAACGGTATATGTTCTTTTATATGCAATATTATCATCATTTTTTTACATTTAAATATGCATTTTATAGCTTCTGCTTTGTAAGCCTTTTACATCTTCTAAGGAAAACCCAGACTATGACTCTATCGATGCCTCCATTTCACTTCCTATTTAGAGAAATATATTATGACTAAGCTGTTTATATAAAGCTATATAATTGTCTTATATAAAGCTATATTGTCTACCATTTTCTATTATGAATGGTTATTGCATTTTTCAAATTATATGAAAGGTGTCAATCTAACTATTAACTAAATCTCTGCCGTATATTCTTTTACAAAACCCTACTGTACATGCTGGCTAAGATTTTGTACATCATTTTCAAATAACCTTTACAAAAGCTTCAGTAGTGGATTTATCTGGTCAGAAAAAAAAGTAATTCTTATTTCACCTATTTAATTTATGATTGTATTAGATTAGTAAATTATTTATAAATACCTAATTCAAGAAGGTAGCATTTTCTGACATCCTTCACATTGTGCCTTGATTTAATTTAGTGAACTAGTTCATCAAATAGCTATTTATACTCTATGCGAAGTAATACGTATTTCATGAAGTTAAAATATATTTAAACATGATCTGTCAGAGACAAGTTTAATTTGTCATATAAATACCTTCCAATAAATATCATTTCCCTTTAGTAAAATACTCAGGTCTAACTAAGTGAAGTGATAGCCATTTAAAGGATACAACTTCAGCTCTTTTATTTGTCAATGTGATAATAAAATGCTTGTTTGTTAGTTTATTTAATTAAAATATGCTTTCGTTTAGTTTAAGACATTATTAATATTTATTGAATTAATTCCAGAAGACAAAAGATAGAATGTAATATTTAAAAAATTGTGGTATTTCTGAAAATAGGGGGTCTCTTTGTTTCTTTGTCTGTCTGTCTCCAAATTGTACATGCTTATTTCCATTTAAGTAACTGAATATCAAAGTGAAAATCTTTCTAAATTCAAATATTGTAAATCTGCAGGTAGTTTGAGTCTAATTCTAATTAAATTTAAATGTGTTCTTTCAGTTGAAAATTCTCATAACAAACAGGTAGCTTCCTGTATTAACATTAACAATGTATGCAACACTTTAGACACACACATATATAAAGATATATATATCTAAAAAAAAAGATATATATATCTATATATCTACAGATATATAGTATTTTATCCAAATAACTTTAAAAAGAGCTATAAGGAAATATATTTAGGGGCACCTGGGTGGCTCAGTCTGTTAAGCATCTGCCTACAGCTCAGGTCATGATCCCAGGGTCCTAGAATCAGCTCTATGTTGGGCTCTCTGCTCAGCCATGAGTCTGCTTCTCCTTCTCCCTGCAGTTCCCCATGCTTGTGCTCTCTATCTCCCTCTTTCTCTGTCAAATAAATAAATACATTTAAAAAAAAAAAAGACATATTTTTAAAATGGATATCAGGGAGACCTGGGTGGCTCAGTTGTTAAGCATCTGCCTTCAGCTCAGGTCATGATGACAGGGTCCTGGGATAGAGCCCCGCAGTGGGCTCCCTGCTCAGCAGGAAGCCTCCTTCTCTTTCTCTCACTTCCCCTGCTTGTGTTCCGTCTCTCGCTGTGTCTCTCTCTGTCAAATAAATAAATAAAATCTTTAAAAAATAAAATAAAATAAAATGGATATAAAAAAAGTATATTAAAGAAAGAAACAATTCAAGAAAAGACTATCCTAGGAACATGTATCAGTGGTATTATTTTTTGAGAAACCGTTTTCCCCTAATACTTCCTCTCATCTGTTGGAATCTGATCTGCTGAAACCACCTATCCTTTTTAGGATCAAGCCTGAAATATCTCGCGGTATTGTTTATGTTTGAGGAGACTTTGGTTTTTAAAGAGGAAAAACTTCAAGACTAGAGAATGTATTTATTCCAGAAGCTCAGGCACAGCACACTATCTGAGTATGTTTGGGAGGAAAGAAGTCGTTTTTCAAGGAAAGGCAATGTCTTTGAGCTTAAAATGGACTGACCCAGCACATTGTTCGGGGTGAAGGTGGAGAAAGCAAGACTGAATAGGAATTATCTCAAGATTCTGCTTGCTAGTGAAGTGATCAAGCTGGAAGTCCAGCTCTGGACTAGAGCTTGTTTCTGTCCTTTTGTTATACCTTCTACCTCATCAGCCATCTGATCTCGCTACAATTATGATCTTATGAATTTACATTTCCTCACCTATGGAAAGGAGCTTCAAATGCCTGCTCTTCCTCTTTTAGAGTTGATGTGAACATAAAAGAGAAATATGCATGAATTACTAGTCACTGCAGAAAATTCAGACATTTCTGCTACTGTCTATCATAGCCGCGAAGTTTTCTTTCTGGTCCTTTTAAATACTTGCATCTTTTATTTGTTATCTCCATGATAATCATTGAAGTTTGAAAATAGAGTTAGATATGTGAAATAAAACTAAAGCAATGGGATTATCTTGTTTCTGAAAATAATAGTAGAATGATGCTTGTGTGTGTGTGTGTGTGTGTGTGTGTGTGTGTGTGTGTGTGTGAGTGAAGGGGTGGATGAGAAAAATAATGTAAAGTAGCTTTACTTCAACAAATCAAACAATTACTTTTTAAAAAATATTTCAGGGAGCCTTCATATTTGGAATATTTTGGTGTGGGTGTGGATTGAACAGTGGCCTCCAAAATTATGTTTAATCTTAATCCTTGGGATTTGAAAATGTGACCTTATTCAGAAAAAAAAGAAAAAGAAAAAGAGGGTGGATCTTTGCAGATATAATAAATTAAGGATCTCAAGATGAGATTATCCTGCATTTAGCATAAGTCCTAAATACAATGATAGATGTCGTTATAAGAAAAGGCAGAGAGAAAGGAGACACAGAGAAGGCCTGGTGAAGAATGAAACCAAGGTGCCTGGGTGGCTCAGTCATTTAAGCGGCTGCCTTCAGCTCAGGGCTCAGGTCCTGATCCCAGGGTTCTGGGATGGAGTCCCGCATGGGGCTCCCTGCTCGGTGGAGAGCCTGCTTCTCCCTCTCCCACTCCCCCTGCTTGTATTCCCTCTCTCACTGTCTCTCTTGTCAAATAAATAAATAAAATCTGTAAAAAAAAGATGAAACCGAGATGGGAATTATGTTGCCAGAAGCCAAGGAATGCCCGAAATAATCAGAAGCTGGAAGAGACAAGGAAAATTCTTCCCCTGATCCTTCAGGAGTGTGGCCCTGCTGACAGGGCTTTAGTTTCAGACTTCTGACCTCCAGAACCTTAAAGTAAAAAATTTCTGTTGTTCTTAGCCACTCGGTGGAAATTTGTTACAGCAGTTCTACAAACTAATACAGTGTGCTAAATAATAGCATCCATAAATCACTGACAAACTGAATTAATGATGAATTGAGTCACCTAGAATTAGACTACCCTTGGGTCAAATGGCTTTTTGAAGTTTTGGGATCATATGACTTTTAAAGTTTCCTTACCCTCAAGTGGGCATTCAAAACATATGTGTAACAGATTGTTAAAAGAACGCTTAAAAAATAGTCCTCAAAAAAACTTTGAACAATTAAAGCATTATTAAAGAATATAGAGATGGAGAGTGAGAAACCATCAAATATACATTTTAACTGAAAAAGCCTAGGGCATTCTTATACAAATCAGATAATCACTTCACAGTTTTTGTATTTTAAATGTATTCATTCACATGGACCACATTCATTGACCTTGGCTAAATTGTAAACAAAATTGGGAGTGAAATGAGAAACAGAAAATTCCTCTCCAGCTGTGAGAGATTAATCCGAGAGTGGTTTATACAGAAGGAAAGGATTATCACATCCTGAAGAAAAAAAAGGGCAGTCATCCTGATTGAGCCAGGAAAGAAGGGATTCATTAGCCAAACTGACAATTTCATAGCACTAGGGAATTTGAAATGAGTACAAGTGAATATTGCATATAACTTATCCTTCATCAATATTATTCTCATAAGTAAATCAAGAACAAACTATAAAATATCTATTAATAGTGAAGAATACACCTAACATATTACTCGTCTTTTTGGATTTTCTAATTATAGGGGTTTTTTTTTGTTTTTTTGTTTTGTTTTGTTTTAATATATGTTGTTTTAGTTAGCTCTTTAGAATATATGAACACTTACTGGAAATTTCCCTTAAGGTTTTGGTACCCAAAACTAACCTTGAGCAACCCTACTTAGAATAATATTTCTTAAAGTATGAAGGGTAAGAACACAAACAGAACCCAAAACATATAAAGCCAACAGCAAAATAGGAATGCATGTTTAAAATGGAAATTTTTGAGTCCCAATACAGGCCAGATGAATCATGAATTTTTCAAAACCACTGTTACTTGAGTCAGGTTTATGATCTCACTGTGTTGCAAGTTACATTGATTACATTCCAGGTATTTCTAGAAATACAGGGACACTTAGGGAGGAATCAGTGGGAAATGGCATCAAACATGCCATTTAAGGGTAAGTGGGAGTGCCTGAGGTGAACAACTCTCTGTGTGGCTCATATGATGAATAAAAATTCTTTACTTAATCACAGATTTGACAATACAATAATGAGGATTTTTATTTGTTTGGGTCTGAATTTGCCCTTGTAGAAAAATAGACTGGAGTCAGATTGTAAAAGAACTGCATTGGCAATTAATGGAATCTGGAATTTATTTCTCAAGAAAGTGAAGTTTTAAATATGTAGCATTACTGAGTTGGTTTTCCTATAATAATGTATGTATTAATGCATGTATCGTGAAGGCAAAGCTGTTAGAGTTCTCTGTTTGCAGCTGTAGGTTGTACTGAGTTTACCTTTGGAATTTTGATGGGATTGAAATAAACAGAATGGAAGAGCTAGAACAATGTAAATGAGGCTCCTTAAAAGAATTCATATATTAAGAATGTAGGTGTTCCTATCAAGTTTCTTTCACAGTGAAAGATACGGAATTAAAACATGGGATGAGATTGAACAATAACCATCAAATAAACATCAAACATTCCACATTGGACTTCTTGATTCTCAGGGATTCTGAGGTATTCTGAGCACTCGGTGATGGTTTCTGGTCCAAAAGGGAAACCCTGTCCATGTACATTCCTTAGAGAAAGAAAGTAACGGGAGCTCAGCTGTGGTCTCTGAACCCCTTAAGGCTGGGTGGCCTGTGGCTGTGATGTGCATCCTTAGTTTAATAATATTGCTACATTGACTCTTTTCCTGCAATAAATGTCACATTTTTAAGCATTGTCATTTTGGATCCTCTGTGTCTTTCACTGTTGAACTCTGACATCGTTAAAGCAAATGTGATTTAAAAAAAATATTCACTATCAAAATTTGATCATTTCTATATGTACGAGTCTTAATTTAGGCTTCAAAATGTGAAGCCTAATTTACAAAATTGTATTTGTCAGAAGTAAAAATTTACAATATTTGAATTATAATATTTAACTTACAATACCTACAATATTACCTTAAGCAAAAGTAAAAATAAATGTATTCTATTTGGAAATTTAATAGTAATTTGGCCATAGAGTTCAAGTTGTGTAGCATAAGAAAACTTGGAGGATAAGAGTTTAGTCTTATGCATGGCACATTTATCTATTTATACAAATATGTAATTTCCAAAGCTTTCTTATGAACATTGTCTCCTAACAATAATAGGAAAAAAGTCTTGCTATCAGGTTTATATCAAATCGGTTATCAAAATTTCACTAATGGTGGACAGAGTAATTATATAATGCAAAGCAAAAATACTCTTCAGGAAAATATTTAGGACCATTTTAAAACAAATTAACATTCATGTTGCTAATTGAGATATTGTTGTAATGGGTGTCTTCCATAAAATATATTTGATTTAAAAGTACATCTCGGTCTAAAAAAAGTACATCTCAGTCTAGATAGCTTTGAGGGACATTTAATGAAAGGTGTAAAATCAATTGCAGAGATAACAACAAAGATATTAAGCTGGATTTGAGTTCAGTTTATCTCTTCATATGATGATTATAAATAAAGGAATTATTTGATTTGAACTTAAGCTTTACAAATCCTATTGGGGATGCATATCACATTTTTTTTTATCTTTTATATTCTGATGTTGTATATTGAGGAAAACAAGGTACATAAAATACATAGAGTAAAACCTATTTTGTACTACAGTAATTGGAAGTGGAGCACTTTCGCAAAATTCTCCAAGTATTAATAGAAGTTGAGCGATGAGAACTAAATGCTTCCAATGACAAAATTTTACCATTGTTTAAGGTAATAGCGATACTCCAAAAGTTTAGAGAATTTACTTTTCACTCAAGTTAAGACTTAAAATTCAGAATTTAAAAGAGTCATAGTCTAGGGTTCTAGAGACATTCCCTTTCAGCCAATGGACAGGGAAAGAAAATGCACAGAAAGGATACTCCTTCTTAAACACTTTTTCATAGATGTGATGCACATAAATAGATGTGATTCTTATATACCAATTGCAAGGACTTATAACATGGACTCCAACTAGATGCAAAGGAAACTAAAAATGTAATCTCTAGTCAGGTCAAGCATTCCCTTCCCACTACATTCTTAAATGGAATCTTACATCTTTGATGCAGAGTTGGTCATTTCTGGTGTCCATCTTAGCCACCATAGGACACAATAAGGCCAACTAGCAATATTGGGTATCACTACTATATAGTGTTTTCCAAATTATATTCCAAGGATTCTGTCTTGTAAAATAATTCATGAATAAGAAATAATTGCAATAATGTTTATAAAATCATCTATGTATTGGCCATTTTCATAACATTTTACTATTTATATTGATATATATAAACTCTGAAAAGCCCGACAGTGAAAATACTTTTTGACTTTATTCCAGTCAGATTTTTCTAAATATATTTTATAAGTTCTAAAAATTCCTACAAAGAAAAACCCACTGAACTTTAAATTTGTAGTTCCCAAACATATTTACATGTTTGTTGATGTATGATCTATATACAACAAAATTGCAAATAGTTAAATGGTTCTTTTTGATAAATGTAGACATAAGTTATGTACCTGTGAAACCATAACCACAATCAAGATAGCGTACATATTTCTTCTCCTCGCAAAAGTTTCTTCATGCTTCTTTGTAATACCAGCTTCCCTGAACAACCACTGATTGAATTTCTGGGCAAAATAAAATAGTTTGCATTTTCAAGGGTTCAATATAAATGGAGTTATATAGTAAGTAAACTTTTGGTTGGGCTTCTTTTATGCATCATATTTTGAAATACATCCTTGTTGTGACATATTACTAGACATTTTTGTGTGTGTGTGTGAAGTGTATGTTCAAATGTTTTCCCAGAGTATTTTTTGGGTTCTTTGTTTTTTTGTTAATAGAGTTAGATAGTTCTTTATATATTCTAGCTATAAATCTTTTATCAGATGTATGATATGCAAATATTTGCTCCCAGTCTGTGGTTTGTCCTTCCATTCTCTTAGTGTCATTCCCTTTGCTGGTGATGTGTTTCTATGATAGAATGCACTGGGACTCCTAGCATTAGTGTTTCAATTGTCATGTTTTATCACATGGCTGAGAATTCCTATAACACATACAAGAAAATTAAGCCAATAAATAGGATTAGATTTCACTGCTTTCGACTCATTATTCATAATATGCTACATGTTGTAACTTATAATACAGTTAAGCTAACAACTGACTGTTGGGTAATGTGTTCCTTTTTAAGAATAAATCATTACCCACGGACCACTTCTAAAGATGGTGTATAGGGATTATTACTTTTTTAAAAGCTCTTTATTTCATCAAATTCTCATTTAAACAAATTTCTATCTACTTTATTATATATATTGGTATGAAAAACTACTCAAATTAAGTTGAGGTAACAACCATTGAAAATCTGAGCTGGTAAAATCCTTGGGCTCAGAGGGAAAAAAGGAAAATGATTTAATGTATGCTTTTATCTGCCTGTGCTGTTACAATAAATTTTAAAAATTATCTCTCAATGCTTAATTATAAAATATGCAAAGAAAAAATGCATCAAAAAGCAGTTTAGAAGAATGCTTCCATTTCGACTTTCTACGTCAAGGTATTCTCTGACTTCTCTTTTCTCTATATTCATGTTTAATCACAGAAAAATCTTTGTAAAAGAACATATTTTTTCTTTAAAGTAGTGTCTTTATTCCTAAGAACCAAAGTACTGTTATAGAAGTTTGTTGTCTAGTGAATAAAGAACGTAGGAAAGTAAGTGTGGTATATTTACTCTTTTTGGAAAGCTCATACTTCCTTTAATAATAAGGATATGCTGGGATAGAAAATACTTTTTTCCCCCAAATCTTCCATTTATCTCTTTTGTAACTTATGTGATTTTAAAGTCCCTATTTTTTCCAGAAAAGAATATTTAAGTAACATATTCATGGACACAGCTTAAAGTAAGTCAATTATTTCCTATATGAAGTGCGAATATTTACCCTTTTATAGTTATGTTTTATGTTCGGACTAAAAAAAAGTATATCTCAGTCTAGTTAGCTAGACTAGATAGCTAGACACCCAAATCTCCTGCCCAAATTTTCTTCAGGTCTGTTTGGGAAGGGAAGGACAGCAAATCTGAATTCAAATATCTATCTCATGTTGAAGGAATCTCGGATGAAAATTTTAGTCTTCTGAATGAAATGACAATTTAAAACAACTTTTAAAGAAAGGGCTTCTAAACATGTACAAGCCTGGACTAATTTTGAGCTTAAGATTTGTTGAACTTGAAGAGGGTTTGTAAATGGAGCAGTGGCCTAAAGAAATAGTTAAATGTTTTGTATTTAAAATCATCAGATTAGAGTGAGGCTTCTATCCTTAAGCATTTTTGTGAGATATGCAACGAAGACTAACTAATGTCTAATTAGCCAAATCAGCCTCAAATGTCATTCAAAGCTATAGAAATTTAGAAACCTATTTGCTTCTTCAGAAATAACTTAGAAAATATTAAAATGTGTTAAACCATCTGAAGGAAAGTTTTATGCTCAAGCATTTTGCACCTGCTTATGTCCTATTTTTTTGAATGAAAAGTTTTATCTCACTATCAATATTTTTGATAACGCAATACAAATTATGTCATTGATGAAATTGAAGTAAGTACTCATTTTTGTCATTGAAACATATGCTTGATCATATATACCGTTTTAATGAATCATATTGGATGATTTCTAATGTTATGTGCCTGCCTATATGTATGTAGGTATACATTGTCACTGTACATATGAGATAAGAAAAGAGACATAGACTGTTTTGTTTTATAATAATATACTATATATTTAATATTTGTTATAACGTAATGGGGAATGAAGAAACTAAATTCTCTTTTCTAGTTCTACTACTTCCCGTGTGACCTTGGACAATTTAATTTCCCTTGATATTTGTTTCATTTTGTAATGCTCACTCTTTTTTTTTTTTTTTTTAAGATTTTATTTACCTATTTGTCAGAGAGAGAGCGTAAGCAGGGGGAACAGCAGGCAGAGAGACAAGCAGGCTCCCCACTGAGCAGGGAGCCCAGTGTGGGACTCAATTCCAGGACAGTGGGATCATGACCTGAACCACCCAGGCATTCCACACTCACTCTTTTTTAAGATTTCTGCATTATATGTGATACTTTGAAATGGGTTTACATATAAATACATTTTGGTCTTTGGGTAATTCAGTGATGAAATCAACAATAAAGTCAGACCTTATAGTTAAGAAAACATCTATACAACAAAAAGTCACATGATTTCTCTGTTTTTAAAAGAGAAACGTAGTACCAAATCTAAAAGCAGAGTTATACGGACCAAAAATGAACTAAAGGTATGGATTCTGCTCTTCTGGAAATAAACCAGGGGCATTTTGAATTTATGTTTAGAAATAATCATAAAAGCAAAAATGTGTCAATAGCCAAAAAAATCCTTGAATATTATGAAAAGCAGCCAATTTTAATTTTAATTTACTGATTTAGACATATAAAATACTGGCCCCTTTTAAACAGTTTTCATATGTTTACTTCACTTGGCATTCTCATCCACATAGGACCATTTAACCAGCATGGAGTTAGAGAAGTGTGAGCCTCTTGACCTTGTAAATTACTAATTACCATTAAATTGGTTTCAATCAACTTGAGTGTAATTGAAGTAGCAAAGTTCTCTGTTCAGGTGAACAGCTTATTGAATGCTTATTTTGCTACATCAAGCTGAAAATGTTAAATGATAAGGCAAAGTACTTTCTGAATCAATATGAGACATGTCTCAATTATCAACGGTAAGACTCTTCCAATTGCATTGTTGAAGTTTTGTGTGCGTAGTGTAGCTAACTATGTATGGGTAAATAGCCAACTACAAATCAAACCTATGTGGTTTTAGCTTGTCGGTCAATAGTTGCAGGTAAGGATGGCTCTAATACTTTTGAAGACTGGTTTTATTTTTTAAAATGGATTTAATATGGATCATAATATTAAATCATTCTAGTATAGTAGTTGGGTATATTTCATAACAAAATTCTGAATTGGTATTTCTACCATTTTAGTATAAATTCAGTATTAGAGAGCTCACCTATTAGAGATTACAATATGTGGAATGTATCAGAATTTTAATTTTAATCTCTGTCAGTTTAACTGGGTATTGGATTAAATGTCTTTCATTTATCATCTTTCATATGTTCAAAGAAGCTTTAACCCATTGTAGAATTTTGTATATTATCTAACATTAAATTAAGTATAAAATATAATGATTTTGGGGGCGCCTGGGTGGCTCAGTGGGTTAAAGCCTCTGCTTTCGGCTCAGGTCATGATCTCAGGGTCCTGGGATCGAGCCCCGCATCGGGCTCTCTGTTCAGCGGGGGGCCTGCTTCCTTCTCTCTCTCTGCCTGCCTCTCTGCCTACCTGTGATCTCTCTCTGTCAAATAAATAAATAAAATCTTTAAAAATATATATAATGATTTTGAAAATAAATGGGTCCCAGGAAAAATATTCATATATCTTTATTAGCTTTATTGAGATATAATTCACATATCATACAATTCATCTATTAATTTTTTTAAAGATTTTATTTATTTATTTGACAAAGAGAGATCACAAGTAGGCAGAGGCAGGCAGAGAGAGAGGGGGAAGCAGGCCCCCCGCTGAGCAGAGAGCCCGATGTGGCGCTCGATCCCAGGACCCTGAGATCATGACCTGAGCCAAAGGCAGAGGCTTTAACCCACTGAGCCACCCAGGTGCCCCAATTCACCCATTTAAAGTACACAATTTAATGTTTTTTTCTCTTTTAAAATAATTCTCAGTCTTGTGAAACTACCATCAAAATTTAATTTTAGAACCTCCTCTCTCTCCGTATAGAGGGTTCATACCCATTTGCATTCACACCTTATTTCCCATCTAATGCCCTCCTGATCCCCAATCCCAGCCCTAGGCAACCCTTAATTTACTATGTTTTTCTATATTAAAGATGTATGGTCACATACAGTATTATATTATTTTCAGTTGTACACCATAGTGATTTGACGTTTGTGTACACTGTGAAATGGCCACCACAATAAGTCTAGTTACCATCTGTCATCCTACAAAGTTAATATAATATTACTGCCTTTATTCACTATGTTGTACACTGCATCCCTATGATTTATCTATTTTATAGCTGGAAGTTTGTACTTTTTAATTCTCTTTGTCCAGTTCACCCCACATCTGGCTTTGGCAAACACCAATCTGTTCTCTGTATTTATAAATCTGGGTTTTTTTTTTAGATTCCACTGATAAGTGAGATCATGCAGTAGTTGTCTTTGTCTGACTTATTTCACTTAGCGTAATACCCTCAAGGTCCATCCATGTTGTCACAAATGGCAAAACTTCGTTCTTTTTTATGGCTGAATAGTACATCAGTGCGCATGCGTGTGTGTGTGTGTGTGTGTGTGTGTGTGTGTGTGTGTGTGCGCGCCTGTGTGTGTATCTCGTCTCCTTTATACGTTCATCAACATAATTTTCTTTTTGTCTCTATAAATTTGCCTGTTCTGGATATTTCATATAAATGGAATTGTCATATAGTAGGTGGTAGGTGGTCTTTTGTGACTAGTGTGTTCCCCTTAGCATATTGGGTTCAAGATTTATCTACACTGTAACATGTATGAGGACTTCATTCTGTTTTATTGGTGAATAATATTCTAATGTATGGGGTATACCACTTTTTAAACTTGGTTTCTCAGTTGATTAACTACTGGGTTGTGTCAATTCTTTGGCTATCATAAATAACATGGCTATGAATTTTTGTGTACATGTTTTTGGATGGGTGTATATTTTCATTTATCTTGTCTGTATAACTAATGTAGAATTGCTGATAACTCTATGTTTAACAAATTGAGGAACTTCCCAGGCTCTTTCCAAAGGCTGCTTCACTATTTTACATTTTCACCGGCTATATATGAGGTTTCCATTTCCTACATACACTTGTCAAATTTCAACACTTTTTATAATAAAATTAGACTCACAAGGCAAATGTCTTGCTTAACTCATATATTTTTCAGCACCACTAGATTTACTATAACATCATCCAAGTTTCCTGATGTATATAAATCAGGAAATTTTCACAATAAAGATGAGACATAATATTATAGGTTGGTCCAGCTTATCTTTAAAGTAGATATAAAGTGTTTGAGAAAGAATAAGGATATATCACAGAGCCACATTCATTTTTACTCACAGGTAATATTTGGAAAGATAAACATGTGTATATTTTGACTTTGAAAGACTGCCGCTTAACCTACCTATAAAAATAAAACAATGAAGTTTTTGTATCCTATGACTCTGATGAAATTGTAATATCTTTCTTCCATATGGATATAGTGATAAATATTTTATAGACAAGTACTGAGTCTTTTTACTTTAGATCTCAAATTTCTTATTCTAATTGCAATAAATAAAAAGATAAATATACATACATATATATAAATTTTGGTGAATTTAAGGGCTATTGAATATTAGTGATGAAATTAAATAGGTCTAAGGGATATTTTAAAAAGTAATTAAGTATCACTAAAGAAAAAAGAAGAAAGGACCAAATGTAATTTTGAATGTTTATTATTACTTTGATATTTTCTGAAAATAAAATATTTTATTATACATTTTGATTTCCTTATACTCTGTCTTTTGTTTATTTGTTTCATGTGTTAGTCTCAAGATTTTTAAGTGTAGAATAACTATTTGGTATACCACATGCCTTAGTAAATATTTTTTGCTTATCAATCTCTTTGAATAAATAGCTAAGACTGGATATTTTAACTCAAGTACAGAGTGGGAAAAAAACCCTGACTATTTCACAGATATTCCAGTTCAGCTTTTTATTCAAGCACAAATCTATTATTTATACTACATGGGTATTTCCAATTAGTAAAATAGCACATTACCTTATAATATGGCTGTGCATCTGGTTAGATAAAGCCAGACAAGTTTTTCAAAATTTATTGCTAAGGTTTCCCTACATAATGACATAATGCTTTCACTGCATTTTAAGTTATGTTTTTCTATATTTAATGCGTGTTTGCATATTTTATTCTCTGAATTTAGTATGCCGAGAGTAATTTAACACTAAATTTATATGTTGACCATAATTTAATGCCATATTTTACACAGATTTTGAAAAACTATATGACTAAATAATAATTTTGGTAAGCAAGTACATATATACACATATATTGTATGAAGACATTATATTTAGAGTCCACATTTCCACTGTTTTCATGATCAACATAATACTATTTAAAATTTCATAGTTTTAAAATATTATTCATACTATGACAGAGTAATGTTTATTTCAAATATTCATGATATTTAAGGGCGTTTAGTTTTAAAAGTATACAACCAATTAAGCTATTTTTGTATTTCATTAGCCTCAAATCTTGCAAACTAATGAAACTCAGCTTAAATTATTAAATAGATGTCTTTCAGAATTTATCCAGAGCCTTTGATGATCATGGAGTATCGTTACGAACACAAAAGAACAATGGAGGTTGAGAGATTCATTATAGCAAACAATGATACAACAGGTATGCAAGTTAACAAAATAAACTTTTATTTCTTTTATACCTTGCGTAAAGAAAGAGAAGGAAAATATCAACTTCAAAATTCCCTATTTTGAAAGTTATAACATCCATGGAATTTGAAATTTACTATATGGTTTTAACCTAACATAATCTAAAAAATGTAATTCTATAAAAATTATCAGTATTTAAGAGTTAAAATAAAACTCCAGATTATACATTTTTTGAAATCCAGTTATCTCTGTATAGTATTCAAATAGAACATGTGCTTTACTATAAAACAAGTGCTGATACTGTATATTTAAATTATTAATAATATTTAACATTATCTGAAATTTCTTCTAGCCATTCCTCAAGGAATGAGATCCTCCTGTATCTAGATTGCATGCACACATTTGTGTCACTTTTTCAGCAGACCCATAATTTTAAAAACTCAGAAAATGGTAGACGTGAAAGAGCAAGTATCTAATATTTCCTACTTGAAGATATTCCTCAGAAGCTTGGGTGGTAATTCTCAGTTGTAAAAAGCATTATTTAGCAACAGTCCCTAAGAATGCAAGAATTTTGTTTTAATATTTTTAAGGATATTTCGTTAAGAAACAACAACAAGAAAATAAAGACATGAGTTAAAAGGTTGTGGAATAATTCCAGAATTTTCCATTTCTGTTTATGTATATAAACGAAAAACATTGGGAGAACAAAAAATAAAAGTACAAATTATATTTTGGAAAACTAGAAGAAAACAAAAACCATATGCAAAGTAAATTTTTTAAAAAGTTCCAGAAAGCAGTGAAAACTGAACAGAGAGATGTCAAAAGTATGAGACTAAAAGAAAATTTTACAGCTTTAAATCATAAAAAGAACCAGAAAAGTACATGTCAAAGCTAAATGGTATACACACAGATGCAAAATCCAAATCCTTATTCCTAACAACAATAATGGAATGTCAAGGTTAATAGCAGGTACTTCCCTAGATCTAGATAGAATCACACATTTATCAAGCCACATTTGCATGAATTAAAATCTCTCAGTGGCTATGGGGCACAAAAGAAATTTTGCATTGTGAAAAATTCACAGCTTCTTTCTCCATTGGGTAGTGAGATATAACAGTTAAAGAAATTTACATTTTAAAAAATCCCTGAGTTTTGGAGAATAGTTATATAGTTTTGAACACTATTGTGTGTGTTCACTTACAAAATAAACTTACTCTAAATCACTCTTCCAGAACACACACAAGTTCACCTTCTTCTAAGAAGACAATAGAACAGTATGTATGCAAAAATAGAGAAAAAAATGGAGGATTAACAGAAAGTGAAAATGCTAAAGCACTAGCCTACGCGTCCCAAATTTTGCTACTGAGTCAGTGAAAACAATTAGTACTTTAAAATATTTTAAAATTTATATAGTTAAAATTTTTTATTTTTATTTTTTAAATAAATTATCTTATTTAAAATTTATTTTTATTTAAAATTTTATTTAAAAATTTAATGAAAAAATGTAAGATTTAAGATAAAGGAAGACAGAGTGATGCAAGTCTTAGCGGAGTGCAGAAAGGATTTGGAAGGAATAATTAAAATATATAAAAATAAAGAAAAAGTTTGGTATATAAAGAAAAACATGTACTGATGAAAGCACAGTAGGAGATATCTAAAAATAGAGAAAAGGAAGAATAATAAAGAGCAAAATAAAAAACTCTGTAAAGCTACAAATATATGTACATGAAAAGTTCATCCAATATTCCTACCAAGGTGTTCCCCAAATAATAAAAACTTCAAAATGAAAAACAACAAATATTTACATGTTATAATACAAGCATTTTTAAAATTTAAATCAAGTTTTAGAAAGGGCAAAGTATTTTTTAGCAAAAAAAATAATTTAGAATGATATACATTAAAAAATTTCCTATTAAAGTTATTGGATTTCAATGTAAGGAATCCATTTGTAATAAGGCAAAATACGATGTCATTTATTAATAATGTTCATATTTCTCCTGTTGTCTATGGCAGTGCCAGTCTAGTCCTGTTGTCCCGGGTCCAAGCTTGTCATTTTTTAATGTGTCTTATTATTGTAATTACTGTTATTGCTATTAAAAATTGCCTTAAAATAAATCAGAATGAGTTAGATAGAGCTCCATTTTTCTTCCAATTTCTGTCCCAGTCTCCCAGATAGTATATGAATGCAGGTGCAAAGCTCATAAAGTTCTCGACTTTGACAGGTGACTGAAACAAGAAGACCAACAGGAATAACCTCTCTGACCCTTTTCAGATACACCATAACTGCCACCTCCCCCAGCACAGCATGCACAGATCTTACTGGTAAAACAAAGTGCCCCCAGCAGAGGCTGGAGACAGCAAACTTCTTCCAGTCTATGAAAAGTATTCCCACTCTTCTTTCTTATCTGACCATTTGGCGTAGCAGTCAGTTGTGCATTTGTGTGTGTGTGTGCGTGTGTGTAGGCGGGTATTTTATTGTTTGCTTACTCTTATTTTGCAATTAGCCATTTTTTATCACTGAGTAGATAAAGAGAAACGTGTATCTTTATTCAAAAATTAAGACCTGAATTTCCACTGCCCAATAAAGTTTTTGGTGAACAGGTAGCTTAAAACACGTTTGCCCGCATTTGCCTATATTTCTACTATTTACTGCTCAGTACCATAGTGATATCACTAACCATATGAAAATCAGAAGATATGGATGTATTAAGGCAGCATCAACATCTAGTTCAAAGGCAGTAGTTATTTTGAGAGGACTGTGCCAGAAGATGGTGATGAAATGGGGAAGCTTTCTATTGTAATTCACATCTCAGAAGTAGGTAAGTATTTTAGTCCCAATTATGATACAACTAAAAAAATAGTGCTCAGGGATAATAAATATACTATTGCTCAGAGGAAGAATTCAGGGGCGCCTGGGCGTGGGGTCTGTTTAAGATTCTCACTCTCTCTCCCTTTGCCTCCCCTCTAAAAATAATAATAATTAAAAAAAATAAAGAGTTCAAATATGTTTTAAATATAGGAGTAAATGCAGTGAAATCAATAATCACTGCTTCTTTTGGAATCCACCTTCTTCTACTGGTTTTAAGCCTGTGTGAACATTCTGAAGCACATTGGCCGAAATTTATTTTCTCATAATTCTAGAGGCTCATAGTCCAAATCAGGACGCCAGCAAGTTGGTTTCTGGTGTGGCCTCTCTTTCTTACAGACGACAGCCTTCTCACTCTATCCTCACATGGTCTTTCCTGTCTTCTCCAAAGACAAAGAAATGTTTGGTGCCTCTTCCTGTCTTTATAAAGATACCAGTTCTATATGATTAGTGCCTTACTGTTATGACCTCATTCAACTTTAATTGCCTCCTTAAAGGCCTTTTCTCTGAATGCAGTCACATCAGTGGTTAGAACTTTAACATCCAAGTTCGAAGGGGATGTGATTTAGTATATCACATTAGTGAAAGAAATTTTTTTAAAAAGAACATGACCCTTGTATGATATCCTTTTAAGAAAAATAAACATGGTGGCAAAGATGGCTGAGATTCTTACTGGTTATGCCTGTGGTATGGAGACATTAGCAAAGCACAATTTGGTTGCTTTGTGGTCAGAGAAGCTGTTTGAAATGCTTATAGGGTAAGCTGTGTGAAAGTGAAAATAAGTAAGTAATTATAAGTAGTAAGCCATTGTAAAGAATATCAATAATTTATATCAAAGCGTGGTTATTAATTTGTGTTGTTATTAATATTATTTGTTAACAGAGTACATTTTACAATGCCAATGGAGAATTTTTGCTTTATAAATTGTTCTACTTCGAAAATTATTTTTATGTATAACAACAGACATGACCCATGCATATTAGTGCTATATGAAAATTATGTTTTCGATATAAAAATTATCAAAGGAAATTTTCAGCTTGAAATTTAATAATATCTGAAGATTTTCCTTACTTAGAAAACATCTAAATAAATAAATAAATAAATAAAATCTATTATTACATCACAGAGTTTATGTTCAGATTTTACCACTTAATGAATAATTCTTAATATATTTCACATTCAAGCATATCTGAGAATTATACAAATCTCCCTTCTATAAGTATGTCTGAGACGGTATGACTGGCAGCATAAAAAGGGAAGAGAAAAAGTTGTCTAACTTTCTTTCAGATGAGAGGTAAGTAAGAGTTTGAAAGCTTGATTATAATATGATTCCCATCTTGGTTAAGGATAATCAGACATGCCTTTCATGTTTGCCTTATTTTGATAAATTTTTAAAATTATTTTCTTTTCATTAATTACTCAAATACAAATAACAGTCTTTTATAAGCTAGAAGTGAAATATCTCTTTTCTTTTTCTGATTAATTCCTTCAATTTCTTGTGCTTGCTTGATTTTCTTGAGAACTACAGACTCTTTCCAATACAGGTCATATATTGCCATTGCCGCTTTCAGTGAAAATTAGGTAGGATTTATCCTTCTGCTCTAAGTCATGATACGAGTGATTCAACTTGAACACGTTCAGCCCTTTACCTGCAGCTTATGTTAATACTTTAGCTGCTCTATGTTCATTTTCTGCTTCTGCAACTCAACCACTATTATTTGTTACTTAAGCCTCTGATGCCAGGCAGGGAGTCATAGCCCTGAAGTATGAGCTTGTTGCAAAAAATAAGGTCTGTTAAAAAATAAGGTCTGTGAACTTAGCACGAACTGATAAAAAGTATGAAGTTTTCAAAGCAAAAGCTGTTTTGTTTTTGTTTTTGTGTTTTAAGTGTTACATATCCAGAGCACTGGCTTCTCCAGGGATGACTGGCGATCAAAGTAAGTTAATCTATATAGGTAGAGTGAAATAATTGAGTATTCGATTAAATGAAATAATTACTATTGTACCTCAGCAAGGAAAAGGAACTTTAAGATGCCTGAAGTAGATCTATGTTAAGAGAAATAAAGTGGACTTTGAGATTTACATACTGCATTAGTACCAACACTCCTACTCACCATTTCTCTACTGAAATGCAAATTCAAGCATTATCTAAGGAATCCGTGGCCTTAGAATAAACCACTATATTTATCTCATTGCATTTAAATGTAAGTTAAACTAATAAGGAACTTGCTGTTCTGGAATTCATGAGCAAATGATGCCAGATAATTAATGAAATTATTGTTTGGCCAATAGGCATTTAACCCTCATAAGTGTAATGAAGCCTAGAGATCTTTCACCTATGATGACTAAAGGAGAATCTAATGAACCTGGGCTATCGGTACTTTGAGCAATTGCAAATTCATTTGAAAAAGTACACAATGTTAGAGAAACTCTACCCATTCTGGTAAATTCAAATCAAAATAGAACACTAGAATAGTTTTGTCTTTGGCTCCCTTTCACCCCTCAGGGCACTTGCTTTAAGGCACTCAATACGTCTGTCTTCCCCTGGCACACATATGAATTTTGGTGATTTGTTCAGTTCATCCCTGTCAAGAGATAACTGATAATTTTCTATGTCATTTTATCCATGGTATGTTATTAAGGAAATATAGATTTGGAGACTTCAAATCCAGAGGAACAAGTTTTGGGGGTAAAATTGCAAGACTTATCACGGAGCCATTATGCCTGGGTACAAATCCTTCACTAGACACTCACATATTCCATCCACCTATTTGTGAAGTCAAAGCTATTTCAACTGCCTTTAAGAAAGCTATTCTGGGGGCACCTGGGTGGCTCAGTGGGTTAAAGCCTCTGCCTTCGGCTCAGGTCATGATCTCAGGGTCCTGGGATCGAGCCCCACATCGGGCTCTCTGCTCAGCGGGGAGCCTGCTTTCCCTTCTCTCTCTGCCTACTTGTGATCTCTCTCTCTGTCAAATAAATAAATAAAATATTAAAAAAAAGAAAGCTATTCTGTAATAATAGTATTGATATTAATACAAAAAAAGGTTAACATTTATTGAGCAATTATCATTTGCTATTATTTTTCCAGTCATTTTACTTCTATTAATTCATCGCTCCTCAAAATAACCCTATGATATGAGTTGTTGCCATTTTCCTTTGACATCTGAATAAATCTTTTTTTTTAAAGATTTTATTTATGTATTTGACAGATCACAAGTAGGCAGAGAGGCAGGCAGAGAGAGAGAGGGGGAAGCAGGCTCCCCACTGAGCAGAGAGCCCAATGCAGGGCTTGATCCCAGGACCCTGAGATCATGACCTGAGCTGAAGGCAGAGGCTTTAACCCACTGAGCTATCCAGGTGCCCCTGACATCTGAATAAATCTTAAGGAATAGAGACGTGAAACTATATGCCAAGATTACAAAACTAGGAAATATCAGATTCAGGATTCTAATATTCATGGGGCTGGTAATTTAACCTGAGCACCTACAGCTCTTTTAAATCCAGTTTACAGTGATATTTTAGATACTCTGCTTCCCAAGCCTCCAATCTTAACTGCTATATGGCCTTCAAATACACATATAAAATGTATTTATGTTGTATGTATTCATGAAGTTCATTTATTTATGTATTTATTATCTAATTTTTTACTAAGGTATAATTGACATAAAATTGCAAGATATGTAAAGTATACAATGTGATGATTTGATTTACAGTGTGAAAAGTTTCTCCCCATTCAGTTAATACATCTGTCACCTCACATACATATAAATATGTGTGTCTATATATCTCTCTATTTATATTTCTCTCTATATATTTTGGGGAGAGCATTTAAGTTCTACTCTTTTAGCAAATTTTAATTCTACAACACGGTGTTATCAACTACAGTCATTATGTTATACATTAGATCCTCAGAGCTTATTTATCTTACAACTGAAAGTTTGTTTCCTTTTGCCAAGTTTCCCTATTTCCCCTACTCTCTTGTCCCTGGAAACAATTTTCTACTTTTTTTTTTTTAGATTTTACATCACGTAGGTGAAACCATGCAGTATTTGTCTTTCTTTGCCTTACTTCGCTTAGAATGATGCCCTGCAGGTTCAGGTTCATCCATGTTGTTGGAAATGGCAGGATTTCCTTTTTTTTTTTTAATGTTTTAAAAGATTAGCATGAATAAAATGTGTTAAAAGAATGACATAAAAAAAAGAATGACATGAATAAAATTTTAAAAATATATTTTCTAAATAGCATTATAAGTCTTCTAGTTTCTGTGGAATTATATACAGACACCCTTCTATATTTATCTCATTACATTTTATGCAAGTTAAACTAATAAAGAACTTGTTGTTCTGGCTAATAACAAATAGACTCATTATTGATATAATATTAACAAAGGAACCCAATAAATCCATGCATTTTTTTGTTGTATCTACATTTCTTGAAACTCAACAGATAAGTAAATGACAGGAAAGTTCAGTTTCCTCTTTTATCAATACCAAAGTAAAGTGGAATTTACATTAGCTTTGAAACTTGAAACAGAATTGACTGGTGGGTAAGCAATTTTAGACCATTATAAGGACAAACAAAAAGCCATTTCAAATGATGGGATAGATAAACTATTGTTTACTTTAGTAGAATTTTTATTTTAGTAAATTTACTAAACAATATTTTCCTTTAATACCAAAATTGGTATGAAAAAATCTATGTTAAAATCATCTAAATTCTACGATAATAGAATGAAACATTTTTACTTTGTTTTACATGCATCATCAAAAAAAATTTATTCATCATAAATAATAAAAAAGGAATTGATAAATAGCTTAGAAGTTTCAGGTTTTAATAATTCTTGAAACAATTTAGGTATCTGTTTTATTTTTTTATCGATGATTACACTAATGCTTTATTATTGTTGGCCAAATTTGGATGAAAGTCCAAGAATAAATGATCATTCATTATACTTTTTTAATAAATTGAATTTGACCTTTGATGGTCTGTTACAAGTATTAATAATAAAGTACAATCTTTTTTTCCCTATCACATTAGCTATATTTTATAAAGCATTAACAATCCTATCATAGTCTATAATATTCTATATAATATTAACTATGATTTTATTCACCACTTAAGAAACAATTATATTTTCTTTCTAATGTTAATATTCTATATAATGTTAACCATAGTTTTATTTACTGGTTTTCTAGACTTAAGATACACTGCAGCAGAAGGTTCATTGCACCCTTAAATTTTCTTCATTTTTCTTTGATCAGGATGTAGAAGTGGTATCTGTTTTATGGGGATAACATTCATTAATTCAGCTAAAGAGTTGCTCATTATAGGACAAATGAGTACAGGTTGTTTATTCTTGTTATTTATTGGGGGCATGTATACCACATAATGCTGAAATGGATTGATGGACATAGTTTACTAGTGACATTGTTGAACTGGTCAAATTCAAGGGGCCCTTTCTCTGTTTTATGTCATTTAAATAGTTTAAACATAGCATCATTTATGAAATATATTTTTAAATTATAAATTATTATAAAAGATAAACATTTTAAAATGCAAAATATGGAGTAGAAAATAAAATGTCTCTAGTGTTATCTTCACTTTCACCATAATGTTCTGCTGTGTTCTCTCCATTTGTACATATTGTTTTATATTACTGATATATTACAGTAGGTACTCTTGCTTATGGATTTGTAATATTAGCAACTTGAAATGCTTTGACTGGAACCAACTCTAATCTCCGTAGTCATTTCTTGAGAACATTTACTAGGTTGTGGTTACTTCAGTTATGTGTATCTATTTATCTCATCCCATATCCTTATTATATTTCTGAAATTTCTAAAAATTCTGCCTATTGTAACATACTATTTCTTATTTACACGGCAAGGTTGGAGTTAATATTTTCTTTAAATACTTTTGAGTAGAAGGCTGCAGATTATCATACTTGCTTCAATATAAATCCAAAGTGTTTTATTAAACACAGCTATAAATACATGGAAAATAAATATACAAGTAAAATCACTTAGACCTACAAATAATCTTTCCAATACGTAGTTTTCTAATAAACTTTGTTAAAATTCGTTTAGCCAACAATCATTGAGTACTTACTATGGACTAGACTCTAATGATAAGTAGTGAAGTAAAAGCAGTTTCTCTGCTTAAAGAACCATACATATAGAAGGGGAAGCTAAATGAAAAACAAAAGGATAACTGGAATAATTTTAAATAGCAGGATGTGCTTGAAGTCAGTCATGCAGATTATGTGTAGGTATGTTAGAGAAGGATTAAGAGAAGGATTTTCAGAGTGAGTTAGGACTAATGGGTCATCAATGAATGGAATCAACACTATGAAAGATAGTGGGATGAGGATGTTGGGCTTAAGGAATATCAAGAAGAAATGCACTAAGAAAGGCACTGTGTTGGTTGTTTTAGTAACAATATTAAGGAGAATCTAGGGGAAGTGAGACGGGATTAGCATATATTAAATTGGAATAGGAAGAACTTGAAGACTTCATAGAAGCCATTTTTATTTTGGTAGAGATTTTGACTAAGTATAGTGGAAAGCAATTGGAATCTAAATCAAGAGGAAAATGGTATGATCTTTTTTTCCCAAAAGACTACTCTATATGTGGGGGCAGGGAGGGCTGTGGAAGGGTGGGGTTATGGGAGATTGTGAAGGGAACAAGTTAGCTGGATCTGCCACTAGTATTCCCGGGGAAATTTGGGTGCCCTGGGAGGTTTCTGGGAAACTGGGTGCTGGGACTCCTAAGGCTCATGCTTGGGTGCTACGACTATGGATGACCCAGAACCTGCTCATTTTGGCCCTAGCTGCAGTTTTTGCTCTGTTCCTTGGGGCTGGAAGGTGGAGGCACAGTCTTGAGTCTACTGGTTCAATTTTCTGCCCTGTTTTTAGCAATCCAATTCTTTTCAAAGCCCTAGAGGGAATCATAGTGGCAAGGAAAACTGTGCTCCTTGGGGATGGAATACAGAGAAGGTCATCTGAAATCTGAGAATGAATACTGGTTTGTGCAGGGAAGGTGTATTGAGAGCATAGAAAGAAAATCACATTTAGAAAGTATCTGTTCAGCCATTAGCTGACCATTTACCTCAGCTGAGACTTTAGTGGCTGCACATGACAAAGAATATACTTAACATAATTAGATCAGATAAGTTATTAACCAAATAAACACCAAATAGCCACAACAATAACAAAAGAAAACAAAACAAAAAACAAAAACCTAAGGGTGGGAAGAATCTGATATGCACCAGTAGCCACTTCATCTAAAATGTGCAGTTGGGGCACCTGGGTAGCTGAGTCGGTTATGCTGCCGACTCTTGGTTTTAGGTGAGGTCAGGCTCCGGGTCCTGAGATGGAGGCCCATCGTGGGCTCCCCAGTCAGTGGGGAGTCTGCTTGAAGATTCTCTCCCTCTGCCTCCACCCCTCCACCATTGCTCATGCATGTGTCAGTTCATTCTCTCTCTCTCTCATAAATAAATCTTTTTTAAAAAATGTGCAGTTTTCAACCACAAGAAAACACTTATGAGAAATGCAAAAAATGAAGAATGTATGGCTCACACACAGGAGAAAAATAGTAAATAGATGCAAAGGAGAAATATTTTTGAAAGCCAAGAAAAGAAATAGAGAAAACAGGTAAGCTCCACCCTCACAGTTTATCAAGGATAGTACCTCTATTTAGTACCATATGGATATGAAATAATTTACTCTCTGTTCTTTGTTGTTGAACAATTTTATTTTAAGATTTCACCATTTCGTATACTACTATGATGAATATTATAAATACAGATTATTTTAAAAAATATCTCTTTGGGATTAATAGCTCAAATAAGAATTATTTCATCCTGAGTTTTAATTTTTTCTTGAGTTTTAATTTTTAATGTTCTGTATACTTGCAAATTAAAAGCTTTAGAAATATACGCTCCCAAAACTATGCTTAAGACTTAAGAACCATCTTTCTTAATTTTATAAGCATTTATTTTTCAGTATTTCCAAAATAGTAACATGTCACTCTTTTTATCTTGAATACAAACAAACACACTTGCCTGACTGTATTTCTTCTTTAATATTGTTCATCCATGCCCTTTGCCTTCATTAGATTATCTGTGGTAATGATTTGAAAAAGTTCTTTTGATATTAAAAAACTGACTTGGCAGGAAATTTTTCATAATTTCAATATTCAAAATTGATCGATTATTGTCTTTATAGGTTGAACAGGATTATTGATAAGTGCTTGTGTAAGATCTAGTGAAAGAAAGTTCTTGATAAGAAGTACTTATGATTTTTATCATTTTCTGGGGATTTTACTGTCACCTTTTGTGTGCTAAACTTAAATTTTAGTTCTTAAAAAAGCTAATGAATACTAGCGTAGAATTTTTTTTTTTTCTATTTTAAGCTAGATAGAACTATACAAACCTGGAAATTTTAGTGTACCTCTCAAATATATTTTAATAAAATGGTGTGAATTACCTTTGTCATAGGAATCACCTGTTCAAAAGTTAGAGAAATGCTTAGGCAGCATTTTGTGAGTGGTCATTGTGACATCAAATGAGATTTGTAGTTTCTTTGGTTTTTAATTTTTATTTAATTGAACACATTACTGGTTATTTTGATTCCAAACAGATAAAAGTCAAGATCCTATAATTAAATTAAAATAGAAATGTAGTATATAATTTCACTATAAATCTGAAATTAATAAACCATATATGCATTTTCTTTCCAAATAATTTTGCTCATATTCAGTAGACAAAACTGTACATGAGGTGTTCAATATTTCTTTTTCTTTCTTTTTTTTTTTTTAAATTAGAGGGAGAGTGTGTGTGCACAGGGGGAGGGACAAGGAGAGGGGAAGAGAAAGAATCTCAAGCAGGGTCCTTGCCCAGCAGGGACCTGATGTGGGGCTGGATCTCACAACCAGAGATCATGAACACAACTGAAATCAAGAGTCTAACACTTAACCAACTGAGCCACACAGGCACTCCTCAAAATTTTATTTTTAAATTTGCTTAGAGTAATCTTCTGGAGGTGGTATAGAAATACATTAACTAGTGTTATTGTTTCTGTTATAGTTCATTCATAATTTTGAATTAATTTTTCTGTTGAAATTTAAATGGCAAATTATCAGAGAATTCATTAGTATGTAATCATTATTGGGATTGTATCCCTTCGTTTTATTTGGATATTCCTAAGATTTTATTTATTTATTTGACAGAGAGAGACAGCGAGAGAGGGAACACAAGCAGGGGGAGTGGAAGAGAGAGAAGCAATCTTCCCGTAGAGCAGGGAGCCTGATGTGGGGCTCAATCCCAAGACTCTGGGATCATGACCTGAGCCAAAGGCAGACACTTTATGACTGAGCCACCCAGGCACCCCTTATTTGGATATTTCTTAACACCAGAATTAATATTTTTTGAAAATGCCATTATTTATTTATTTATAAAGATTTTATTTATTTATTTGACAGAGAGAGAGAGACAGTGAGAGCAGGAACACAAGCAGGTGGAGTGGGAGAGGGAGAAGCAAGCTTCCCGCCGAGCAGTGAGCTGGACATGGGGCTGGATCCCAGGAGCCTGGGATCATGATCTGAGCTGAAGGCAGACGCTTAACGACTGAGCCACCCAGGCACCCTGGAAAGTGTCATTTATTAATGCAAGTCATATTTTCTTTAATCTGCTACAGACTTGATGGTGGCTTTATATTTGGGGACTTATAATACATATATGCATATTATTTATATTATACATTTAGCTAAATAATCAAATTGTTTTTTCTCCAAGACACTTGCATCATATATCCATTTATTTCTCCCTATCGTGTTTCTTTATTCCAAGTTTACTTCATGTGAATCCTATAGACATAGGATTAAAGATGTTTTCAACTTGATGGCATTGCATGCTTGCTAATTTAGTCCCATGATTGTTTTGCACACGAAATTGTGTGTGTAGATACCTTGATTCGATTCACATTCTCAGGATAAGTTCTGAAAATTTATCATTGAAAAAGTAAATTTACATTTAAATGTTCTCCTGCTTCAGCTACACGTTAAATTCCAATTTAGCCCTGTCAACAAAAATTAAGCTTATATATACAAAAGTCTAATCTGATGGAGTGATGATCAAGTATGATGTATATGACTTTGAATTTGATGTTAGTTAATACTTTCTGAATAGACAGATAATTGTAAGTTACAGACTGAAGCTTAGAAACTTGAATGCTGTTATATAAAAAGTTCTAAATTGAGTTTCCCAAGTTTGTGATGAAAAGCTGCATTTGATTAGTTTGTGAATCAAGTGAAAGAGTTGAAGAGGAAGAATGGAAAGGACTGGGAATGAAGGGAGGTGAATAAGATGTGACTGACAAGACTTCAGATTAATATTCCCAGCAAGTGGCATATTTCCTGTTTTTGAAATACTATGAATTATTTTAAAATGTGTACTTTTTTGGATTGCTATATCATCGAATCTTTCAGGGAGGGAAAGGCCTGAAGTTATTGTTAAATTAATGAATACTCATAAAAATGTATCCAGGAGGGTACTCTTGTCTATACTTTGCACACAAGAAAAGATTGTAAAAACGAATACCTTTGTAATTAGAGAAAAGCCTTTATGAAAAATTCAATCAAAGAAAGGTCATTGGAGTACATAAACATTTGACAGGGTGGTTTTATTAGCTTTTTAGGCAAGGGGTTATCTACTCTAGGTTATAAAAGACAACAAATGCCAAAGAACAAAAAACAATGATGCCAAAACAAACAAATTTATAAAGAAAATTTTGAAATTTGGGTTAAGTTCATAGAATATATTTTAGAAACTGTCTTTTTTATACTGCATTGCCATGCTTAGATTTCATGCAAGTTTGTTAGTTATTATTGGTTTTGTTTTCTGAATCAAATGCTTATGTTCCAGTGATTTGAAATATGTTAGCGGAAATAAGACTGGCTCAGGGGGACTGATGAATGTGGCAGAGCCGATGAAAGCATTCAGGCTGAAAATAATTTTTTCGGTATGATGACTATGGTTATCCAAGTCAAGGTTCAGGGGACTTGGCTGGAGAAAGCACTGGGGATGTTAAATTGGAGAAGTGAATTAAAGAAGGAAACTTTATAATGCCAAGAGATTAGGAGAGGATTTGGGAACTATTCTAGATCTTAACTCTATATAGTGTCCCATGTAGAGTGAGCTGTGTAACATGTGCACAATATTTGGGAACTAAACTTCAATATTGTCTTAAAATTATGCACAAAGATGGAGTGTATAAATCACCTTTCGTGATTGGAATACAAATTCTATCTCTAACCTCATCATTCAGTATAAAATTCATTTTGTTATTTGGTTGTAAGAATGTTTCAATGTTTACAGTGTTTTGAGTTGACTATTCTCATTGCTTTTGTTATTCCCATTCTCTTTTATGTGATTTTTAAAATTTTTACTTTAAAAGCTTTTGTGTTACTTTCTTTGTACTTGCAATACTTTTAAAATGTTTATGTGTCTAGGAGAATCCTTTTTCCTTTCATCCACTTTTCAACTTTGGAGAAAAACCTTATTTCAGCCCACGTAGATGTTTAAACATGTAAAGACTTTAGAGATACAAATATTTTTAGGATAATTATGACACCATATCCTTAAAACTGGGAAACAAAACAGGAAAAATATATAATTTGTTCAGAAAATGAAGACTCCAGCCCTGGAGAGCTGACAGTGTTACTTCTATGGAGAGAAAAGTACAACAGGACTGGGCATCTGCTATCCATGGTGAGCCGCAGAATGGAGACTATGGATGTGTTCCTTGGGCAAGAAGGGACATTCTTAGATAGTAGAATGATTTAGAGGTGATAAAATTTTAAAGCATATTAACAGCAAATAGTGGGGGCAGAAACTACTGATTTTTGAAGTAATGATAGGAAACTATAATTTGAATGGCAGGAGAGTGTTAATTTCTAAGCAAAACAGAGAAGGGATGAAATCAATCAAAAGGAAGATAAATAAGGTAGACAGTAAATTGAAATGTAGAATAAAATACACTGTGTGAATAAAGCTCATAATGGAGCCTGAAGAAAATTATGTCAGAAAATAAACCCCTCTCAGAATAAACAGATAAAATGTGGAGATAAAAATAGGCAGAATACAATGAAGCTGAAGATAAACAATAGTTACTTGAGTACCTGTGTTGAGTACTCTTCAAGAAAGAAGTATGACAATATTTAATATGTAATGGAAAAGTAATTGAGAAGGAGAACAAATGAATGCAAATTGAAAATCTCATTATCACAGAAAAAATCCATTTATTCCTTTTAAACTGAAATCACACCAAATAAATCCTAGAATAAACAAATTTAATAATGAAGATAAATAAAATATTAACTATTTCTGTAAAATCTGGAAAGTAAAACTCAGGAGATGCACATAAGAAGTTAACTTTATTTTTAGTACTCTCTGTAATATTAATTTCCTGAGCACAATAGGATTATGAAATAACTTACTTCAAAGAATAACCACATATACTCTTATTGATATTAAATATGAAAAAGCACCTCAAACCTAGGAAACATCAATACAAATAACACAGAGCTGACTACTACAGTTTTCCTCCAGTATTTTACTAATGCATATATGCATTTATGTAAAAGCCCTCATGCCCTGCATTGTCTTTTGCTGTGTAACTTCCCAAGACTTTCAGTATTCCAGGAAGGACAGTACATTGTGTGGTCAATGGCTAATGTAGTTGAAGCAGAAATACCTGTGACCACGGAGAAACCAGGCCTCTAATCGCATCCTCCATGTACTAGTAACTAATCTATTTCTAATATACTACCTTTAAAATATGTTAAATTTGTGAACTATTGTCTTTATAAAACTGTATTTGCTACTATATTAAAAATAAAGCTCTGTTATTTTTATTATAACTGATGATCTGCTAATCACATTATTTCATATATCTCAAGGTCAATACATTAATATATATACATTAGTAAATGATACATGAATATATATACTCTGAGACTTTAGTCTTTTAATATTGCATAATTGTTATACAGTCTGACTAAACAAGTTCTTTGACAATCCATCTAGACTGAATTATTAGTACGTATAATAAACCCAATCTTTGCACATCTCCGATTACTTTCTATAGATTTCTTTTTTTTTTTTAAGATTTTATTTATTTATTTGACAGAATGAGATCACAAGTAGAGAGGCAGGCAGAGAGAGAGGGGGAAGCAGGCTCCCTGCCGAGCAGAGAGCCCGATGCGGGGCTCGATCCCAGGAACCTGAGATCATGACCTGAGCCGAAGGCAGAGGCTTAACCCACTGAGCCACCCAGGCGCCCCTCTATAGATTTATTTCTAAATGTACAATTTTCAGATTGAAGTAAAGGGATGCAATAGTCTTCTCAACCCAAAGTTTACAAACAAATGTTAGATAATATTGATAAAAGCAATAATCCCTTGCTTGGTTCTTACATAAATGATGATATAAATGTTTCCTCAATGAATACTATGCTGGATATTGACTTAAGGTGATTATGAAATAACATGGTGGTGACTAGAAACTATTAATACTGATCAAATACATAACGAAATTATAAACCTCTATGGTGGTATTGAATATGCTAATAATAAGGTTTTTTTAAAAGACTTGGAATTAAAGGTGTAAAAGTTTATAATTTGGAGTTGTTGACTTATGTATATTTTTCTATATGCTTAAACATTCTCATAATTCCTACAGTTTCAACAGCCAACTTGTATTAATTTATTTCCTGAGTGGAGCTCTAAAATAACTGTAATTCAATATTAGTCATATTACTGATCTTTAAACTTTTAAATTAAACAGTTTCTTAAATTAACTACATTTGTACATTTCACTGTGGTCTGGTATACTCTGCTCGACTTCAGGGAAAGTAGATATATAGTATGCAAGACAGTCAATATGTAGAAAGAATAAGATATCTGAAATCATTAAAGGTTGAAATTAGACTATGTCTCACATGATAAAATATATTAAAAATTAATACCAGAGATACAGAAGGAAAAAATAGTTTATTTGGAGATGCAATATCATAGTATAAATTCACTTTTAAAGATGGAACAAAAATTCAGACAGAACTTCATTAACTGCTACCTATCCTTCAAGATATTGGAATCTATGCAGTTGGGAATTGCCTAAATATTAATGTGTATTAAAATAGTTGTAAATTCATTTAGTGTTTATTCACTATTCCTATAATTTGAGAGAAAATAAAATTTCATTAAAAACTCATTATACAAACCCCCTCACCTCCTTACCTCCTCACATCTCCCCCAAAAAACTCATTACATTATCTAAAATATATGTTAGGAAAATGCATATAGTTCAATGCTTTATAGTAGTGTACACAAATGTAAATAATACTGCATAATTATAAACATACCATAAAATGTGAGGATATTTAAATGCATTATATTTTGCCTCATTAAAATACTTAGTTCAGTGCTTTTAGCATTGTCTATTTCCTTTTTCCCTTCTCTTTCTTTTGGAATTAATGTTTTCTTACACCTTTCTAGTAAACTCCCAGACATTATTGAAAAAGTCTAACTCTATAAATCATCCAGGAGATTGATAGTGTGTTTTATATAGTTGTATTCTCCAATATGACTATCTCATGTGTTTCACATAGTAGGTGTTCTATAACTATTGATTAAATGCAGATAATTTGGGATCTATAAATTACATACAAATCTATTTCATGCTTCCTACTTGAATGGAACAGATTAGGATATATTTCAAACAAGGCAGGTCAATTCCTTTTGTTCATTTGTAATCTCGTTGAAGTTAATAGACCCCATAAGTCACTCTCTGGGAGTAAGTAACTCAGTTGAAAAGACATCTTAACTCTTTCCATGCACAATAGAACCATTCATATTTTAGAGATTGAATTACCACAAGTCACTTAGGCACTGGTGATCATATGTTTATTAAGGAAGTTTAGGAGACTGAACTGTCACTTGAATAAATAATATTTCATGTTAATATACAGTAGAAGAGAAAATAAAAGAGTCTATATTATACCGATAGCCCAATATTCTTATTGAGAAAAAGTTGTCAATTTTATTTTTTTTAAGATTTTATTTTTATTTATTTATTTGAGAGAGAGAGCACAAGCAGAGGGAGCAACAGGCAGGGGGAGAGGGAGAAGCAGGCTGCCTGCTGAGCAGAGATCCAAAGTGGGCCTCAATCCCAGGACCCCGGGATCATGACCTGAGCCGAAGGCCGATGAGATGCTTAACCTACTGAGCCACCCAGGGCCCAAAAGCTGTCAATTTTAAAAGAACTTCTATATCAAACCACAATTTCTTCACACTACTTTTTAGAGTATGTGAATGGTTTAAAGATAAGGTGACAAATATGCAGAATGTCCTCTGTTTATCACTCAAGGAAAATCTGGCCTTCTAATGAAGTGAGGCAGAAATCCAGGATGTGACAGATGACCTCTCCTCCAACTCTTCACCCCTCCACACACAGAAGGTACTCTGTTCCAGAGCAGTTAAGATGCTACTGGGATGTATGTTTTAAAAAATAAGAGGGACAAAGGTAAGAATTTACTCTTTGTCTCCAAAATCCTGCCATTTTGCTTTCTTAAGAAAATTTCATTACATATAGAATACAGAGAACTCATAAAGGTGAAGCATATGCATATCATATTGCATCTGCCTACGGGGCAAAAGGAAATAAAAATTCTACAATTAGTTTTTATGTAACTTTAATGCCATAGTCTTGGTCTTATGATCCCAAATAAATAAAAGCATATGGACATTTTCCGCGAAGAACTGGTGCTGACTTAAAAGTTAATATAAAATATCTATTTGCTATTTAAGCCCACATGTTAGCAAGAGAATTTGATTCTATTCTTAATTTTTAGGAGTAAAATCCTGAATGAAATTTCTTTCTCATTGGCACCTTCTCTCTTTCTCTCACATGTATCATATTAATAGAGGTGAATGAGCATGAAAAATAAGAGGTTGTACATTTTAAGTTTTAGTACTAGGATTCAGGATACAAAAGTCACTTTTCCACCCTATCCCTACTTATATCTATAAATTTTAGCAAGGCAATAAAACTGTGGACGTTGGTTCTCCTCATACATAAAATCGATTTCATAGCAACTCAGTTCTTTGACACTCTATCAGCCCTTCCCAGCTAACATTTTCTTCTTATTTATTGCAGATTCTATGATTTCTCATCCTAATAATTTCCATACAACTAACTCATCTCTTTTAAGTCCCTCTTTTTTGTTATAATTGCATGTAAATATGTACAATTTAATTAATATTTTTGATCAACTCCTATGTATCAGGCACCTTTCAAGGCTCTAGGAAACAGAAAATAAAAAAAAAATATACAAAGATTTCTGAGCTTGTATTCTAATGAGGGAGACACATAATAAACGAGATAAATTAGAAAATTTTATGGTAATAACAGAAGTGCTAAGGAAAAAAACATAAAGCAAAGGAAAAGCATAAGGTTTGGAAGTGTGTTGAAATAAAGCTTCATGAGAAGGTGAACATGTAGTAAGACCTGAGGGGAGATCTGAAAGAAGTGAGGACATGATCCATACAGATATATGTAGGAAGAGCATTACCAGCAGAGGGAACAAACAGCATATGCAAAGTCCTAAGGCAAGATCAGGCTTGGCATGTTTTCAAGTTGCAAGAAGGCTAGTTTACTTAGACAAAAGATCAAGGGAAATTATTTTATGTGATTAAAGTCAGGGCAGGTAATAGGACATAAGGGCCTTAGAGGTTATTTAAGAACATACACACATACACACAAACATACAAATGGCTAATGTGATGTGATTATTGGCGCTAGTAGGTTTAAAATCTGTAGGGGAAATCCAATACTCTGGAAACTCAGGCAGGAGTTATTATATAAATGGGCCAAAAATGACCCCTACACATGAGTGTTTAAATTGTTTACTTCTTCACAGAAGGCTAGGAATGCTAGCCCTGAGATTTCAAATGGTCCTTCCACCATTCCATTGAAACCGTCTGCTTAAGGATGATGGGCAACATGGGACCACAAGTACAGGGAATCACATGAGCATAGGCCTTTTGCCACACTTTTTGTGAAGTGTGAAGTGAGTTCTTTTTGCAGAAGCAGTGCCACTATGACAGTGGATAAGGCATTCTGCATGTAAGCAAGTGGTAGTCTTGACAGAAGCATTGCATGTAGGGAAGATAAACCTGTATCCAGACTGAACTAGACCTATAAAAAGCCTCTTTTATGATGGCAACTGTCCAAAGATATTAACCTGCAAATCTGGTAGCTGGCTGATTGCCCTGAGGAATGGTGCCATAATGGGAACGCAGCGTTGGTCTCTACTGCTGACTGATTGGTCAGTCAGCAGTGGCTATCAGGTCAGGTCAGCCTTTGTGAATGGAAATCTGTTGCTGAGCCCATGCATAACCTCCCATCATGGCCATTTTGTTTCTAGCCCATTGGGCAATAATACAAGGGCCTGGGAAAAGAGGCTGACTTGTATACCAAAATGGGTCATTCAATAAAATTATTAAAATCCTCCTGTGCTGAGGTCACACTTTGGTGAGCGTTGACATGGGATACAAATATCTTCTCATTTTTTTGCCATTCTGAGATGTGTTTCCACATACTTCTTCCATAGACTTTCTTGTCATCTCTGATTATTTTCCTTCCAAGTCCCTGATCATCCAGCCAAACTATTTGGCCTGAATCCATGAATAAGTATGCAATTGCTCATCTGACTATTTTCTCCTTGCTAGTAAAATGAGAAATCATGTGCACTGCTCAAAGTTCTGCCCACTGAGAGGACTTTCCTTCCTCACTGTCCTTCAGGGATAACACAGGAAGTAGTTTATAGTGCTAGAGCTCTCCACTTTCCAGTGGTACCTGCACATCCCACAGAACTACCTGGAAACCACCTCTAAGTTTTCTCTTCCTCAGTCAATTGATTGTAGGGAACTCTCCCTTGAGGCCATAGGTGCAGGCTGGGAGAGAGAAGGTAATGTAGCAGGAATCACATAGACACTTGGGCCATTTTCTCAGTAATTGATTTGTGCCTTCAGGGCCTGCTGTAGTACAGTCTTGTATCATACCCCTTGTCATTGATGAAGTGCTGCTATGCATGCCCAACTTTATTGCTAGCTGTGACAGATGGCACCCAATTCGTAATGCTCAGATCACAAGGTAACTGGGTCTCAGGGTTAATATTTTATTCTCTCCTAAGGCCCAGAGGACAAAAGCTGTTTCTCAAAAGGAGAATAGTTGTCCCCAGAAAATGGCCTGATTTTGCCCCTAAATCCTAAGGGTCTAGGCTGTGATTCAAACACAAGGACTATTTATGTTATATATGTACTAGACTACAAACGTGGCCAAATATGAACACTAAGTGAATGTGTATAAAGGCTATTTGTGATTTTCTTGTACTACTGCTACAATTTCTTGGTTTGAATTTATCTCAACATAATCATTTGTTTTCTCTGCTCACTTCTCTCCCATATGAAATTACTATTTACTTTGAACTTGGTTCCTTTTCTTGAACATAGTAAACACTTAACATATGTGTGCCAAATTCTTGGAAATAAAGTGATTTAGAAGTGGTAAAGTTTCATTTAAAGAAGGTTATGTGCTTATCCTTCCACAGTACGTATTAAAAGATGTTTTTCTGACAGTTATTCCTTTGATTTACAAAAATAATATTTTTTCATCTAAGCTATGGCATTAGCATTTGTTGTCTTTGGGAGTTATTTTTGTTTAAACCCTTAGTTTACAAAATTTCTTGTTTTATTTTTTCTAAAATGGGTTTATTCTTTCCTTCAAATATTAAAGAAATTTAACAGAGCTAGAGAGACTCTTTAGTACTGTGAAGTAATTTGTTTTGTCCCCATTCTTTCTCCCACTTTTCCAACAGAACTTTGATAATTTTCTGGACTATAATTTTGATATTGCTTAAATCCAGTATTTCCAAAGTGATATTTTTAATTTTTAATAATATCTAGGGAGGTTCAGTACTTTGAGGATCTCAGGACAAAATCATCAAATGATTACAATTTTTTGGAATTTACTCTTTTTTTTTAATTTTAATTTTAATTTTTTATTTTATTTTATTTTATTATTATTATTTTTTTGGAATTTACTCTTTTTAAGGGAGTTTTCCACTAAACTAAATCTTTCCACATTGGTGAAAAACAGACATCTGTATTTCAAATGCATGGTATACATAAATTTGGACCAACTTACCTTTCTAATTAAAGTGAGTAATCAAAAACTTCATTCGGTTAAAAAAGGGCTCTTATAGCTCAAGAAATGCTGAATTTTGTCCTTGTGGTGTCTTGTCTTCGATGCCAAGCTCTTTTTTGCACATTACAAAGCATTAGATAATTTATTCACAAGTCATAGTTGAGCTAAACTTGGGAAAGCATTGAGGAATATTTGAAACAATTAAATTGAGCAGAATGCTTTAACACTGGGAAGATGACAGCGTCTGTGAGAGTTTGGTGGGAAATGTGTAGAGCAAATAAATAGGAAGAAAATCAAACTAAAAGCTAGTTTTGAGAAGTTCTGTGGGAAATTGCTGAGTATTAAAATAATGTTGTGTCTTTACCTATGCTGTTTTCATGATACTTTCTTTTTAGTTCTCTATGTTTGGTATAAAAATTCCACATTTTATCTTCATATTGCTTAAAAATTTTAAGATAAAAAAAAGCTCTTCTACTTTGACATTTGCTCCTTATTATGTCAAAATAAAAATAAAATTAAAATAATTTCTTTAAGATGGTATAGATAAATATCATGAAACGTTATACTTTGTTTCAATTACCTATTTTAAATATTTTAAATTACAAATGTTTTAAAGAGATATTGTCTTTTCTAAAAAAAAAAACTTATTACACAGGAAAGAAAATTGAAAAGCAACTAATCAAAAATAAATTTTAAAATTGTAATCTCGGGGTGCCTGGATGGCTCAGTGGGTTAAAGCCTCTACCTTCCGCTCAGGTCATGATCTCAGGGTCCTGGGATCAAGCCTCGCATGGGGCTCTCTGCTCCGCAGGGAGCCTGCTTCCCCCTCTCTCTCTGCCTGTCTCTCTGCCTACTTGTGATCTCTCTCTCTGTCAAATAAATAAATAAAATCTTTAAAAAATAAAATAAAATAAAATAAAATAAAATTGTAATCTCAATGGTAAAAATTAAAATGTAATTGGGCAGCTTTCTATAGGAATATTAATCCCTAATTTTAGAATAAAAAGACAACACTTGAAGTAGAACTCAAACATCTCTTAGTGTTTTCCCACTGGTAGAATAGTTTATTCTACCAATTAGTTCTTTGGACCATGCAACATTTCAAAAGTCAAAAAATGCCTTTAGCCTCGTCCAAATAACATAAATAATTAATAAAACAAATTAAACAAATTAAATAAAAATAAAATAAATTAAAATGCACATTGGTTCCAAGGTATTTTTAGGCTGAATTTGATATTTTAGGTTTTTTTTAAATCTTTAAATGATTAACAGTTCTTTAAAGGATTCAGACCATCTAGGAGTTTGTTGACTACTATACTACATACCAGGATTTCAGGATACTGGAAAGACAGTGTTTATCTTAATACAGTCATATATAGTAAAAAGTCTGCCAGTATTTGTAGCATACACTCTTGCCCTGTCCCTGTAAACAGTTATTTTTTTGGTAAATGTCCATTCTGATATAATCTTAAGGTATTTGTTTTAAATTTACAATGCAACTGGAGGTTATGATTTGTTTTTTTAAATATTATACCACTCCTAAATAAAATTAATGTTATTTAAATAGTTTTAGTTAAACTTGCTAGTATCACATACCTTCAATTAATCTGTCATAATTGGATAATTATTATAAATTGTTATTTAATAGTAATTATTACAGCGAATATTTTCCTATGTATGAACTAGTTGTCTAAAAATTCCAATACTAAACAGATACAGGTTTCAGTTAGTTTTTTATATTGAATACTGTAAACATTTTATTTATACTTTTAATAAATAAATAAATCACACCTTTACACATTTATGATCAAGATTTTTTAAATAAAGTTTATTTTTTTAAATAATCTCTACACCCAACATGGGCTCAAACTCATGACCCTTAGATCAAGAGTTGCATGCTCTTCCAATTGAGCCAGCCAGGCTCCCCTGATCAAGAGTTCTTTTGTTATCAAATCTACCACACAGAGTGTTGCCTCATATTTTGAAAGTATTTTCAGTATTAGACAGACTGGTCATTAGTATTGCATTTAACATAATTTTTTATTAATTTCAACCAATATGTAGAAATTTATTTGTTTTTGCTATCTTTAAAAAAAAGGCATGTTCATAAATATATTAATGATATACATTAAGAAAAATACCTATGGTTAGCCTGGGTTTTCTAATTTCAATTTTTTGTCTACCAATGTGTGTCCATTCTAAAGTGATTGCAAAGTATTCCTCCTATACTTAGTTGAATGTAGACATGTAAGCATTTAAGGATATTTTCTTTATGAAAGAATCTGTGTAATTAGACTCAAGTTGTGTCATAATCTGTGTTCTTAATCAAATGTTCCGTAGGCTACTATAAAAGCTCTCTCTCTCTCTCAATTATAAAATTAAGTCTTATTATTTTTGAGAAAGGGAAGATATGTAGACGGCAAGTACAAAGTTAAGTGAATAATATCTACACTTTATTGTAGATTAAAGCATTGCTTAGGTATATCTCTTAAATTGAATTTTTTGGTTTATATTGTTCAATTTTCAGAATTATGATACATAATACTGTAAATATTTATCGACAGTGTAGTATGTATTCCAAGCATATGACAAAGTACTCAAAACAAATGGACAGGTATGTGTATGAGAAAATAGGGTAATCAAAAATATGTTTTAAGTTTTGGTTTGAGTGGCTGGTTGGTTGGGGAGTGGAAATTACCGTAAGGAAATCTGAGGGAACAGCAAGGAATGTGGGTGAGTATCTGTGGGGAGGCACTGCGCAGGAATAAACTTTCATGGTTTGAGCATGTAAAATTAATGTGCCTATTAGGAATTTAAGTTACAGAGATATTGACTAGATGTAGAAAGTAAAGTCAAGGCTGAGGAAATCCATCTAGGCAAAGATTTGTATGTGTAAGATTGTATATAGTATCTTAAACCCATGAAATTAAGTGGGATTTCTTAAACATAATTTATAGGTAGGAAATATAAAGAGGTCTCAGGCAACCACATTCAGAAGTTCCAGAGGAGTCATGAAGAAAAGATAATGACCGTCCAATCATGTTGGAGTTTGGAATGTCTCAACGGGAAGGGGAAAATGTGCTCGAATAAGGATAGAATGAACCCCTCTTGTCAAATATTGCTAAAATAAAAAGTCTGATAAGAACACAGAAATGGAATTTGCATTTTGCAATATAAAGGTCATTTGTGCCTTTCACAAGGGGAGATTCACCATAACGGAAAGAAAAAAACTTGAAATATTTCAAGGAGTGAATATGAGATAGATAAGTATATAATGATGACAATAGAAAACTTTCTTTAGAAGATAGGAAGTGAAATAGAACAAAAAAATGGATCAGTAGTCCAGGGATATTTAGGACAATAGCATTTTTTCAGAAATTCTCGAAAACAAAGACTGTGTTAACAGTTATCTCCAGGAGTTCTGATTTCTCTTAATTTGGGGGACTGGTCTTCTGTAATTCCATCCTGTTGTCATTGTTCGAAGTCCTTTTTAATCCAGCAATGCATTTGTTTCAGTGATAAGGTTGTTTAGATCATCTAATCTGGTCCATAGTCTATTTCTTTGTGTAAAGTTTTATTGGAACACAGCCCACCATTTCCGAAAGTGATCTCTATACTTGCTCTCATCCTACAGCAGTAGAGTTAAAAAGTTATAACAGAGACTTTAAAACGCATAAAACCTAAAATATGTTCTAAATATTTCTTTACAGAAAATGATTGTCAGTGTCTGATCAACTTATCCAAAGGCTGTAAATTAAGTCCTTCTTTTACTTCATCTTTATTTGTCAATATTTAAAATGTCACACAGAAGATTCATCATGGAGAATTCTATTAGTTTCCAATATACTGGAACACTTTTTCAACAAATCTGATGATGGATTTACATTCATTCATGCCATTGTATCAAATCTGGTTGCAAGGACATAAAAGTAAGGTACTAGTTATGTTGATGAAAGTTAAAAAAAAAAAATGAATTTAAAATCACTGCCATTTTTAATGAGACCATGTTATTCAAGATAGATTTAAATCTAAATATAAGATTATTGAAAATAACTTTCTTCCTTCATCTGAATTTCAGAATATAATAATTGCTAGCAGATTCTGAAATTATATGGAATGAAGTAACCCTCAAATTAAGCATGTTATATTCTGCTGCTTAAATCATTACTTAACTGATGGTTATTGAATTTCAATGTCAATCTGCACTACAAGTCATAAGAAGTAGTGTCTGAGTTAAGAAATACACACACACACACACACATACATACACACACACATACACACCCCTATCCAGTGACTTTGAGAAACAGGAACAAAAAAACTGAGGGCAACAAACAAAAGACCCTGTGGTCAGTTCCTTTTGAATTTATGAGTTTTTAATATCTCAAAGCATTTCTCTTGAGAACTAGATATATAAAATCAGAAGTTCCATGGAAAGTAGATAAAAGGAAAATTAGTAACTGCTGAACAAAAGAGTATAAATAAATTTAAGCAGGCTGTCACTAGAATTTCTAGTAATAAAACCATTTCTTTAGTATTCTAGAAATTTCTATTCCTCTTGTATATTACTTTTGAAATAATGTGAAAGGAAAAAAATCAGAAAATATTTAAAAAGATCAATGAAAGTGATAAAAGATAAAAATAAGTTCATTTCCTAAGGAGAAATTAAATATATCCATTGATATAACTGACATTAGAAAGCTTATAAGAAAATACTGCATGTAATTATCAGGGTACATCTTTTAAAATCTAGAGAAAATTAATATTTATAAGCAAAGTGTAAATCACTAAAAGTAATCCCCAAAGCAGAAATTTTAACATCCAAGTAAAGTAAAAGAGACCGGACAGACTTGAAACAAAGACACCAGGACCACGTGCTTTAAAACTGAGAAAAGAAGGTTTTTTCCAAAATTATTTAAATGATTTCAGAGCACATAAAAATGAAAACTCACTCAATTATTTTTATAACTTAGAATAATATGAATTCTAAAACTTTTAAAAAGTCATATATGTTACTAGCATGTATGTGTAGTTTTGTGTGTGTATGTGTGTGTGCGTGTGTATTCAACTCCTTTGTTCCCCAAAACTTATTTCAGCTACTTTTCATAACATGTATTTTGTAAGGCTCCTTTTACTATTTTAGAATAAAACTCATTAATTGATAAACTATACCTATGTTACCAAAAATCAGTATACTGTTTAAATTATAATATAAGGAATTAAGGTAATTAATTAATAATAATATATTTCAATATATACATTCTCAGCTAAAAATTTACTAGAAAGCAAAGTTTGATGTATGTGTTCAGACTTAGAGGTCTGTGCCTGTAGAAAAAATCAATGTGAATATATGGTTTCAAATGTAGAAACAGAGTTGATTTGGACTTTTCACTCAATCATTACTATTGGTGTTAGTAAAGGGATTTTAGGAAATGATTACCAACATTTAGTTTTAACTAAAAAAATTACAGTCTTTCCTCAATTCTTTGAAAAATTAGTTTATTTAGTAACTCCCTCCCTCGAGAAAAACTAATATGGAAGGATTTCAGCCACAATTAGCTACACAGAAAATTTAGTATCATATATTCAAAGAACTACCCTATGACCAAGCAGAGTTTTAGACCAACAATACAAAAACAGAAAAAGGTTTCAATATTAGGAAATGTAGAAGCGAAATTCATTATATTAACATATTAAATAAAAACTATGATTTTAGTAATGGGTGCTATAATGTAAGTTGAGTCATTTCAACAGCCATTCTAATAAAAATTCAAAGTTAAAATAAAACAGAAGGGATTATCAAATGATAAAGACTACTTGCAATATCAACAGCGAGAAATATAAACAGTGAAATTCTGAAATCATTTTCAAGATTATGTGGAATAAGCATTGACATGTATGCTTACCATGTTTTTAAATATTGAAATGGAAGTTCAATGCTGAAATGAATTTTTGGGAATTTAGATAATAAAATTATACAAAAACAAATAAAAATATCCCTACATGCTGATAAGATATAGAAATTTCAAGAGACAGTTAAAAATTTACTGGAATAAATAATGTAATTTGATAAAGTGGCTGGATGCAAGAGAAAGAAACATAAATCAATATTTTATTCCTGTTCTGGTAATCACCAACTTGAAACAGAAGTGGAAAATAAACTCCATTCCAAATGTCATAAAAACTATCAATTTAACAACAAAGGAATAGCATTAATAAACATTATACATAAATTTTATTGAAACATATAAATGAAAGGATATACAAATGGAAGACTAGTAATAACAGTGGAATTTTGGTAATTTGGGGGTTAAGTATAATTCTACATTTACATTGGTAATAATAAAATGAACATACACAAGATATAAAGCTAAATTGAAGTAGAAAAATATGAAACATCAAGTATCAGCAGCAAGTGCAAGTATATAGCACAAACATATGATTCAGGTTCAAATAACTTAATTAAATGATTTCTTAGAAACTCAAATAAGAGGGAAATAGTTTGGATCCACAGTCTCCTACTTTTTTATTGTCCAGTCAATATTATGAACACACTTCTCTTCTTACCCTGATAAACATGCTTCATTTTGCAATGATATTTCATTGTGTAAAATCTATTGCTACCATCTGTTTCTCAAGACAGGAAAAAAAAAAGCTGATTGTTTAGTGTCTGCAATGTTATGGAAATGATGCCTGCATTCAGTTCTATAATAGACTAAATGACTTACAAGTTTTCCAGCCCTGTCACCATTATATATTCTAAATTATGTTTCTCTGTGCTATTTGGGATCTTAATATACATACAAGATAACAGGAAAAAAGTCTTAAGTTTTCAAAATTATTGATAGCATTCTAAAAAATAAAAAAATAAAAAAATACTCAACATTCCCAGCTGAAGAATGATAATTCTGGGCAGTTTTTGACTGATAAAGAAATCTGAAATTGATACGTTAGGCAGTTAATTAGGCATGAGCGAGGAGGAATAGAGCAGGTGCTGGCCACACCCTCGGAGCCTCCCCGGAGGGTCAACAGCCACACCTTCAGAGCCACCTCTGAGAACCAACAGAACAGAAAAGACCTAGACACAGAGCTGACTTAAAAGCCACATGTGGACGTTTAAAAGCTGAGCATGCACACAAAGGGTACAACTTGTCCTTAACTACGCTTAATGTCACAACGAAAGCTCTTTAGACATTCATAAATATACAGTACATAAATACAAAAATGTATCACCGATGGGCGCATGCGCAGATGACAAAATGTGATACAGCTGTCGATCAAAAATGTCAATCAAAGCTAAATTTACATGTACACAAAGCGGGCTTAAAAGGATGCAGCTAGAGCACCTTCGGGCCATTGCCACTCTTGCTCTGCTTTCACTCTTGAAAGTGTACTATACTTATCTACTCCCGGTAACAGAGTTGTCCAACAAAGATCCTGATTCTGGATCCCTTTAGTTATAGTTGAGAAACTGTTATTGATAGTATTAGAAAAATTACCACAGCCCCACCAGGAGTATCTTGGGAGGGAAGTAACTTTAACACAACACCAGATGAAATAGTAAAGAACTCCATTAGATGAATCCAGCAGCTTCAATTGCCATAAGGAATAGATGAATGAGTACCGCAAATGAGGCAGATTTATGCTCTTTATCAGCCAAGTCAGTACCTGCAGCATTTGTTGTAGTATACAAGTCGACTGACAGACTTATTCAAATCAAATATATGAGAGAGCAATAGCTGACCAATGTTTATCAGACTGTATTTCCAAGGGGAAAGAAAGAGAAACAAAATTTATTAAAATCAGTACGTTTATTCTAGCATATGCTCGAAATCCTGAAAATGGTTCTGTATTTTTTTTTAATAAAAATTGCCTACTGGACAGAGAAAAGGCTATATCTACTGCTTAATGAAAGTATTTCTATTAATAAATACTTTAGAAAGTGGGCCCATAGTCTCATAGCCTATGAAACCTCTAACTCTAAGGACTTAGAAAAGATAAGACTACTCCTTCAGAAGCCTGAATTAAAAATGGCTACTTTGATTTTATATTCATTTTCAAATGAATGAATTTTAATGATAAAACACCAACTATTGGAATATTGTTATTACTTCACATCTATAAAACTGTAGATTTGGAAAAGATCCAAGAAAATATTCTTTAAACATTGTCAATAATAAGAATTTAAAACATGTCTCTAAGAGATTAGAATTGACTCATTACTAGGTGGTAAGGGATGATTTGTCTTTGTTGGAGATATGGACTTAGAAACTTGAGTGGGAGTTTATATATAACCTGATTCAAACTCCTTTTCTGGATACACAAAGCTATATATATTGCCTTTGTACACATAGGTAATTTTAAATAGAATTTTCAGGAGTCATGGGGTGCTATATATGTTTAGATTTTTTAAAAGTAAAATTTCTTACTCTATGTGCATTTACTATTAACCAATTACTTTGAATACCACTGACTTCATTTTAGTCAAGGTAAAGAAACCCCTGTCCTAATAAAAGAATTGGTTTAAGCTTTCTCTTTTTTTTTTAAGATTTTTTATTTATTCATGAGAGACATTAAAAACACAGTGAGAGAGGGTGAGAGAGAGAGACAGAGGAAGAAGCAGATTCCCCACGGAGCAGGGAGCCCAACATGCGGCTGATCCCAGGACCCCAGAATCATGATCCAAGCCAAAGGCAGCAGATTAACCAACTGAGCCACCTAGGTGCCCAGAAAAACGTGAGTTTTATACCTGAATGTGACTCAGTTATAAACCTAAGATTACTGCAATCACTGAAATCAGATTTTTTTTCTGTAAGTGACTCCTTTAAATACCTAACTAAGAGGAATAGGAGTTCAAGATAGAAAGCACCTTAAGGTAGAGAGAAAAATAAAATTACATTTCACACACCAGAAGTTTGTGACTGAAAATTGATACATGCAATGTGATTCTAAGTAATTTTGTTCAAGTGTCTTATCTCAGAAATATGTTCAGTATCTAGAAAACTTGAAGTTTTAAGATATCAGGATTTTTTTTAAAAAAGACTAGATAGCGTTTCAAAATACAACACATAATTTTTCCAGTACTTGATATTAACTGCATTAGAGGTAAAAAAAATCCATATACACGCTCATAAATATGTTCTCGGGCATATTAAATAAATATATGCTATTTCTACAACAAAGTATAAGAAAATAAGTATTTTCTAGATCCAAAGAAAAATTTAATTACAAATCCCTTACCCACTATTTCCCAACTTAAAACATTCAAGCTTAAATCATACTGCTTGAATTAAAAATTGACTACTTGATGAAAGTAAGAACAAATCTCTCCATAATGTTACTATCAGTTTGATTTAAAGATCCAGAGCCCTTGATAGTGTCAGCTCACTTTTATCTTTACTAGTGATCCAAAGTCGTGAGTTAAGATTTTCTATACCCTAAATATATATCATAAGTAAAAATAGAAACTTGAATGTGGAACTCACCCTACAGTTTAAGCTGAATGTAAAATTGAATATAGATAGTTCATAAAACACTATGAACATTTTTGCTTTATTAATATTAAATAATAATGATTACTAATGTTCGATATATATTATATTTCAATTAAAAATGGTGAAAATGCAAGAAAGAATATATTGAAGACAAAAATCTAACTACTGTAATTGCAGTGTGTTATGTGAAAAAGTATATAAGCGAGTATCTAGAACTGTTACAAAGCAAATGTTAATGTATTAAAATACATTCTTTAAATTGTGTGCTGCTAAAATTGTAAATCCTATTTCTTTTGAAGTTATATTAATAGTTATTAAATTATTAGTTTAATTTAATGAGTTTAATCCTGAATCCTGGTACTTAATCATGCTGTATAAAATTCATTATACCTTACCTTTGCTTAATTTATAGAATAGATTAATGATGTCACAGTTAAAAATATCTCAGTGATGCATTTGTAGAAATGATTCTACCTTTTGGTATGGTTTCTTATTTACTCACCAATCTCTTCCAGATGAAATTAAAAACTCTAGCTGAAAGAATTATATTACATATTTGTTATATAGAGATAATTCAATATTGAGAAGGTTTGTTTGTGCTGCTAAGGATTTTGCTGGTACCACTCTGGCCACTGAATATAGGATCTCTTTTCAACACCACAGACAGATATTCATCTAGTGTCTGATTAAAAGTATGTAAGGGACTAGACTGCCCTAGTTTGGGGGGAATTTTTCCCTATATTTTAACTGTGTTGATTACTGTACCAAAAAAGGCCCACCATTAATTTTCAACCATTTGTCTTATTGTAGACATCCCCAAAAACTTTAAAGACCTTTTTTTTTTTTTTAAACAGTTTTAGGTTCGGAGCAAAATTGAGAGAAAGGCATAGATATTTCCCATATGCTCCCTGCCCCTGCATATGCATAGCCTCCCATTATCAACATTTCTCACCAAAGTGGTATATTTATTATAGTTAATAAACCTACATTAACAACAAAAAAAAACAAAAACAAAAACAAAACAAAACAAAAAACCCCCTACATTAACATATAATTACCCAAAGTCCATAATTTAACTGAGGGTTCATTCTTGAAAATGTACATTCTGTGGATTTAAACAAGTGTATAATGACACATATCCTTCATTATAATATTATACAGAGAATAATAAAATCCTCTGTGTTCTGCCCTTTTATTCCTCCCATCCCCTCAACCCCTGGCAAGAAACATAATTACTGGATCATATGGTAAGAGTAGGTATACTTTTGTAAGAAATCGCCAAACTGTCCTTCAAAGGGGCTGAACCATTCTCACCAGTGATGAAGGAGAATACATGTTGCTCTACATCTCTGTCAATATTTGGTGTTGTTTATGTTCCAGATTTAAGAGAAAAGTGTATAATCTCTCAGGGCTCTTAGGAGGTAGGTAGGGAACTGCAGCGTCACTGCCGCCATATTGCACAGTAAAGGTAAGTTACTAGGACAGGCTAAACTGACATCTAGGTGTGTAGAATGGCATGTGTTTAAGAGAAGAAAAGGGACTAATAATTACTATCTTTTACTCTATCAAACACAATCTATTATGCATTTGATTTTACTAAAACACACATTTTTGGTGATTTTCATAATAACTAAATACTTCATTAATCAAAGATGTCAAAGAGGGAAAAGAAAATGAGACCGGGAATAGATGATCGAAATAAAAATCAGTGGTAAATTGACAGATATAAATCTCATTTATATTTGTCATTACTTTAAATGTAAATGGACTAACAGGTATTATAAAACTAAGATTTTTGGATTGGTTTGAAAGAAACATATGCAAGGCTCTCGACTCCAGGAAACAAACTGTGAGGGTTGTGGAAAGGGAGGGGGCTGGGGGGATGGCGTAACTGGGTGACCGGCATTAAGAAGGGCACGTGATGGGATGTGCATTGGGCATTATACGCAACTAATGAATCATTGAACACTACACCAAAAGCTCCCTATTGATGGTGCCGGCAGGAAAGACTTTCTCTGGTTAAAACACAAAACTCGGGGTGTCTGGGTGGCTCAGTGGGTTAAAGCCTCTGCCTTCGGCTCAGGTCATGATCTCAGGGTCCTGGGATCAAGCCCCCGCATTGGGCTCTCTGCTCGGCAGGGAGCCTGCTTCCCCCTCTCTCTCTGCCTGCCTCTCTGCCTACTTGTGATCTCTCTCGCTCTCTCTCTCTCAAATAAATAAATAAAATCTTTAAAAAAAAAAGAAAATAGGAAGAATTGTTGAGGGTTTCCATGAAGCTAGATACTTTTATTTCCCAAACCTGACAAATACATTAAAAAAATAGAAAAGTAGCATCTGAGAGCCAGGAGCTGGCCTGGAGCTAGAGCCTCCTACTTTCAACAAGGCTTTGGTGTTGCTGAGAACTTGTATGGCACTCAGAGCTATACCATGGCGCTCTTCTTCATAAATAATTTAACAGCAACATCAGATGAGACCCCTCGGGGAACTCAATGGATCAAGACAAAGCAAGACCACCCTCTATTTATGTATAAATTTAGAAAAAGCAATAGTATTCTCCAAACTACAGAAATAGCCAGATAGTCCCATTTCTGGCTAATACAAATTACTGCCGCTTCTTTATCAATGACGACTTTAGCCTCATATTGTTCTTCCTACTTTCTAGATAAGAAATATCAAGATACCAATTAATAGCATTATCTCCACTTCCTGATAGTATCCAATCTAGGGCAAAGTCCCACTTTCTTAAATCCTCAGAAAAATCCCCCGACACAAAACAATTACGATAAAACAAAGACTGTTACTGGAAAGCAGCTTGATTCCCATGGTGTACATTTGCCCTCATAGCAATGAGTCAACCAATATCACTGTATTCAAATTCAGGTGTGTTCCTCATAATCCTTTTTTTTTAAAAGGACATTGATATATCTTATATATTTGAGCTTAGCATTTTGTAAAATGGTGTGAAAGGTGTGAGATGAGATTAGGGAGTTGGGAGAAGAGAACGCCAGCCCTGAAGGATTTTAAGGAGAGTGGTATGATGATGATGATTGCTCTTGACTTTTTATAATTTTATAAGCCCCCCCAAAAAAAACTCAGACATTCCACACTGTACTAGTTCAAGAATGAAGCAAAATTCATTTCTTACTCATTTGGTACTACTCCAGCTTTAATTTTTGTCTATTAGATCAATTGTCCGGCTTCCTAGAGACACTGAATGGGTAGATTGCTTGGGTTAAAGAATTTTATAACAATCTACTTTTTGGATATTATATCTACAGTCTTATTCATTACAAACTAGCTGACATTGAATATTATTTGATACCAAAAAAAGGAGTAATTCTGACTAAAATCTGACAGAAACTTTATTTTGTGATAACAAAACACAAGCCATTTCTCTAATCCCTTCCTACTCTTCCCCCAATTGGCTTTTTACTGAACATCAAATGTGTCAATTATGTCCCTACCTCCTCCTTGTCTTCTGTTCTTACTGTTCAAAACGCTCTCACAGCAGACAGTCTCATTTCTAACTCCTTCATTCCAGTCGGGCTTATGCTCAAATGTGAGCTGTTCTGACAATCTTCTTTTTTTTTCTTTTTTTAAGATTTTATTTATTTATTTGAGAGAGAGAGAGAGTGAAAGAGAGAGAGAGCATGAGAGAGGAGGTCAGAAGGTGCATGGGTGGCTCAGTGGGTTAAAGCCTCTGCCTTCGGCTCAGGTCATGATCTCAGGGTCCTGGGATCCAGCCCCACATAGGGCTCTCTGCTTGGCGGGGAGCCTGCTTCCTTTTCTCTCTCTCCCTGCCTCTCTGCCTACTTGTGATCTCTCTCTCTCTGTCAAATAAATAAATAAAATTAAAAAAAAAAAAAAAAAAAAAAGAAGGAGAAGCAGACTCCCTGCCAAGCGGTACTCAATCCTGGGCCTCCAGGATCATGACCTGTGCAAAAGGCAGTGGCCCAACAAACTGAGCCACCCAAGCACCCCTGTTCTGACAATCTTATCTACAGGGCCACCCAGGGCCCCCTGTCACTTTCTGGCTCCTGGGCATGCATTACACTTTTTTATTGCATGTGTCAGTATATGGCTAGATTCTGTCCTAACACATCATAAAAGCTTAATATTGTTTGACGATATAGAAATTAGTTAAAAAGTAAAGCTGGAAATCCATTTACAACAAAAGCTGATATCATTCTGTTTCTGTTCTTTTCTGCTAATTTTGAATATGATTTTTTTTAAAAACTTTGAGATAAGTGAAATAAAAACAAAATAAATTACTGAAACATGAAGCCAGCTACCTTTACTACTCATTTTCTCATTTTTACTTCATTCTGAGCATGGTGCATAACTCTTAACTAACAGGTACACCCTAACCTGAGAAGAAAATACTTCTAAAAAAACTTCAAATATTTTCCCTTATCAATATTCAAAGTTTTACTGATATCCAGAGGCAGAGTAGCTATTGGAATGCAGGTTCATTTCAGTACAGTGAATGATCTTGAACATTCATTATAGTTTCTATTTACAGAAATTTTAACTCTTTTATAAGTTAATGAACAAAATAGCAACTTGCCATCTTATACTATTTCACAAGATAAATTGAAGGAGGTGTACTGCTTTCACCTTCGTGAAGAAACTCAAATGTGATAGATGGAATGTCAGAGCATTATAATAAATGCAAAGGCTCATAGCCTATTAATCCTACTTGATATGTGATGGAGCAAATTAAGAAAGATTATTTCTGCACTGCATCTACTTTTAAATTTTCTTTAGCATCTTTGTCAGTTCAAAACAGTAGACTCATAGTTTACCATCCACGGTTTATCTATACAGCAAATTGAAGCATAAGAATTAGAGGTAGGGAGGTAGAACTATTTAAATCAATTCACAATTCCATATTAGTGTTTAGAGAATAAAGTATATTTAGCATATAGATACATCTATGTTATAAATATGTGTTTCTATGCTACATACATAATCACATATATATTGCTATGTCAAAAAAATTTTTATGTACACAGAAAGAGGAAGCTCGACTTAAGGACTGCTTTGAGAAATTGAAGAATATAATTTTTTTAAAAGCTCAGCTACTATTACATTTGGAATTATTTATAAATGATCAAGTACACTGTGACATAAAATGTTGCTTTCGATTTTCTCTAAAGTAGAATGCCCCCTCTCATTATAATATAATGCTACCTTAAAACACCCTTGCGGGGCACCTGGGTGGCTCAGTCGGTTAAGGGTCCCACTCTTGGTTTTGGCTCAGGTCATGATCTCAGGGTCATGAGATTAAGCCCCACATCGGGCTCTGCCCTGAGTGTAGACCCTACTTAAGATTCTCTCTCTCCCTCTCCTCCTGTCCCTCCCCTGCTCACTCACTTGCTTGCACTCTCTCTCAAATAAATAAATCTTTTTTAAAAAGCCCACACTTGAATTTTTTATTATTTTCCTGTACATTCCATAATCATATACCTACAATATTCATTATAACATATGTTTTGACATTATACAATGTGTTTTAGAGTATGTGCACTGGCATAAGCAAATAATAAATAATATAGTACATGTAATTTGGTATTTAAGTTAAAGATTTGAGATTATTTTGATACTTAACATTAATTTAAAAAACAAAATACATGATACCTGTGGGAAGTCTTTTTGTGTAAAATATTAAGAAAATTTTCAAAAGAATGATGAAAAAGATGGTTTTAAATTAAATTGTGTTAACTGTTGCTTCTATCTAATGCAGTAAGAATTTGTTTTCTAATCTGTCCTAAAGATTATGGCAGATCTAGTAATTTACAAATTTAATATATAATATCCTAAGGAATAATAATCATTTTCTGATGTCTGAATGTATTTTGAGTGACTTCTCTATTCCGAATCCAAACATGACTGAATCTGAATTTCCATTATGAAATTATTTCAGAAGTGAAATTATATTTATTTAAAATGCCACTCATTATAAACTGCTGGATATTTTAAATCTTATAATCATAGAGGTTGTATTGCCTTGCACTGTAAATTCTTATTTCTTTCATCTTTGTTTTAGTCTAAAAACTAGTCTGAGCTTTTAGTCTAAAAACTTTAGTCTAGTTTTTATGATATACTAGGACACATTAAAATTTTCATTACGTTTAAGGTTTTGGACTTCTAATACATTTTTTTTTTACTCAATCTGGGCTCCTGCAGACAAATATTTTCATTGTTATATAGGTAAGAGTTGACCACTGAGGTTTAAACTTTTAAAATCCATGCACCAATGTGATTAGCCATCCAACTGACTAAATGAAAGAAATTTTAAAGTCTTGGATTCCCAAAACTCTAATCAAAGTGTACCAATTTTAATTGTAGAAATGTACAATTAGAGTATGATAATAATGTCACATGGAGAAATTTAATTTATCCTATTAAACCCTGCTTCAAAAATTAATATGTGATTAAAAGAGATTGTCATGATGAATCAGAAAATGGAAGGCTCAGGTCAAAAGTGAACAATTTATGCATTAAAATTCAGCCTAAAGAGACACTGTGTTCTCAGGAAAAAGGATAGAACTACTTTTACAAGGTTCATAATTGCCTGAGTGGAATATTTCTCTAAAGTAGTCATTTCTTCTTACTCCTGCTGCTTTGTAAGATTGACGCTTTAGAAGAATCTTGCTAATTATTATTTCGTTTTCCATATGTAGTGACATTAGAAGGATCTTCCAATTTAGATAATATAAGCATTGCAATTTGTGGAAAAGTTATTTTTATTTCTAAATGAATGTAATGTATTATAGTTGTATACTTTATTCTCTTAGTGTGTTCTATTGCTATGTTTCCTCCCAAGGCATAATCATTTCTAGACTATAGACATACTACTATTCAGACCATAAATGATACATGTACAAAGGCGGTGTCATATTTGGAGTGAGCTCCATTGTCTTCCATGCAAGATAGTTAAACTTACTACCATTGCCTTTTCAAATTTCAGGGTGGTGGCCTAGATCAAGGGCTGGTTCATCAAACTTGATTCCAGCACTGTAAGAAACTTCATTGGAAGGGATGTGTACAAAGGAGAGGCAGAAGGGAAATCAACTTTTAGTGAAACGTGTATATTATATACTAACAGGTCATTTGAAAACAGTGAGCATGTGGAGTGACCTTAGTGGATGGAAAAAATAAATAAAATTTCACAGAACCGTGCAAACTCTCACTCTTCAATGCTAGTCCAACACCTATTCTAATAAATAACTCTCGGACCCATAATACAGTTTCTGTGAATTGCTTATGTTGATGGTGTGCAGTATGTCATTTACATTCCATGATAAATAATAAAACATCTCTGGTACCATAGCACTTCCATTATGCTCTCTATTACAGTTTGTGACCAGGTTGAAATTGAATTTCAAATTTAAAATCTACCCTGGCTTATTGCAATTTTACAACTGAACTTGAATTATTTAAACTTTTTTCATGGCACTTTTAGAGACCACAGACTAGAGTGTAATTGCTAACTAATTAGATAATCTGTCTGAGTAAAAGACACAAATTTAAACAGATGGAAAGTTATAATATTTCTCTGATAAAGAACTGATGGATTAATGTGTTCTTCACCTATAGCACATTCAATATTCTTTCAAATTATCAGTAAAATTGGTTTAAACATTATATTGAATACCGCATTGAATTTTGTTCTTTGATGCATAAAAAAATCATTTTTTCTTCTGATTTTGAGTAATATTTCACCCTTTATCCAATTAGACCAAAGAATTTATGTGATCCAAATAAACTAGCTGCATATATGAGCAGCAGTATTTCAAGGGGAATATGCTCTCGGTGATTTATCAGAAAACCTTGTTAACTTGTAAAGATGATTCATAGGTTGCTGCACTCAAAAGCAAAGCAGAGTGTGTGAGAAAAACCAAGTAGAGAGGCTGGGTTCTGAATCTGTATTGGTTTTAGTAACTATCAACACAATTAAAACCCCTTTTACTATAAAGTCTTTGTGAAATACACCACTGCACACTGACAGCTAATTTTTAATGACTTAACCACCTAAAATTTGGTACTCATGGTTTACTCTTGATTTAACATTAATTATTGTTATTGCTACATTATTATTTTTTATTAGTAGTAGTAAACCCTTTATCTTATACCCTAGGTCTATTGCTAAAAATTTTGCAGGCTTAATGCATTTGATTTTCACAGCAGCACAATAAGGAAGGTGTTCTTATTATTTGCATTACATTTATAAGTAAACATAGGTTTATGGAAGCTAAGACAGGTAGAAAGACACAGAAGCAACCCCACTCCCCAACTTTTTTTCCCACTGACTTTAAGTCATTATGCCCTGATTTCTCATTTACATGCAGATAATTCCTACCTTCAAATTCAGATTACAAATACACTAAGTGATAAGGTCACATTTTATATATATTCTTCTTTTTCCCATAGCTCTTAGAGATAGTGCTCCTAACTGATTGCTTGATTAGTCATTTTTACATATTGCTATGGGTTGACTCGAGGCCCCTTAAAAGATGTGAAGTCCTAATCTCCAGTAACTGTGAATATGACCTTATTTCAAAATGGGGTCTTTGCAAGTAATCAAGTTAAGAGGAACCATTAGCATTGGCCCTAATCCAGTATGACTGTATCCTTACAAACAAGGGGAAGATTTTGACACAGAGAAACATGCGTACAGGGAAAAATCATATCAACATGAAGGCAGGTATATGAATGATACATTTACAAGCCAAGGAATGCCAAAGATTTCCAGCATACCACCAGAAGCTAGCAGAGAGGCATGGAACAGATTCTCCCTGTTAAGCCGCCAGAAGAAATCAGCTCTGTCAGTAGCTTGATCTCAGACTTCTAGGTCTCCAGAACTGTGACATAATCAATTTCTGTTAAACTACATACTCAGTTTGTGGTACTTTGATAGAACCGTCCAAGGAAACTAATACAAACATGCTATGTTCTCTTACCAGAAACAAGAAATAGATTACACGTAAATATGTCTGATGAAAAATATGAATGTAAGTCACTGATACATTTTATCTAAAATGCTGAAGATTTGGGGGGCCTACGAATCTAAAAATTAAAAACATAGTCTTTAATAGTGAAAATACATATTTTTAAAATCCAGTAACTATTAAATATAAGATCTAAAAGTCTCATAGTAAAATTAAATTTCTATTTATCTCTCTGTTTTTAAAGATTTTATTTATTTATTAGAGAGAGAGAGAGAGAGAGAGAGAGAAAGAGCGCTAGAGCCCAAGCAAGCGAGGGAGAAGCAGGTTTCCTGCTGAGCAGGGAGCCCAACCCAGAGCTTGATTCAGGACCCAGAGATCATGACCTGTGCCGAAGGCAGATGCTTAATCCACTGAGCTACCCAAGTGCCTGTATTTACCTCTTGGACTTTGGAACTTAAATACAATTATGTATTTAATGTAAATGTTTTAATTTACTGAACTTCAGAGAAGAATTTGTTATGTTGAATTTCCTAACTATAATTTTTCACAATTATATTTGGTCCTTTCCAAAGGTCTAATTTTCTTTCTTTTTTTTTTTTTTTAAAGATTTTATTTATTTGACAGAGAGAAAGAGATCACAAGTAGGCAGGGAGGCAAGCAGAGAGGGAGGGGGAAGCAGGCTTTTCTCTGAGCAGAGAGCCCAATGCGGGGCTCGATCCCAGGACCCTGAGATCATGACCTGAGCCTAAGGCAGAGGCTTTAACCCACTGAGCCACCCAGGCACTTCTCCAAGGGTCTAATTTTCAAGAAGGTTTTAAAATAATGATCAGACATACTAATACAGTAGCACATTTTAAAATTCACTCAAACAAAATAAATAAATAAATAAATAAATAAATAAATAAAATTCACTCAAACAAATAAACAGTTATGTTTCTTGGAAAATCATTTTTAAAATAGAAGAGTAGTTTTAGAAGAAACTGGATTTTCATTTGGACCTAGGCTATTTTTTACTTAGGCCCAGAACAATGCTTGTTTTCACATCTAAATTGAATTTGGAAAAATTCAGACTGCTTTCCAACAACAAGCATTAAGAAAGCAATTTCACCCTTGGTCTTGGATTTCTTAAAAGCAAACTCCTTTTGCTTATTTTCTATGAGATATTCCTACCAATTTTTGATCAACTGCAAGAACCTACACATTAAGAATTATTTCAAGACTTTCCTGAGAATAATGGAAGGTACATAGCAAAAGTCACTAATGAAATACATAATTCAATCATTTTCATATTAGGAACATAATTGTCTAGATTCATAAGAATAATGTCAACTTCATTTAATTCTAATAGAAAAAAATAAATTTTCCATATCCTTCTTTGACATTAAACCAATTGTTCTATAGAGAATCTCACTTATTTTAATTACAAATGCCCTTTTTCTATGTGAAATGCTGAACTCATATCTAATTTGTCTAATTTCATGGAAAATATTTATAAAACTACTGATAATAATCAGTCACTCAGAAAGAGACTCAGAACTTTTATTTCTAACCCCAGTAAATATTTTCAAATTTAATCAAGGTCAACAATAATAGTTCCTTCACCTCTGATCCAAAGCTTCTTAATTGTTAGCTTTCACGACCTAATTTAAAATAAATTGATGAAATAGGGTTTTAAATGTCTTCTAATTCATTTTGGCTTTTCATTTTAATGAGCATTCTAGCAAGTCACTTTAACACCCTGCAAACTTTTATTACATATGTAATTCAATTTACTCTTTAACAATAAAAATAGACCTGACAGATATTATATGAGTATTAATATTTTGCATTGAATATTGTTTAGTGTGTTTTCAACAATATATGAAAAAATACCAGACTTTCCTTCTATTCATTTGATCATTTGAACTTCCTTCTGTATTGATATGCAAACTAATAGTAATTCACACCTATTATATCATGAAAATTTATATTTATCATCATGACCATACATTCCCTATACTTATAACTAAAATATATACCTTATTTCATATATTCACATATTACATATTTTTTCTCATTTCTTTGCATTAAAACCAATTGTAGAAGTTAATGGAAAGCTTATAAATGTCAGAAGTATATGGAGGAATTCTGACATAGTCCAGTTTATAAAAACAGCGTTTATGACATTACATGTTCTGTCTCTATTTCCTGTCTTCCTGCCCGTCTCTTTCTTTTTTGCCAAGTTGGAAAAATCACTTTGCCTGTATAAAGATCAGTTTTCTTGTTTATGAAGTAAACAGGCTTGACCACATATGAAATGAAAATATCTTCCCATTTATGTCTAGTAATTCTATTTTTGTTTAGGAAAATATGTACTCCATTAGAATTCAAGAAATCAAAGTAAATATTTTAACTAGATTTAAATAATATAGAATAAACTTATAAAATATGATAACTTTTTAGTCAATATTGGCTCACTTATGTAATGGTAAAAATAATCATAGTGATTCTACAAACACCATATCTATTGCCCATTCACATAAAGTTTGACACAACTCCAGGTGATTCCCTAGGGCCATTGTGCTCCAAGAACCTAGTTACTTTGATCTTCAACTCCAAAATCAACATGAAGTGCTTTTCCTGGTGCCACAGCACAATAATAGAGTCCTGTAGTATTTCACACCAGCAAATAGATGCTTGGGCCAGAAGTGACCACATGCCTTACTCTCATCATCCATAAACCAATTGTACAGCCCCAGTTAATTTATAAAGGATGAGGAACTATTCCTGGAAATAGAGGTTTTGCTTAGACAAGAGAAGTCTCCATAACAAATTACGTTATTATTTCACTTTCACAGGTAAAGGAAAGTAGAATCAGAAAACCTAGTAAGCTATTAAGGCTGGACAGTGACTTAATAAAAGAGAATTTTTTTTAATTAAAAAAATACAATTTTGAAAGATGTGAATGTTTCAACCTTAATGAAACCTCGAATATTTATATGTGGTTGTATACATTATGTAAATATATATCTCTCTTATATATAAATTCACCTAATAAGAATCACATTCCCAGAATGTGAATATTCTCGGAAGTGACATGCTTTCATAAAATTTGATTACTCTCTATTCTGTGTGAATGTGGACAAAGCTTAAAAATTTCTACATGGTCATTTGAATGGTGTTTGAAATAAATACATATATAAGTGACAAATTTATTCTTTTTATTAAATGTGCTTTTATTAGTGTCTCTAGTTGATTTTGATAGCAGTTTTGGAAATGATTCGCAGCAGGCTGACTTTGACTTAAATTTCATACCTTTAGAAAATTTTTATCAGCCATTGCTTTGGGGAAAAAAAAATAAAGATGGAGCACTGAAACTGGATAAACTAAAAAGAGTTCGATAGTGAGATTATTTACTCTGTTACAACAGGCTTACAGTCATCAAACAAAGAAAATTAAATAACTGGTGGCTAGTACAGAGCTGTTACTAGCCATAGGAATCAGTGTGCAAGGGAAGAGAGCAGCTTCTGGGACCTGAAGAAGGTTTGAATGGAAAGTCCATTCCATAGTGGTCAATATGCTACTGGTCCCTATTCAGAAGGGAGGACACTGGGAAAATGGACACCCTCGAGGATATCCAGCCTACCTTTTCTCTCCTGAGACTGATGGTCCAGATGCCCCAAGTTTAGATCTTCTCAGGTTAATATCTTCACAGGGTAAATCAATTTTTGTCTGTCTAGTAAAAAGGTACATTGTTTGACTACACTGCCCTAGGGAGGGCTTTTGATTATCTAGCTATTCATTAAGCAGAATTTCAACTAATTCTATTATTTTCAGTCCTACCATCCCCTTCAGAAGTCTCCGATATCTATCAAAGCAGAGCTAAGACAACACATATCAATTAAATTCTTTTTAGACACGCATATGTTAAATTTCTAATATGTATACAAGGTAATATTCATGTTTGCTTTTGTCTAGTACATAGTGCATATTTTTAAATTCCCCTAGAGACCTCCAAAAATGGTTAGTGTCTAAAGCAAGAGAGCCACAGGGCTTACACTACATGATTAAGACTGCTTAGAGCTAGATCACTGGGCTAAAAATCCTGGTTCCCTCACTTATTAGTTGTGTGAATAGGAGTAACTGCTTAAATTCTCTGAGCCTCCTTTTTCACACGTGAAAGTGGAACTAATCTATAATTTACAGAGATCTTGCATGTTACATTCAGTACAGTGCCCGGAACACTAAATTTGCCATTATTGTGTTAATAACTAGATTTATTTTGTTTTGCTGTATTTTATATCAGGTTATCTGCAGAAAAAAGATCACTGGCCACCAGGAATGAACTTGAGGAAAGGGAGCAGCATTGTTGTAGAGGCAGAATTCTAAAGATGTTTGTATTCGTTTCTTGTTGCTGTAACAAACTACCACATATTTAGTGGCTTAAAACAACATAAAATGATTATCCTTATAGTTCTGGAGATCATTAAGTATGCAACGCAGGTGTTTGCCTTTCTCCTGGAGATTTTAGGTAAGAGTCCTTGAGAGAGCCTTCCCTTTCTGTTCCCAGCTTCTGGAGGCCACCTGCATTGATTGGCTGTGGCACTTCTTCAAAGCTGTCAGCGTGACACCTTTTATTCTTTCTCGACTCTGTCCCTTATTTGAATTATAAGGAATTTTGTCCTTACATTCACCCTGCTCAGATAATCTACCATAATCTCCCCTTCTCAATAGCCTTAATTTAATCACTTCTACAAAATTCCCCTTGCCATGTAAGATAACAAATTTACAGTTTCTGGGGATTGGGACACATACACTTTCGGTTGGTCATTATTCAGCTCACCATAATTCAGTCAAACACTGATCTCTATACTGCTGTAAATGCTTCACAGATGCAATTAGAACTAATAGTCAGCTGAACATAAAATACAGATATAATCCTGTATTATCCTGTATATTGTTAATTTTGCCTATTTATAATTGCTTATTTTTCAATTGCCCTTTCAACCATATTAACATATATGTGGGATTTTACACAACAGATATCAAATTATTTCTCTGTATTTTTTCATGTCTTCGTAGGACTAACGAGAAATACACACACAATACTCATCAATTCCTATATATATATATATATATATATAAAATTTAATTTTGACAGAGAATTAACAGAACATTTAAGAATAGGTTTTAGTTCCAATTTGGCTAAGTCTTTCTTAAAAATAATTGAGAGGATGTCCCTGTATCAATGAAAGACAATCTTCCTCATAATTGTACAAGTTAGATGACTACAGAGTTTCTCAAAATCCGGAAGAGTTATATAACTGTGTGGGGATAACTGTATTAATTATATCAATAGTTCCCTCCTCCCCTATTGACCACACCTCCCACTATAGCAAATTCTTCTAGAGATGACACTCTTCCAGTATTCCTTAAAGGGAGAATAAATACTTTTCTGGACTATACACATGTAGATTTGAAATTACATGACATTTCCCCACAAACTATAAAGAGTCTATTTTATAATATATTTGCCATAACCTTAACTAAATATAAATGTTTAGAGTTAATGCCTTCTTTATACCATTTACACCACTTTGGTCAGTTCCGCATGAGGACAGCTTAATTCTTCCAGCCCTTCCACTTTTCAGGTACAACTGCTCAGCCCAAGGCAGCTGGAACAGCACCAATGCAGCCCAGCAACAATGCAGTGCTGGCATACGAACACGAGCAGTGTCACCACTATGATCACGCCATCCACAGCGACAACCAACACAGCCAACATGGAAAGCAGTCAGGAAACTCCAGAATTCCCAATTTCTTTTAACAAAGTTGAATGATTCTAAAATATCTGAAATAGAGTGCCGGTGCACAGAAAGTGAGCATGCAGACCACAGCTTGTTGGTCCAAGAGCTCCTCTGCCCACCTCCGTCAGTAAAGAGAGCTGGTCATCAGAGGAAGACGAATGCAGGGAGATGGTAGATTTGGGTGCTCCGGGCTGCAGATGTTATACCTTTAGATGCTGCTTTAGAAATCTACATTTAAAACAGAGTCATCAAGTGAATGAGGCTCCACCACCTTGACTTTGATGACATCCCAATTCACAATGTCATCTATGCTCTATTTGCCAGTGAAAGTGGGCAACAACTATCTTGGGTTTGTTTGGTGGTTGTAATTTCAGGTCTGTCACTCTTCTTACATCGTCTTCATTCAAAAGGAAGAGAAGAGATATATATGATAATCATTTTCACTTAACTAATTTTTTTCCTAGCAGGTGAATGCAGATGGTAGTGCTGGGGTGATCTCTGCTTCTTCTACCTTGACATGCAAAAGGCTCTCCTTACATTCCACGTTTGAACGGAAGAGGAAAACTGAAATCTCTGATGATACTGTTGTATTTATGAATATTAATGAATAAAAACCGCTTGGATGGTTTACCTGAAATATATATATTGTTTTTTGTTTGTTTGTTTGTTTGTTTTAAAGATTTTATTTATTTATTTGACAGAGAGAGAGATCACAGGCAGAGAGAGGGAGGGGAAGCAGGCTCCCCACTGAGCAGAGAGCCCAATGCGGGGCTCGATCCCAGGACCCTGAGATCATGACCTGAGCCGAAGGCAGAGGCTTAACCCACTGAGCCACCCAGGCGCCCCTAAAATATATATATAGTTGTCCCACCAAATTTAGGATTTGTAAATTATAAAGTGCCTACTACCCATTTTTCCAACCGTTTATGTATATACCTTAAAATAGGAAGTCAGGGAATGATGAATCGATAAATTTACATGCAATTTTTATTATATAGCTCTGATGGCAGTGTCATTTTCTAGCTACATGTCTTTGTAAAATCAGCTTTAATTATTATATTTTGCTTATTTTAATAATTTCTTTATGTTTTAAAGAAATTTTAGAGTCACAGCAAAGCTGAACAGAGAGTAGAGTTCTCATACACTCTCTTTCCCCACACACCCACAGCCTCCCTCACCATCAACATCCCACATAGGAGTGGAACATTTGTTACAATCAATGAACCAACATTGTCACACCATTACCACCCAAAGTCCATAATTTATGTTAGGGTGTTGTATTTTCTGTGAGCTTTGACAAATGTATAATGACATCTGTCCACCAGTACAGTATCATAAAGAATAGTTTCACTGACCTAAAAATTCCTTGTGCTCCAGTGATTCTTCCCTCCCTCTCACCAAAGCCTGGGCAACCACTGATCCTTTTACTGTTTCAATAGATCTACCTTTACTATGGGAACAGTAAAAAGATTAGTGTTTATATAGTTGCGATCATCAGTAGGTAGCATTTTAAGATTGGCTTCTTTCCTTTAGTAATAGACATTTACGTTTCCTCCATGTCTTTTCCTGGCTTGATGGCTCATTTCTTTTTAGTGGATAGACATCGGTATAAACACAAGGACTCGTATTAACTTTCAAGAAGATATAAAGTAGTCTAATTGTTACCTTTATCAATTTTAAAGTTTTTCTATGTTTGTCTTTGCTCTCTGATAGCCTGTTAAGAATATCGATAGTAAAATTTTGAATCAGGTTATGAGCATTTGATTTTAGATTTGACTGGTTAAGTGAAACCATAATTTAGTAAATACTTTATGTTTTAAAGCATGTTCTTATTCCTATTAGTATTAGAGATATATTGCTTGCATAAAATTTTCTCATTTAAATGATTTTTTTGCATTACCATGATATAGATTGCTACTATGAGAGTTCTTGATTATCCTCCTTTAAAATTGTATCTGCCACATAATAAATAGAATATTTTAAATTAATCTTGTGTTGCTTATTAAGCCTTCATTCCACTTTTAATTTCTATTATGTATACCAAAGTGTCACTCAAACTGTTATGGTTATACTTCCTAGAGATTTTAAGTATTATTAACATCTCTTTTTGGACAAGATATGTTATAGACTGTGTGTGTCTTGATGATCTGAAGATTCCATTTGAACTTTTAAAGACTCATTATAACACTTTTCTTAACCCTAGTTCATATTCTCTAAGTGTTATATACATATATAAAATATATAATAGATACATATTATATATTATATATAGATTCTTTGAAGACATAATTCTTGAATCTCAAAGAATTTAGTGAACATTAATTCACCTTCCAAACAACCATTCGCATTGGATTATGTGTGAATTGTGATATTCTACAGCTAAAACCAGAGGGGTAAATAAATAATTTAATCATTCTTATATAACCAAGTATACTCCTTCATTATGAATGACTGGGTGGGTAGTTTTATTATAGGATGTTAAACCTCTGATACACCTCACCTGAGAGAAAGAGGAAACTTGCTCCATGAGAGTATTAGGAAGCACCCAAAGACAATGATGTTTTCCACCCCAGGCTGTTATTTGCAACTCAGTTACAATTCTGTCTTTGTAAACCTTCAGAAATTGATATATAGCATCTATTTAAGGAGAACTTATTAATGTAAAAGGGACCAACTTGGCTCTTGAATTTCAAATGTTATCTTAATTAAATTGGTGTTCTTGTACTACATGTGCCTGGGGGCCTGGGAAATAGATGAGTTCTGTAAATCAAAATATTAATAATGCACATGAATTTTAGGTTATGAAATGTCTCTGGATCCCCAGATATAGTACAAACTATCTTAATCTAGTTTGTGTTTTCATTAGGGTGCATTTTTCCATTGATTGCCAACTTTCTGGACGTTGCTCACGATTGCGCTTATCTTCCGATTTTGTTAGTTCACAATAACTATAACCAAATGTTTTGTATAGTATAGAAGTTATCTGAAACATATTTTACTATAAATGAGGTAAGTATATATTTTTGGTGTGTGTATAAATGTATATATAGGTGCAAATAGAATTCCTTCTCAAAGACTTGCAGGTTTTAAAATATTTAAATTCCTAGAAAAGGTGTTATGGTACTGCTTTTAATTTTTAATATGGATTTTTGTGTTAACACAATGATTGAAAGTAATTGGTTTCCAAATGAATATGGGTATTTATTCATTTTAATTATTTTTCTCCTTTCTCTTTCCCATAAATGTCTCATTTGTCAGAACATATATTCCTTGATTAGTATTCTTATAATTCATTCACTCAATGTCAAATATTAAAAATGTAAGGATTTCAGGATAATAGTGCTTTTTTATTACTTATGTGCATGGTATTAACTGGGTTATGGATATTTGTGATCTGTTAATTGAATCACTAAATTATAAAGAACACTAAATATATGAACACTTAAAGATACTGAGACTAAATATATATCTATTGCATGTGCAATGTATATGTAGATGCATATACTAATTCTCTCTTTTCCATGAAATCTAATCAGAGGTTAGTTTACATAGGTATGTTTTGTTTTGTTTTGTTATAACATGGAACGCTTCACAAATTTGCTTGTCATCCTTGCGCAGGAGCCATGCTAATCTCTGTATCATTCCAATTTTAGTATACGTGCTGCTGAAGCAAGGTCTAATTTACATAACGTTTTAAAGAAGACTATATAAATGAATCTGAGTTTAAATTTCAGGTTATATATATCACAATACTCATTCGATGCTTGTAGGTAATAAATATATTCTTCCAATAAGTATTAAGTACAGATAATGGCATTGTGATGTTGTTATATAGGACACAAATCAGAAAATAAATTCTTCGTGCCAATATGGAGATTATATTCTAGTAAGAAAGAAGACTTTTCACAAAATTTAGTTAGTGTAACGTGGAGAGTATAAGAGTACAAGTGGGTTGGATGATCAAAGTTATAAGAGAGCATTGTCTGCTGAGGGATCAGAAAACCTCTATAAGCAGCAATTCCACTGGCCTTTGAAGAATAATTAAGATTGGAAATGTGGAGAAAAAGCAGACATTGGAACAGTTCAGTGCACAAAAAAAAAAAAATAACTGGAATGAAAAAGAAAGGCAAGACAGCATGGAGTATATTCTGGAAAAAAGAACTATTTATTCAGTTTGATGGCCCATGAGGATCTGATTGATATCAAATAATTTTTAAATTTCACATAAAATTAAGAAACTTAGAACTTATTCTCTATTCCACAATAACATACTGAATGCGTTTACCTAAAAGTAGTAAGTTTTGATTCATACTTAATGAATATTAATATAATAACAATGTATAGCATACATAGTGCATTGATCTTAAAAATCGAATAAAATATTTGTCATTGTCCCTCATTATAGTGGATTATAAATTACCCAATGAAAAAATGCTTTATTTTTTTCTCTCTCTCACAGTCATTAAAAAAGAAAAAAATCAGTTATACTTATTACAGTAGGCTGAAAACTATATGGTTCAATAAATATGACACATTAATGACCAGACTAGTTGATACTAAAAATCTTCTTGATTTAAATTTTATAATTTCTCTATCTAATCAATGCATGTTATAACAATTCGGAATTCCTTTTCGAGCAGTCTGTATGGCAGACCACCAGTCCTTTTTTCCTAAATTCTGTAAGCCAGATGACATTTCATATAGATACCAACTAGTAGTATGTGCATTGACCAATCAAAATAGATTGCAGCCAGTATGCCATCCCAGTTTCTAGTGGCTAATTCTTAGCATTCACATTAAGTTGCAATTTGACTCACTATGATTAATTATACTTCATCCATGCCATGTAAATAACTACAGAGTTGAAAGTTTGAGTTTAATTTTTCAGTAAATAGCTATTTTGTTTATAAGTATATTATTTAAATATTTTTCATGATCAAGGTGAAATCTTAATAGGTATGTAAGATTTTACATCCTGCCTGAAATATTTTATTTGCTCATTAAAACCCTTTTTCTTTTTAATCAAAACATGCAAGTTCATTTTTCTTTTTAAGAAGCAATCGTTGATTAAATTTATATAGTTACATCTTCTTGTAAAATAAGTGTTTCAGTTGACAATAAAAAAAACAAATTAGTTTGTCTAATATATCTGATTCCCATGGCAGCAGCAATTTTCTAACATCTGCATCTATACATATTTATTAAATTTCTCCAATATTATAAAGCAAAAGATTACCAATGATCTCTAAAGAGTTGGAAAGAAACAGGTTACAAGATAATTATTGTACTTTACTTGGCTTTTGTGAATTTTCTTTTAGATACGTACTTTGTATTTTTACTTGCTGTAAAAATTTTAAAAGAACACTATAAGTAACCTTCATCAACTTTTTTTTTGGAAGAAAATAACTATTGAAACTTAAGGTGTTATTTGGTCCTATTAATTCATGATTGAGGGCCAGCTGGTCTAAATTTCACATCTATCAGGATTGCACCTAGGAATGAATGAGCAATTCTAGTTAAAGTGTGTGTGTGTGTGTGTGTGTGTGTGTGTGTGTGTGTATGTGTTTCATGAGACAGAGAATGTTTTCCTGACAAGGAAAATTTGTTATATTGGATTTATTTTTCCCTCTATTGGGCTCTTGCAAATGGAGTCTATGTAGTGGGATTTCCTTTTAAGGAAACACTTGTTGCTCCAGCCATAAACTTCCTTCAGCATTTGCCTTGGGTGTAGAAAGCCATCTTCCTTGAGACCAGGTCCTGCTAGAATGGCCCATATCCATATTTAGGTGCTGACCAAGGCAGCACCTAAAATCCCTGGTCATTTAGTCCCAAATTAGCTGTTTTAAATACCAATATTTACTCCCAAGCTCTCGATGGTTTTGACCCATGAATTTGACTTCTGCTCCATAATTCTACTTCTTCTCTATCCCTTCCAAATTTGTTGACCCCTAAAAAATACTCTGAACACGAAATGCCAATTCAGCATTTCCTCTGAAAAACCTAGCCCACAGAGAACCAGATGACATGTGGCCAGTGCTGTTTTTCTGTCTCATACATTGAAAAAAAGAGATTCATCCACACACTATGCCACGTATTTTTTTGTGATAACAGAAAATATTAAAAATCAAAAAAATATACGGACAGTTCTTATTCGATGAGGGTATGAACACAGCTATTTCAATGATGAAAGCTGGTAACTTTTCTCCTGTCTCTTGGGGCAGTTTTTCTAAGATTCTTGGTTTCCACCGAAATGTGCCCCAAGAAAACTCATTTCCCAGCAGCTCTTTTGAAGTATTTCTCACTCGGTCAGGTGAATTAACTTGTCTCTGTGCAGAGACAATTATCAATTTACAGTTTAAATGTACTCTTTTACTTAAAACCTACTTAAATGAAATATACTGAGTACCATTTGATATGCACCATGGATAAGAAGTAGATATACTATAGGCAAAATGTGTAAAAACACTTCTACTAAAGCAACTCACAGTCTAATGCAGAGGAAAGGCAGGTAAGCAAATAAAATAATTGTTGTAAAAGAAATAATTACAAGGTACAGTAGAGCCACAAAGGAGGGAACAATTTATTGTCACCCTTAATGTGTTTATTGATCTGTATCAGCTATTCTTACGCCTTCTAATTTGTGCTACTTCTAATTTGCTCTGGATTGGTAAAATGCATCAACACTTTCATTAAAATCCTGTATAAAGTTAACATCTATGAATGATAGTCTTTGAAGGCTCACTTTTGACAAAATACAATTTTTATAGGACAAATTAGTGATACATTTTGAATATTTGAGAAAATTTTAGGAATAACTTTCTGGTTTTCATCTCTAGTTCAGTTAGAAAATTTGCTAGAAAGCTGAGTTTCATACATATTGTTATTGTACCACTGTATCTTCCACCAGATTGTGAGGGAGGAAAAAACCAAGACCATTAAACCAAATAGTTTAATATATTAATTGAAAAGTCTAATAACTTAGGAGAACAAAGAGCTGGAGAATGTGAAGGGAACACTTAACACTGATGGTTTTGGGGAAGAGGGATTTTCTTTAAACATCCCTGGAATTTTGCCTGAACTATTTCTCTTTTCTGTAGAAATGGAATGAATTACCCTCATAGTCAACGTGAGGAAAGAGCCATTCCACTTTATTTTTTCTTCCTTTTTTCTTTTCTTTCTTTTTCTTTTTTTTTCCACATATGGCTGCTTTCAGAAAACTTTTATACATTCAACAAGTATTTATTTATTTATTGTAAGTACAATGTGCCAAATACTATACTTATTATTGGGAATACCGCAGTGAGTAAATTGGATATAAATCCTACCCCTCATAGAGCTTTTACTCTAGTAGAGTTAGAAAGACAGAAACAAAATAAATAAGTAAAATATAAACTATTTCAAATGGTCATGAGTGCAATGGAAAAAAATAAAGGAGAAAGGAGAATTGGATTTACATGCATGTGAAGTGTTTGTAGCTATTTTAAATATAGTGGTTTGGGAAGTTCTTATTGAAAAAGTGGTATTTGAACCAAAAGTTTAAGGTGAGGGAGCAAATTATATGTATAGCCATGGGAAGAACATTCCAGGTGAGAAAAGAACAATTACAAAGGCCTTACATGGAATCCGAACCAGGAAATTCAAGGAAGAACAAGATCTGTGAATCATTCTATTGCTTTTCTCCATGCTACTAAATTTTAAGGAGCTGACTTACACACGTTCAGCAGGAAGGGAAGGAACAGCTGCAATGATTCCTATTTGTCATTGGAACAAAACAGGTTCAGTAATTTCTGTGATTCAGCATTAGGAATATTATGTTCTTTCTATTTAAGGCATGTTTTAATAATTAGTGTGAAATTAGTGCAGTTTTTGTCTTTCTCTGACTTATTTCATTTAACATAATGATTTCGAGGGTCATCTATGTTGTTGCAAATGACAACATTTCATTCTTTTTATGGCTACTTAATATCCCATTGTATGTATATACCACATTTTCTTTATCCACTCATCCATCAGTAGATACTTTGCTTCCATATCTTGGCTATTGTCAATAATACTGCAGTTAACATGGGGGGTGCATATATCTTTTCAAGTTAGTGTTTTTATTTAACTCAGATAAATACCCAAAAGTGAAATTGCTGGATGATATGGTAGTTCTATTTTTAATCTTTTGCAGAAACTCCATACTGTTTTCCATTGTGACTGCACCAATTTATGTTCTCACCAACAGTGCATAAGAATTCTGTTTTTTCCACATCCTTATCAGCACTTGTTATTTCTTGACTTTTTGATAATAGCTATCCTAACAGATGTAATGTGATATCTCACTGTAGGTTTGATTTGCATTTCCATAATGATTAGTGAAGTTGAGCATCTTTTCACATGTCTTTTGGCCATCTGTAGGTCTTCTGTGGGAAAATGTCTATACAGATCCTGTCCATTTTTTAATTGAATTGTTTTTGTTTTTGTTTTACCGTTGAGATGTATAAGTTCTTTAGATACTTTGGATATTAACCCTCTATCAGATATATCTATTGCAAATATCTTCTTTCATTCGAAGGTTGTCTTTTGTTTTGTTGATAGTTTCCTATGCTGTGTAGAAGCTTTTTAGCTTGACATAGTCTCACTTGTTTATTTTTGATTTTTTACCTCTGCTTTTGGTATCAGAACCAAAATATCATCAACAAAAGTGAGTGTAATATTTTGATATTTTGATTTTCTTTTTTTTTCTTTTTTCTGGTTTTCTATCTGCTATTAGATACGAATCAGATTTGAAAAGGTGCAGAAAAGGGGTTTAATTTATTGATTCACATAAATCCTAACACTGTTTAATATTCAGTAATTTAGGCAAATAATTGCAATATTATCTAAGAATTAGCTCTTAGAGCTAGCTAATCTTTGTATGCAATATTTGTATTCATAATACATATTCTTATTAACACAAAGATAATTGAAATTTTAAATAATTTTTATTTCATAGTTTTCTCTCTCCTCCCTTTATTATTCTCTCTCTCCCTACTCTTTTCCTTTTTATTTCTCTGTCCTATTCTCTCTTCTTTCTCTCCTTTGGTAAGTACCTCTATGCATAATTTCATGAGAGTAAATACAATAAATCTCTGCTACTCAACATCTTTGTAATTTCAATTAAAAACACTCTTGTGAGAGGAATTATATTTTAGCACTTAAAGATCCTGTGTGATTACTTAGTATTTTGTGCATAACTCGGGAAAAAATATCCACATTCCTTTAAAATAATTATTCGGGGGCGCCTGGGTGGCTCAGTGGGTTAAAGCCTCTGCCTTTGGCTCAGGTCATGATCTCAGGGTCCTGGGATCGAGCCCCGCATTGGGCTCTCTCCTTGGCTGGGAGCCTGCTTCCCCCTCTCTCACTGCCTGCCTCTCTGCCTACTTGTGATCTCTCTCCTCTCTGTCAAATAAATAAAATCTTTAAAAAAATAATAATAAAATAAAATAAAATAAAATAACTATTTGGCTAAGGGATAAATAAGTTATAATGATGCATTCTGTTGGTCAGTAAGACTGAGGTGTTATAATTAAACATTAATCTCTCAAACTTCTATGGAAGTCGCTAGGTTTGGCCTACTTAATTACTTTTCTGGATAAATCTCTCTCTTTTTTTAAGATTTTTTTTTTTATTTATTTGAGAGAGAGAGAGCACCAGTGATGGGGAGGAGCAGAGACAGAGGGAGAAGCAGACCCTCCACTGAACAGGGAGCTGAATACGGGGTGTGATCCCAGGACCCTAGGATCATGACCTAAGCTGAAAGCTTAACTGACTGAGCCACTCTGGTGCTCCTCTGGATAAGTACCTTGACAAATAACAACACTGGAATAGCATTTTATTCTTGCCCCTGTTTCTGGCAGATTCCAACAGTCATGTAAAGATTACTAAAAGATTGAGAAACAAAAGGTTGAATGGCAAATACATGATTATATTTTTTATTTGACCTTTCCATGTATGTGTGTTTAGGTATGCATTGGCCTTAAAAACTAAGACCTTTTAGTATTTCTCTAAGTATAAATTAACTTGAAAAATTCTTATATCTTCTCAATAAATTGTTCAGTAACCTCTTATTTTATGATATTACTCTTGTAAGAGTAAAGGAAACATAAAATCAAAAGTATAAGATGGAATACCTAACTTTAAGATTTGTATAATTTAATTATGTAGGTCATAAATAAGTAAGTAAATAAGCAAGCAAAGCATTTGTTTTGATGCCCCTCATATTGTTTCAGGATTTCTTTTCCTTTAGTCCCTGGGGTTCTTTTTTTTTTTTTTTAAATAATTCTTTTTTTTAACATTTTATTTATTTATTTGACAGAGAGAGAGATCACAAGTAGGCAGAGAGGCAGGCAGAGAGAGAAGAGGAAGCAGGCTCCCTGCTGAGCAGAGAGTCCGATGTGGGGCTCGATCCCAGGACCCTGAGATCATGACCTGAGCTGAAGGCAGAGGCTTTAACCCACTGAGCCACCCAGGTGCCCCTAGTCCCTGGGGTTCTTGGTCATGTAGCCTCAAAGAATGAAGAGGTAGACCAGACGAAGAATGATGGGCAGCAAATCAAAGTTTATTGGGTGATAATACAAAGCCCCTGAAGAGAGAGGGGACCCAAGAGGGCTGCCATTGGAGTTTCTAGGTCTAGGGGTTTTTTATGACCTCTTTTACAAAACTATCTTAAGCAACCAGGGTGTGCTAAGGCATGCCAACCAGGGCTTTGATCATGCATCTGCCTACCTATTAAGTAATGTTCATGTGATGACAGTCTTGTCTAAGCTGCAAAACAGGATGTTAGTGCTGTTTTGTCTTAGCTGTCCCAACTGCATGTTTCTTATTGGGGACACTGGCCCTGACTACCTAATTGTCCAGCTAACTCCAAACAGCATTACCAAGTTCACAAAATTCTCTCTATCATGAGTATCTCATACTCTTTTATCTTTTCACTACATTGAATGTTGAGGTAATTCAACCAGACATTTAAGAATTTAGTCTATAGTCTAACTCTTTAGCCCTTAGATTTCAGGGTCACAGTGACCAATGGAGAAAGCATGGGTCCTGTTCTAATTAAAAGGCAAGAAAGATGAGCCTACACTAGTTTCCAGGCTCAGAAAGAACGCACAATGAATTCTTCCTCTCGGGGTAGTAGGACAACGTCTAGAATATCTGTAATGCCTTTAACATTCTAATTTCTTTTCAACTTGGTTAAAATAAGGCCACTTTAGACAGACTATGGTATTCCTTATTTGTAAAAATTGACCTTGATTTCACCCTAGTCTCATCTGTTTAAAATTGCTGTATGTTTACCTAGCCATGTGTCAAACCACTATATCCTTCAACAACAGACAGAAGGCCTTTTTCAAGGTAAGCAAACACTAGAAGTGTTACTTCACTTAACGCTCCCATTAGCTGGCTGCCTTTAGTGTTGTGCTCTCTGGGAATTAAAATTGGCAGATTTAGGTCTGAATTAAATTCACTCTGCCTTCTTTGCATGTTTTTTATCACAGACTTATTCACAGCTCATCTTTTTCCTCCATTAAGTATGTTAGCACACTGCCACCCCACATTCTTGTTTTGCAATTGATAGAAAATAATTTTCATCTGAATGATATGCCTTTAAATTTTCATTTAATTACTCCATTTAAAAAGTGGTACGGAATAATGTAAAACTTCATCAACCTTCGTCATCCTAACAAAATATAATGCCTGGCATTCACAAAACAATATCACAAACTTTACCATGAATTGTTTAATTCTCACAATATCTTAAGAAATATAGTATTTTTTTTAAAGAAAGTAAGTGGCCCATCAATGGTCATTGGATGATTAATGATCAAAACTTGGATTGATCCCATGTTGTCTGATTCTAAGTCATATCACTTGTTAAAATAATATATAAATTTTTTAAAAAGTGAAGGATAACAAATCATAGAGTAAACAATAAGCATTTTGTATAATTTTATATCCAAAACTACCTTTAACATCAATAACTCAAAAAAGTCGGGTTATAGTTGAAGAATATAACTTCTAAACAGTTTAAGGCTACCCTTGCCTCCAAAACTACAAGTAGTATTGTAAATCCTGGTGGGAACAGGTCTCTATCATCACCAGGCAACTTAGCCTTGTTGAAATAGAAATATATTTACACAGAGTCCTGTTTGTAACCATGAGAACACCTGAAATTAGAATGACTGTATAATGACAGATACAAATTGGGACTGTCTTAGGCAAACCAGAGAATATGTTCACGCTGTCTCTAATCTGAACTTTCCTGAGTCTTAAACTCTGCTTTTTCAGATAAAGCTATTTTATCTATTAGTACCTTTGCTAACTGAAGTAGCACTCTATACTTTCTCCAAATAAACTGACCTTCAACATAAAACATAACATCCTGCCAACTTTCAAAGCTTCATGTTCTTTCCCTTCTTTTATCCCTCTAGCATAATGGTTGTCATATGTTTTGGTCTCAAGATCCTTTTACGCTCTTAAAAATTATTAAGAAACCCAAAGAGATTTAGTTTATGTGAGTTATGTCTATTGATATTTATCATATTGGAGATTAAAAAACAATGATGTAAAAATATTTATTTAGTTATTAAAAATGATAATGATATACTTTTTTATGCAGAAACGCTCTTGTTTAAAATATATTTTTTCCAAACAAAATAAAAATACATGTGAAGAGTGATATTGGCTTGTGCTTCATTTCTTGAATATATGACTTAACAGAAAATAGATCCTCATATCTCCTGCATTCAATCTATTGTGATATATTAGTTAGTTGAAGTTTAAGGAGGGAATCCAGCATCACACAGATATGTAACTGGGAAAGGGAGGACATTTAAATAGTCTTTTCAGATAGTTATAGACATTCTTTGCTACTACACAAAAACATAATAAACGGTAGTTTTCTTAAAGATTAGTTGTGTTGGCCAATCTAAAACTACATGAATAAAATTTGCATAGTTGGTTACATTAAAATATATTTAAATGTCTATATATATAATTTAAAATATATTTAAAATGGTCTGTTTGAACTTTAAGTGGTTTATTTATCTAACCATTATTTTGAAATATTATGAAATAGTCATTTGGAAAATGCTGCTTCACTGAGTTACATAGATCTTCCACATATTACATGTTTCATGATATAATATCAAAAACTCATCTTTTAAAAAGTCATAAGCAACCTCATAAAAAGTCTATAAGTACTGGCTGCCAAGCAAATAGTGGTGGATACAAGTTTTTCAAGGTCTAAATTTCACTTGAAAGCTCAAAGTTTATCATTGACAACAAATGCTGCCATTTTTTAAAGCAACGGATATTTTTTATTCATTAGAAAAAAAATGATCTGCCAAATAGAAAGCCTGAAAAAACATATTATTTTACTCAGACAATATAAATATGTCTGATATATGAAAAAACATATTTTTTTACTCAGATGTTTTTTACTCAATCATATTTTTAATACAATATCCCACAGAGTATTAAAAATAGGTATACTCAGGTTAAGATTTAATAAAATGAATAATTTTACTACTTCATAAAATATACAAGTAAAATTTTTAAAGTAATTTTAAGTAAATTTTTACAAACTGTGAATATGTGGCATTATAGAATACAATGACTGCTAAGATACTCTAGTCCCCAACCTGGTTTGTCCCATGGCACCAGCAGTTTAATCTACCATTGCTTGTGCCTCACCAAGACAAATGTCAACAAAGTAAAAAGCGCTAATAGCATCTCATGATTATTTTGAAAATATTTCTTGTCTATTGTTCCAGAACAATGTTTCTTTAAAGATAGTGTGATGAGAGATCTGGACCAGACTCACCATTTTGCATTGAAAGATTTCTCAGGCTCCACGCTCTACTTACATAATCAGAAGATCTGAGCTTGCTAAAAATTCATATTCCTCCAGAATTCATATTCCTCTAGTAGTTCCCACAAGAGTGAAGGTCATACAAAAATGTCAAAGACAAAGCTTGCCACTCAGACTTCTTTCTGCTTTACCTCTTTGTTTTTTTCTTATCCATCTCTAGGATGGATCATTAACATGGTATCATAAGCCTGCCTTTGGCATTTGAATTACTAATACATTTAATCTACTCAATAAATTCCTTACTGAATGTGCCTATAATTAGTGTCTTCTGTTTATATCTCTAGCTGGCTTGTAGGATGATGTTCTTTATTCTAGCATCCTGCTATTTTGGAATGCAGTGAGGAATGTCATGAAGGAGGAAACAAGAGAGCAGGGAAGGTAGGAGATTTTATTCAAAATGTCTCCTTCTTCATCCCAGTATCCCTAGACTTTAGACTTTAAGCTGATGGATAACTGGATTGAAATGTTCAGACGTATCTTTTCACTGCTCAGGAAACCAAGTGCAGTTCTTGGAGCTGAGCATGTCCTGTTGTGTCAGACATCACCTTGACAAGATTGTTGCTTGCTTGCATGGTTGCTTTCTTTCTCTTTCTCTCTCTTGCCCTCCTTCCTTGCATCCCTTCAAGAATTCGTTTTCTCAAATTCTGCCTGCCAGATTATAGCTGATCTCCATTTGTTATTAGAATGCAAGTTTTCTCCTAAAAGGTTTCTGGGTACCATACAAGGGATCTCTCTACACACTATTCATTTGTCCCTAAATATTCTGGAATAATTTACGTTATTTCTACCTAGAAGATCCCAAAGTGATTAACTTTCCAATCTACTAAAATCTCACCTCACCAGACTTTCCATCGTTGACATTCTTGGTTAATGTCTGAAGGAAGACTCACTTTATGTCTCTATCCTTGATTATCCCCATATTGCCTTTACTAGACAAAAAACCCTACCAGTTAATACTTTGTTGTCTTTCATACCCAAAGATCTTCCTTTCAGTGAGGCCATTTTCAACTTCTTTTCCATTATGCTCTCTGCCACCACCACACCAGCCCATGGTAATTAAGCAAACTCCTATGTCCTCAATCTCTTTACTAACTAGATTTCCACCTTCTTACTTAATGCTTACATTGCCATTCTTCTTTGACTGCTTCATGGCCTCTTCTTATCCTTCTCAAGTCAGACTCATTTACACGCAGAGTTTCAAAAATAGCCCATGTGTTCATGCTAAGCCCAAATATTGCTCTTGATTTCTAGGACCATATACCCAGCCACAATATCCAATACTCAAATAATCATTACCTTCAAACAATTTTTGTACCTTACTATGATTAAACTGGGTTAGATGTCATTTATTCATTCATTTGTCCATTCAGCAAGGAGATATTAAATACTTTCAGCTATCTCTTCTGCTAAGAGATATGGAAATATACTCCTTGCACTCATAGGTTTACTGTAGTGTCAGGAATGATTTCTATGTGAAGAACTAATTGTAATATAGTGTTTAAGGCCCCATGAAATATGAGTATAGAGAAAACTATAAATTCATGATAGGTAGAATATTTAGTTATACTTGGATGGATGACGAAAGTTTTATGGAGAAGAATGGATCTTGAGCTGTATCCTAAAATAGTAACAGGTAGTAGCAGGACAGATGGAGAGGGGGAAATGTAGAATCATAGAAGTGTTTAAGCTGCCATTGTCATATCGTGCGTATGATTCTATCTTTGTACTTATAAAGTTGTATTTGCTCACTTATACTTTTCTCTCCTTGTGACAGAGAGTGAACTTTTATTTTTTAATCCCCTTATGTGGCACAAAATGTGACATATATTAGGCATCCAGTAGAGGTTTGTAATAAACTAGTGACTTTTGGTAGTTTCTGCAAGCCTTTAATAGAAGAGCAGGCACTAAAACCTAAGTCTCATCACCTCTGTTGGTTTAAAAAAAAATTATATTGTACTTCCTACATATACTAGGATATTGATAAAAAATATATGACATAGTGTTAACTGTCTTCCTATTTTGCCTTTAAATGGAGGTTTACAAACTTATACCAGTAGATGAGTGCCGAAGATTTTACATTTGTGGATTTTAATACATTCTTTGCTATACCTTAGAATTAATTATACATGAAATTTCTGAGCCTTAAAAAAGATGGAAGTTACACTCCAAAAGAGAATTTTTATAATTGACTGGAGACCCTTATCCCTTAACAAAAATCTATAATGTAAAGCATTACATTACATGTAATATTTTCCGATCACATTTTTAGATGTATTTATAAACATTTAACAATATAATCCTCTTCAGGTTTTTGAATCGGTTTCTTTGTTCTACGTCTGCTTTCATAAATGTTTTTCATTTATTCTCTGTCATGTACCTTTGGCTTGTGGTGATATTTATAATGAGTCAATCAGCAAAGGTGACTGACTGAATTGATTTATGCCAGATGGACCTATCCCCTTCACATATAAATGGCATGAACTTCATAAATCTAAGTTCTAAAGGTGTTACCCAGCTTTAATGAAAACAGAGACATTCACCCAAGAGGAGTGAGCAATGACTTTCCCTTCTGTTCCTTTATCCTGTAAAGAGCAAGAGTTTTCATATGTAGCTGACACAACTTTCCATTATTTCCTGGTTGCCATCTGTTTTATATGGCTTACATATTTTAAACTTTTGAATTTATAAATATTTCTCAGAATTCTTAATATCCAAAGACCTTCAGGCATTAATTAGTCAATAGACATAAATAACATGACTAACAGTTATTGCATAACTACTTTATACCACGTATTGAGGTGAGGAATTTGTAATTTCATTTATTCTTCACAAGAACCTTATATAGTAAGTACTAAAATGGCCAGTATCATTTAGCATTTGAAGAAACAGAAGCATTAAGGAAGTCAAGTAAGTTGCTCACAGTCATCCCACATACCAGTAGGGGCTGGAGCAAGGGTTTAAAACTTTACAGTCTAAATCCCAGAGACCGAGCTTTACTCACTATATTATATGACCTCTTATCTACTACAGTCAGGACACTCCATATAAGAATCTTATATCCTAAACTGAAAAAAAGTGAAATATAATTTAATATGAACATGTTTAAGAGAAAAAAGTATATATATTTAAAAGTTCAGGGGTGCCTGGGTGGCTCAGTGGGTTAAAGTCTCTGCCTTCAGCTCAGGTCATGATCTCAGGGTCCTGGGATCAAGCCCCGCCTCGGGCTTTCTGCTTGGCAGGGAGCCTGCTTCACCCTCTCCCTCTCTGCCTGCCTCTCTGCCTATTTGCGATCTCTCTCTTCTCCGTCAAATAAATAAATAAAAATCTTTAAAAAAAGAAGTTCAAATAATCACTGGAATAAAAAAAAAGTGGCCATCAGTGGCAGAAAAGGAATTAGAAAAATATTAAAATAATCTCGGCAAGTGATGTAAAAGAAGTTCCATGACAGTGAAGTTATGCAGAAGTTGGTTGGAAATACGAGTCTCATGAAGATACTCAATATTATAACAAATAAGCATGACTCAGTATGTTTAATTTTGTTTTCTAAGAAATGTTAATAACTGGAAATAATTAAAGTGATGTTTAATCATGGCTGTCAGCTTTAAGAATCTTTTCCATGTAGCCATGTCTCATAAATCAATTAAAAGAGAAAAGAGAGACCAATCTGACTCATGGAATCTCAGGGAATATTATTGGCAGCATGTTGCAAAGTACCCTTTTCACAAAAATACTATATATGAATTCTGTTATTTATTACAGTAACATTTGTCTTCCAAAACTACTCATTACTATCTTGCTATAACAACTCATTAGCCCTAATATTTCATAGTTATTGGAATTTAAAATGTATATGTTTTCAAAAAGAGAAACTTCTGATGTTTATCTTTTGGTGATATGAGTAATTTTCTAGTACTTCTATTTTTTTTTTTTCAAGATTCCATTTACTTATCTGACAGAGAGAGAGAGATCACAAGCAGGCAGAGAGGCAGGCAGAGAGAGAGAGGGGGAAGCAGGCCCCCCGCCAAGCAGAGAGCCCGACGCCGGGCTCAATCCCAGAACCCCGGGACCATGATCTGAGCCGAAGGCAGAGACCTTAACCCACTGAGCCACCCAGGCGCTCCTTTTCTAGTACTTCTTAATGAAGCACACTCTAAAATAGCACTTAAAATGTCCTGAATTGTCATCACTTTTAAATGCTTCTGAAGGCTAGTTAGGATATTTTAAGGCCATACATGTTTTCCCTAATTTTAGCATACACAATAAAAAGAAAAATTATGAATTTTTAGCCTTTTTCTTATTACAGAGAGTTTAGCAAATGGTAATCTAGACCATGAACTTGTTTTCAGACCAGGCTGCAACATACAGTGATATAGCTTGTGCAGTTCATAACTCTACAAGATGCCTCTCACAGATCATCCATGGGACAGCCTCACTCTAGATGAGATGTTAGAAATAAAGCGCCAGTTAGGAAATTCATATTTAAAGAAAAGAAGAAAAAGATGACATATTTAACGTGTTTTTCACACATCAGACGCAAAGTTTAATTCTTTTAGCATCTGGGGGTTTATATAATGAAACTTGGTCTCTTTAATACTCACATAGATTTTGTCAGACTGAGCACTTCTTCAGGGACATAGACCCATGTCAGCCTTTAATTCTCAAGATGTGCAAGATATCTACATAGATAACCTAGGAGAGGGAGAAAATGATAAAGTAGTGTATATCCCAGAAGAGTAGTAGATACATAAGAATGTGTTTTACTCCTATACTTTGAACAGTAAGTAATAGTTCCCTTTTATTTTTTGTGCCCTCAATATAGCTCAATATAGCTGTAATTGGTAATGAAAAGTGTTTTTATATTTAATTAGGAAAGTATTAGAGACTCTAAGAGTTTTTCCATTTAAATTCCACTAGAGTTGCTAGTGAAAAATAAAACGAAACAGTCATTGTAAAAAGCTACCTTCGATTTATCTGAAAATAAATTGAAAATATCTACAGCAATATTCAGCATTTATAAAATGCTTTAATAATCAAGCAAGTCACATATCTCAGAGCTCAAAAGGGATATAAACTGCGAATATTACTTACTTCATATTAATTTTGACCAGAATAAGTTATTCTAATGGCTAGTTAAGTGAGACCAAATAATTACATTACATCTGAATTTGCATCTGTCAACCATTCATTTATACCTTTTTACTAATGTCTATTTAATGCTTGGTTTTCTATTGTTACCATTTTACTTGAGAACATAAGCTCAGTATTGAAAGGGCCATTTTAAACTAATATAAAAGTGTTTTAATAATGTGGATAATGGGGTTATTATTTTTATTTGAATAAATATAATTTTGAGGTGATAAAATACCTTCATTACAAGAAAAAGTGGTACATAGTTAATTATGTTAATATTATATATTTTTTCTTATTTCTATTATATCCTACCATTAAAAAACAAAAATTCTCGGCACAGAAAATTTAAAATTAAGGCAAGTCAGGTTTTGAAAAATATTTATGTCAAAAAACTTTCTTTCTTAGACATATTTACTGTACATCTCTTCTAGTTTCAGTGTCCTGGGGGTTCTGCAAAAAGAAGAGAGAGAAGGTGTGAAGAAAGACAAATGTGGTCTCATTTGGCAACTTTAAATAATACATGTCAAAATAATGTGTTCATTCAAGTCTAGGCCCATCCCCCTAAAATAAATGTGCCCTGCTGGAAATGTTATCATGTTAGATTTTGCTTCTAAGAGATGTACCTATAGATTTATTTTAAAGGGACACATCCTAAAAATGAGAATTGAGCCTGAGTTTGTGAAGAGTTATTTCTACTCGCTATCTTTTTAAAAAACAAAACAAAACAAAATACCTTACACTTAGAATGCATTCTTTTCAGAACTGTATGTTAATATAAAATGCTGGTGGAATAGAGTGTGAACCACGACTTTGCTTCGAGCACTCCTCTTGTTTGCTTGGCTTTTTTTGTTCATCTACTGTACTATTCTAGTTTCCAATGCCACCATACCTCCAATTTAGGAAAATGGTGAATCCTTTAGTTTGATGCACGATGGGGAAAATAACCGTAATTGAACTATCACATTACAAGGGCTTCATTTAGTCATTTATCATTCAGGAGATAGTTGTAGAGTACTTAAATGGGTCAGATACCATACAAAACCCTGAAGCTACAAAGTCCCTGCCCTTTAGGGGCTGACCCCTTAGCAGTGAAAGCAGGAAGCATATTCAAGATGTTAAATATTAAGTTCATAAATGCTCTGATAGAAATATTCACACAATGTGATAGGAATCAAGAAAGGTGGCATTAAATTCAAATTACAGAGTCAAGGCAGGATTTGAAGAATAGATAGAAATTTGAAGAATAGAAGTTGGATTCAAAGGATACGTTGAAGTTAGTCAGACAAAGATTTATGGAAGAGAGTAGAAGGGATGGAGGATGAAGAGCCAAAGCGTTTTAGTTAGACACAATGGCATGTGCCATCCTAATTATGGTACTGGGAACTGTAGGTCTGTATAACATGTGTGGGAACTATGAAGCTAGGGAGATAGTTGTATTAGGCTTAGAGTTCTTGGTCGCATTTTAGAATTGTTCTAATTGCAGTGATGAGGATAGAGTAAGGGAGGTTTCAAGGGTGATTAGATACAAAGACCCAGTGAGACATTAAATACAGTGTCGCATGGGGCACCTGGCTGGCTCGGATGGTTAAGCATCTGCCTTCAGCTCCAGTCATGATCCCAGGGTCCTGGATTGAGCCCTGCGTCTAGCTCCCTGCTTCATGGAGAGCCTGCTTCTTTCACTCCCTCTGGCTGTTGCTCCCCGGTCTGTGCTTTCTCTCTCTCTATCAAATAAATAAATAAAATCTTTAAAAAAATACGGTATTGGAGATAAGGAATAGTAAGGTTCTGGGCTAAGATACTAGCTTGTATAATACTAAGGCCAGGAACTAATTTGAAAGATAAGAATCTACAGGACTCCTCTTTCAACAGAGATTGAAAAAGCAAGGGAAAACATGGCTAATAAAGCAGGGTCACCAAAGAAATAGGAGGGCATGGACTCCAAATAAAAACTAGAGATTAGCAAATTGGAGGAAGGCCTCCTCTCTTAATTAGTTGGTACATAAAGCCGGTGAAATGATTATATATGGAGTAAATCCTGAGAAGTGGAGTAGAAAAGTAAAGGAAATTTTATCAATAGTTTTCATTTTCTTGGTTAAGTAGAAGGCAAAGCTAATCCACTGCAGTCAAGGAGGGGATGGGAAAAGGTGTCAAAGGTTATTGGTAATTGTTTAGAATGACTGATAAAACTAGTGGGGGAAGGAAATAATTGGGGTCTCTGAATAACTTTGAGGTTTCACTACCAAAGAAAATTATTTTGCATATTTTATTTTTTGCCTGCTTTTCAAAAAAATGTGGTATAGTGCTGAGTAGTAACTAATCTAAATGTGATTTATTGGCATGGATTGCAGAAGGGAGGAAAAGTGATTACTGGATTTGAAGAAGCTCAGGAATTTTAAAGGTAGAGTTTTGGATAAGTCATACAATAGCATTCACCTATAGGCTAAGGAAATCATTAACTCATAAAAGTGGGGTTTTTTTGGTATTTACAGTATGTTATACCTTATGAAAACATGAGAAAATATAAGTTTCTTCAAGAAATTAAAATCTTACGAGGAATATGCTCTATACTTACAATATCAAAACTTAGCATTTGAAGTTATAATAGTAATTTTTGTTATTATAGCCATATCTGAAGTACTTGGAAAATCACTTTACTTTTTAGACAGTGCTACTACCATTATTAATAGAACCACATTTCTCATATCATAATATGTATATATGCATATATGCATATTATATATATGAGATATATTTTGATTTGCCCAGTCATTCTGAAATGATATGTAATATTGCTGGTATTTTATATTGATATGATGGAGAATGACTTTGAGTAACTGTATTTCTGTGCTTGCACATAAATATAGCTAAAAGTTTAATATTTTTACTCTCAATATGTAGAAGGAATTAGTACTAAGTAGTAAAGTGATTAGAATTGACTTGGAACAAGGGTACCTGGGTGGCTCAGTTGTTAAGTGTCTGCTTTTGGCTCAGGTCAAGATCCCAGGGTCCTGAGAGGGAGTCCTACATCGGGCTCCCTGCTCAGTGGAGAGCCTGCTTCTTCTCCTCCCACTTCCCCTTCTTTGTTCCCTCTCTCACGGTCTCTCTCTCTGTCAAATAAATAAATAAAATCTTAAAAAAAAAAAAACAGGATTGACTTGGAACAAACTTTCTTCCAGATTGTTTATACTCATTAGAAAAGAGATATATTGAAAACATATTTATCCTGTTTTTAATAAAATGGACCAAGATGAGTTGAAACATTTCTAAACTATCATGATTAACGTCCTAAACATGAAATAATTCAAATAAAATATTATAATGTGAGTTCATATTCTGAGTATGCTGTGCCATTTAAACAATACTTATACTGCGAAAAAATTGTAGAAGAGACAGAATGAGTAGCAGAAGTGTCTTTACGTCAGCATTTTGTCTTGAAGATATCATCATGAATATGAAGTTCTAAAAGAAATCTTTTTATCTCAAAAGTAAAGGGGGGGGCGCGTGGGTGGCTTAGTGGGTTAAGCCTCTGCCTTTGGGTCAGGTCATGGTCTCAGGGTCCTGGGATCAAACCCTGCATTGGGCTCTCTTCTCAGCAGGGAGCCTGCTTCCCCCCACTCTCTGCCTGCCTCTCTGCCTACTTGTGATTGCTCTCTCAGTCAAAAAAATAAATGAAATCTTTAAAAAAAAAAAAGTAAAAGAGGACACATATTGCATGGAGCCCCGGGTGTCACACGTAAACCAAGAATCTTGGAACACTACATCAAAAACTAATGATGTACTGTATGATGACTAACATAACATAAAAACAAACAAACAAACAAACAAAAAACTAAAGGGCCTTTAATCGCATTCCCAAAGAATGGTTAGAGGAAACTCTTTCAGGCAGTACCTGAAATGTCCCTCCAATCTGAACAAATCCTGGCCATCTCTTCCTCACTTTCAAAAGGGTCAAATCCAAAAGAAACACAGTATAACAAATGAAGGCACTGGAAGACAGACTTTTCTTTTTTTTTTTTAGGTGAAATTCTCTGGAAAATGAATCACCTAGATGGCTAATCCTGTGACTGGCATGTGGCAACCATTCAAACATGTGTTGCATAGATGAATTAGTGAATGAAAGGAATACAAAAAGGGCTTTCCTTTAGTATTAGACAAACTCTGATGACTAAAAAGTTCTGTACCAGTGAAACTTAAACCAGAAACACTCTTCTTATTTGTAAAATGGGAATAGTAAAATTTCTTGCAAGTTTGACAAAAAGTTCAAGTGAGACTTTTATGCCTATCACATAGGAGGTTTTGGTGTTTGTTTTTGGTTTTTTGTATAATAAGAAAATTGATTACTAAATGTAAATCCCTTCACTTTTCTTCCTTCAACATATTTCTGGTAACTTGACCCATTAATTTCATAAGGATAAGTTTTCATTAATTATGAAAACAAAATTTTTTTTCTGTATATAAATTATGTTGCATTAAAACATTTAAAATTTTCTTAACTTTTGAATTCACAAATATTGGGAGAATCCTATATTTCAACCAGAACGAGTAGTAAGTTAACATAAGAGTTAGTAAGTAGTAAGTTAACATAAGAGTTAACTTATGTAGGGTTAACTACTTCCTTGCAAAACTTGTAGAGGGATTTTATTTTAAAACGAATTTATACAGAAACACAATTTCCAAAAACATTAAATCTCTCTGAAGAAATGACAAAAATTAAAATCAGGTATGTTTGGAATGCAAAATAAAATGCCCTCTTACTCCAGCTCAGATGGGTTAAATTTGGGGACCTGATTGCTATTGTGGGACTTAACATCAGATAAACTCTGGATTTGTTTGTAAAGGCTAGAAAATTTAATAAGGAATTAGAGCATGTCACTTAATATAGAAATCGACATTCTCAGAGGAACAGAAATGCTGTTTATAATGATCAAACTGTAGGGAATATTTGAACTTCAAATAACACAGAAGTTCCATTTGTGAATTGAACTGCCAGACTGTTCTAGAAAGAGCTTACAGCAAAGTGGACTTCCACTATTATTTGTATGCTAGAATTCATAACCTTGCCTCAATGTGAAGGTAAAAAAAAATCTTACATATATTTTCATACTGGAAGAGTATCCTCAAAGTCCATCCCCAGATAAAGTAAGGCTTAGAATGTCAGGAAGAGCTAGGATCAAGTTCATGGGGGACCAATTTACAAACCTGATGGCTCAAACTGCTATAAACATCACCACTGGATTCTCTCTCTTGGTAAAACTGGTCAGGCATGAAAATGAAGAAGTGGCAGCTGTGAATGACTCCCTCTGTGAATAAAGACATACTATATGGTCCAGATCCTAAATAAAACTGTAAACTTGGGGAGCCAGAAATGATGCAATTATGCTGTCAAGTGGACTCTGACAATGAACTCCTGGTGAGTTCAAATAATTAATTTCCCTAACTACAATTGAGATGGTCTCTACAGTAGTACTCTCAAAATCGACTGTGCATGTGAATCACTTTGGGATCTTGTTTAAAATGAAGATTTTGATTGAGTAGGTCTGAAGTCCAGCCTCAGATTCCACATTTCTAACAAATTCCTAGGTGATGCTGATGCTGCTGGTATACAGAAAAAAATGAGTAACAAGGATGTGGCCAGAGCCAGCCTTGGCATCAAATTGGTATCTGCAACATTTAATTGGTTTCTGGTGAAGCAGACTATGTCAACAGTTAGGCTGCTGTGATTGCTAAATCGCACATTCTCTGGTATTTTAAAGATTGCAACAAAATGGAATAATATGGTGCTCACCTTAGATTGCTGAGAAATATCATGGTTCAAGATAAAACCATGTTCTATTTAGTTCAACAATGGCAGCCTTTGATGCAGTTGTTCCGGGGAGCTTTAAAAACTAATGACTTGTGGGCCCCATCCCAGATTGGTTAAATCAGAAATTCTACAGTGGATTTCAATGTGAAGCCAACCTGGGTTAATATCTAGTAGTTCTTATTCGCCCTACTAGAGCCGAAAGCCTAGAGAAAAAAAGAATTAACACCTAAAACCTCATGTCTCCTCAGCAATTTTCTTTTCTCAAGTTTTAAGTTAGTAAAAGGGACATTGGTAGGCACAGAGAGACAGGCAAACCGGGAAATAGCATGAAGAAGGCCAAACAGTATGATCATCTAAGCATAAGAATGAAGACATTTCAAGGCCAAAATTCACACACACACAGAAATCGAGCTCTACTGTTCCCTTCCTTCTACCACTCACACCCCAGCAAATTGATATACATTTACTTAAAGGAAACTGCAATGAAGATTAAAAAAATCGTATTAAATTATAAACTTTTATTATCTTTCTCTACCAACTAATGAAAACAAATATTTCTTTGATAGCTCTGGCTTTCTTCAGAAACCCTCACCTACAAAGAGAGGTGTTAAGACAGTTCACTGGAAGAGGTGTTTGCTTACATAACAAAAAAATAAGGAAAGTGAACAGAAATGGAGGAGAAAGGCCAATGGGGTATTTCCACCTAGGAAGGACTCATGGGATTGTTAAGTCTCTCTGCAAACTCTAATTGGCTAGATCATGCTTACAAGGGCTTACAGAATTTTTATTTGATGAGGGAAACTTTGATTTGTGGAGCTAACTCATACCTGTTTTCATAAATAAGACATAGTTCTTTCTTAACAAATAATTCTTCTTCAAATTAAAAGTGATAACAGGATCCCACTCTGTGATTTATTCAATTATTTTTTGATGTTATGATTATTAAATGAAGTGGTATATTTTCTATGATGCAAATATGTTAAATCCTATTACAATTCATATAATTATCTATAAACCATTAAAGTCTAGTCATTGTATTCAAATATTTGCTCTTTTCCAATTTACATAATATTATTAAAGATTAAATACATATGGAAGTTTCAAATTGGGCTTTCCTGGTTTAATTAGTGATCAATCAGGTAAATGCTTGATATTTATGTTTTATAGACACATTCTGACAGTCAAAAATGCACATTTAATAAAACATTCTTTTAAATCAAATGTTATTAGTTATGAATATATTTTCTTAAAACAAATCTCATGTTCATTTGTTAAATTAAAAATATCTTTAGTATGTGACTATATCTTTGTGTGAGTTTTGTGCACACATATATACACAGAAAAAATCTTGCTTATTACACAGGAATTCTTTGCAAATCTACATATAAAATGTACTACTAATTTCTAATTGCAAATATGTTCTTTATTTTCTATTGTTACTTTATGTTCTAGACACCTGCTTGTTCCCTATTATTATAAAGAGTGAATTTTAATAGCTATTGCTTTTTACATGTCCATTGTACTGTATGCTCTGTTACTAGAAACTATCATTTGGCTTTTGCAAGTGAATAGCAATTAGAAAACTTTGGCAATTTTCTTTAAAATACCATGTAATGAGCTTCTTTTTTATTGTGCTAATAAAACATCTAAAGAGATTTTTAAACACTACAACAGTTTCTTTGGAATGTGCTTAATTGCTGCATCATATGCTGCTGTCTTATTTATCACAATGGAGAAATTGCATGGGAGGCGGGGATCAGATGGCCAACAAAGGCAGGTTTGCCTTTAATAACTATCTTGCAAAGCATTTATAAGGAGAAGTGATTAATATTAGGTTCAAGACATTGTTGAAACCAAATGGATGTATCATGAGTGCAGGTAGTCATACTGAAGAAGAAATAATTCTTCCATGGGAAAAATTTTGATGGACTAATGACCATACCTGTTTATATCTTATCTGACAGTTATTGTGGTCAGAAAAGAATATAAACTTGGATACTGTTTTAAAAATAAAGGTAATTGATTTATAGCCTAAAGATGTTATATGAGAGTGTTGAATCACTATATTGTACACCCGAAACTAACATAACACTGTATGTTAACTAACTGGAGTTTAAATTAAAACTTAAAAAATAAAGATAGTTAATCTAGAATACTCTACCTTGAGTTCAAATCTCTAGACAGCATTTAATTTAATATTTTCCACTTTGAGAATGAATTTAAATCTTCCCACAATTTACTAGGATATGTATTTTATATATATATATTTATCTCTAGAACTTCTATTTTCATATTTATGTTTAGTTTTTAAAGCTGGGGGGAGCTTAGAATCATGTAATCACACTGTATTATTTTGTAAATAATAAACCTGATACCCAAAGAACCGAAGTAACTTTCTCAAGATCAGATAAAGGCAAGAAGAAAAGTATGAATTCATCCTAGATCTACTGACTAAGGATCTACTGACTAAGGATAAAGTTTTGCAGCATTGGAGAGCTCTCATAAATACCTGTATATGGCTGACTCTTGTATTTGATCATTCCATGACTGTGTTACCAAAAGTTTCCTTCATGGGGATTGAATTAACAATAGCATATATATTTTTTAAAACAAAGCACGTACATCCTGGCTCTAAGTAAGGTGATATAAAGTATAATTTTATATAGAACTTATTTTGAGAATCTTCAATATTCATTTATATTATGAAAGTATACTAAAGCATCCCTAAAACCAGATTGTGTATTATTGAATTATAATAATTTCCAAAGATTTTAAGTAATTTAACGGTCCTTTACTTGTCATTATTCTTCTGTCGTTATTGTTAGTTTTTTTCTTTGAAGCATGGGCATATGCTTTTGGAATCTAACGGTGAATTGGCTAACAATTTTACTTAAATATAAATATGGAGAAATAAAAAAAATAAATCTATCTCCCTCTCTCTCTCTCACGCATACACCCCTCAAATGATCATTTTAAACCATGTGTTGAAACATAACCAATATATTCTAAGTGTCAAGTTTAAGAGGTTAAATAAAATTTTAAATGCTATTTCAGTCAGTTTGCATTGGGTAACTACAATGTTCATTTGTATCAGTGATTCATAAGCAATACTTTTAGCTTCAGAACTCTATCATCATGTTAATATAATTATGTTATTATTACTGTCAGTTAAAGCTAATCATTGAAAACAACCTTGTTCAAAAATTATTCAGGGACAATTTGTATTAAAATAAGTTCTTCTCAAGGGAACACAATAACGGGACATTTCTCCTATATGGAAAACAGCCAGAAAAGACAGAAATTCAAAAGGTTATCTTTGAAAGGCGTTAAGGATAAATTAAAAAGATATTCATTCTGTGTAAATTTTTAAAAACTAGTAAAAAACTAGGATTATAACTGGTACTTTTCTTATTCATTGTATCAAGGGAAAAATTTCAAACTTTAAGTGCTTTTTGTTTATTTTGTTGAAAATCACTTTGGTCTGTTTCAAGGCAAATTGTCCATTTCTGTGATCCAGAAATAAAAGTTATTCAAATACCCAAGGACTTTCCTTCTAATTGCCTAAATGATTGTGAGACTATTGCTACTTTCTGAGCTGTGGAGTTACTATTATGATATTGTCCAAACTCAAATGCCTGCAGGGAGAGTCAATGTTTTATCTATGTGTAATGTCCATGATGTAAATTCTAAGTGCAGGCAGTTAAACAGACTTGGTGTTTTTGTTCCTTTGTTTGTATCATTTTTCTTTGCCTTAATGTCAGCTAAATGTATCATTCTATCAAAACCTGATCCAGAATGCAAGGAAGATCCATTATATATGGTATGTTGGAATACCTTGTGAATTTTTTATTAGACCAAATTGTTGCAAGTAAGTAGGACATTCTTTTAAAAGAATATGCTTCCATGCTCATGAATTGGAATAATTAATATTGTTAAAATGCCCATACTATACAAACCCTACCAAAATTCCTAAGGTATTTTTCACAAAAATAGAAAAAACAATCCTAAAATTTGTGTAAATCACAAAAGACCTCAAAGAGCCATAGAAATTTTGGAAAAAAAAAAAAAAAGTGAAGCTGGAGGCAGCCCACTTCTTGATTTCAAACTATTACAAAGCTATAGTAATCAAAACAGTCTAACATTGACATAAGAACAAGCGACATAGATCAATGGAAAAAAAGAAAGCCTAGGAATAAACCCAAACATATATGGTTAATTAATTTATGACAAAGAAGCCAAGAATATACAATGGGTAAAAAATAGTCTTTTCAATAAATGGGCTTAAGAAAACTAGACAGCCATATGCCAAAGAATAAAACTGGGCCACTGTATTATGCTACACGCAAAAATCAACTCAAAATAGATTAAAGACGTAAATATAAGACATGAAACCATACAACTCCTAAAAAAAAACATAGGAGATAAGCTCTTTGACATCAGTTTTTGCCACGATTTTTCAGATTTCATACCAAATGCAAGCCAATAAAAGCAAAAATGAACAAGTGGTACTACATCAAACTAAAAAGCTCCTGGACAGCAAAGGAAACCATCAATAAAATGAAAGGCAACCTACAGAAAGGGAGTGACCTTTGCAAATCATATATCTGCTAAGGGTTTAATATCCCAAATACATGCAGAACTCATACAACTCAACAGCAAACAAAACAAACTCCCACAAATAATCCAAATAAAAATGGGCAGAGGAATTGAATATGCATTTTTCCAAAGAAGACATAACAACTGGCTAGCAGGTACATGAAAATGTGCTCAACAGCACTAACCATTGGGGAAATGCAAATCAAAACCATAATAAGATATAACATCTCACATCTGTTTAGAATGGCTATTATCAAACAGACAAGCAGTAACAAATATTGGCAAGGGTAAGGAGAAAAAAGAACCCTTGTACACTGTTGGTGGGAATGTAAATTGGTACAGCAACTATGGAAAAGGGTATGGTTTTTCCTCAAAAAATTAAAAATAGAACTAATTACTATCTGTTCCAGCAATCCCACTTCTGGGTATATACCTGAAGGAAAAGAAAGCACTATCTTTAAAAGATATCTGCACCCACATGTTCAGTGCAGCATTATTTACAACAGCTAAGACACAGAAACAACTAAGTTTACAGTGACAGATGAATGGATAGAGAAGATGTGGTATATATATTGGAATATTGTTAGCCATAAAAAGGAAGGGAATTCTCCTATTTGCAACAACGTGGATGGACTTTGAGAGCATTATACTAAGTGAAATAAATTGGACAGAGAAAATACTGTACACTTTCACTTATGTGTGGAATCTAAACCAAACCAGACTCATAGATACAGAGAACATGTTGGTGGTTACCAGAGATGAGACTTGGGGAGGGAGCAGCTGAAATGTGTCAAAGTGATCAAAAGGCACAAATTTCCAGTTATAGGATAAGTAAGTTCTGGGGAGGTGCTATACAGCATGGTAACTAACGTGAACAATACTGTATCATATCTTTGAAAGATGTTCAGAGTGTAGGTTTTTAAAGTTCTCATCACAAGAAAAAGTTGAAACTATGTGAGGTGATGAATGTTAGCTTACTATGGGAATTAAAAAAAAAAAGATGCTATGATTGATTACTATTTTTTTTAAGATTTATTCACTTATTTTAGAGAGAGAGAGAGCATGAGTGGGAGGGGCAGAGGGAGAGGGAAAGTGAAAACCAAGTAGATTCTGAGCCCAGTGTGGAGCCTGATGCCGGGCTCAGTCTCACCACCTGAAGATCTTGACCTGAGCTGAAACCAAGAGTTGGGCACTTAGTGGACCATGCCACCCAGGTGCCCTTGATTGCTATTTTTTAACAAATAATCTTTGAACTAATAAATAAATGAACTAAAGAAGAACAAGAACTTTCTTTTTATTTATTATTTTTTATTTTTTTATTGACATATAATGTATTATTTGCCCCAGGGTACATGTCTGTGAATCATCAGGCTTACACATTTCACAGCACTTATCATAGCACATACCCTCACCAATATCCATAACCCAGCCACCCCATCCCCACCCTCTCTTCCCCCCCAGCCAGCCCATCCCCCCTCCCTTCCCCCCCAGCCACCCTCAGTTTGTTTCATGAGTTTAGGAGTCTCTTGTGGTTTGTCTCCTTCCTGATCCCATCTTGTTTCATTTCCCTCCCCCACCCCCCACGACCCCTAGGCCTGCCTCTCAACAAGAACTTTCTTAAAAATTTTATATATTTGTGTGATTTTTTTTTCTTAACTGAAGGAGCTATGAAAATCCACCAAGTCATGATATTTTAAATACCATTATAGATATATCCAATCTTATAAGTAAATAATAGTTTCTAGTCTCTTTTTGTCATTTTCTAATTGTTGTTTAATTGTGAAATTTTTACCTATATAGTTATCAACCTAGGTAAAAAGTCAAAATAATATTTTGAAATAGATGAAATTTTCTATGTCTTTTCAACAGTGATACAGAGAATTGGAAAGTAGTACTTAAAATTAAAATATTTTAATTATTTTTGAAGTAAGTATATATAGTTATTTTAAAATTTTCCATTTTTTGGGGTGCCTGGGTGGCTCAGAGGTTAAAGCCTCTGCCTTCGGCTCAGGTCATGATCTCAGGGTCCTGGAATTGAGCCCCGCATTAGGCTCTCTGCTCAGCAGGAAGCCTGCTTCTCCCTCTCCCTCTGCCTGCCTCTCTGCCTACTTGTAATCTCTTTCTCTCTGTCAAAAAAATAAATAAATCTTAAAAAAAAAAAAGAAAATAAAAAAAGAAAATTTGCCATTTTTCTATACTAAATGGTATAAATACTTTCTACATTTTCATTTGTCTTTAATTTCTTATCATAGTCTTTTCCATCCAGATCATACTACCCTAGTGTATGGTATGATGTGAACAAAAAAATTTTTACATAGATTTATTTGTAGACTTATTTTACAACTACTAAAATGCAATCCAAGAAGGTAGTAGGACAAAAATTAATATATAAATAACATTCATTCGTGGAAACAGCATTCAGTTAGAATTTATAATGGAAGAAAGAACCCAAAATTTAGTATCATCTGGAAAAATAATAATATAATTTTTCCAACATCAGGATGGTATTATTTAAAACCACAACAATATAGCCACCAAAATAACTGAAAAACCAGTTAACAGAAGCCTACATAATAATGGTTTTATTTTTCTAACATAGTAAACATGCAATATATGAGCTTTCTAGGTCTGGTGAAGTGGCTCAACTATACCAGCAGTGTCCCAAGCTCTTTTATCCTTTCTGTTTCACTATGTGTAGTATGTGTCTTTGTTTGTATATTTAACTTGTAATCACAATCAAGCTGTTGTAGATAAAGCAACAAATAAAATTGTTCAGTGCACAATAGACACACACATCACATTAGTGCATATAGTTATTAAGGATGTAATAAAAATAATATTTTATTCTTCAATGTTCAGGTATTTTTTTTTTCAAACAGCTACCAAATTAAGACATAAACACATATATAATTGTTTGGAACTAAGTACTTAAACAAAACTTTTTTTTTTTTTTTTTTTTAGGTATAAGCATTCTGAAAAAATTACAGAGACACTAAAGGCACTGTAAACTAATAGAATTTGGAGACTTTTCTATAAGGTCAACTTCCTATGGAAAGGAGTCTGGTAAGTCAAGTTTTTACTTTTTGTAGACTCAGTAGAAGCAGGCCGTAAATGGAAAGGTGGGACTTGAATATTTTCACCTTTTGGTGCTGTCAGTCAACCTTCTACGTATGCCTCTATCCCATTTTCCTATTCCAATAGTTAATAAAATTGAAGTGAAGATCTGTTAGTAGATTTGTAGAGTAAGCAAGACAGCTTCTGTAGCATGCTGGATATACCATCATTTATCAAAGAAGATATTTTGTCACCAAAAAATAAGATAGAATTTTAGTAATGGCAAAAGGATACCCTGTGTGTCTGAAAAATTCATGTTTGAAGAATTCATAGTTATAAATATTTGGCTAATAACAAACATTTTTGTTTTACTAAAGAAAAATCTGCATCAATTGATTTTAACTAGCCTGAAAATCCATTCATTTGTATATAGAATATATCATTGTTTGATTTTATATTGCTAAAATAAAGAAAATATATTTTTTAAGATTTTTTTTTTCATTAATCTCTACCTCCAACATGGGGCCAACTCAAAACCCTGAGATCAAGAGTCACATCTCTACTGACTGAGCCAGCCAGGCACCCCCAGAAATATATTTTTATAAAAACCTAATGGAACAATCACAGTAGCAAGTGTGAAGTACATGATGAGCATTTGATGTTTCAGAGTTCTGGCAACTACACTACAAACCTATTCAGAAGACTTGGCTGCCACTCCACACCAGCCAATCCTTCCATTTACTTTCATAATAGTAAACTATGAGGCTTTTATTTTGTTTTGTCTGTGGAGCTCAGAAAACATGTTTAAATTTCAAGCATTTCAGAAAAATGCCAAGTAATAAATTTGCTATCTTCTTTCCTAGAACACAGTACTAAGAATTAAGTAAATATATAGCTATATCTGCTTTATATTTTATAAGATAAAAAGTCCATTGTGAAACTTCGTCTTGGATATTGTTACCATAATTCACTTTTAAAGGGCTTCTGTGTGCAGAAATGACTGTGATCATATACCTAAAAAGTAACAACTTTTTGTATAAAAATTAGTGTTCTTATCTATTCAAAGAATACTCTTTTCTACTCTGTAGTTGCTTTTTAAAATGGGGATAATGGCTTAATGATTCAGATAAGTTAAGCATAAGCCTAAATAATGTTACCTTACTTTTACAGGGTGTTTTTGTATTTTTCAATGTGTTTTCTGTATCTACATTCACATTTTATCATACAATTTTTCATTATGAGATATATTTACATACTACACATATTTAGTTGCAAGTATTTCTCATCACAAATACTTCAAAAATATATTTTGTTAATTCAAAGTATTCATATATTTATTAGCATCTCTTCAACTCTTCTACCTTCTTTCAAAATGGATTAATAATAGCTATCCAGTCTCACGCAATGAATCTCAAGCTATGATGAATATTAAAGTGATCCAATAATGGTCTTTCACTTTCTATTTCCCATTTGCAATAGACATGACTCAGATCTCTGGCTGAACCCGGAAGAGAATATGTAGGACTCCCCATCAGTCAATGGTCTGCTCTTTTTTTTTTTTTTCTTTTTTCTTTTTGGTGTTATTTTTTAGCTCCCTGGTGAGCTGTGATTCAAGGAGGCTGGAGAAGAACCTTGCGCAGATCAAACTTACAAGAGACTCTGGTATAAAATAGGATACCAGTGAGTGTATTTATAGCAGCAAATGTAACTGACAAATAGGTCAGCATTCCACCAATCTTCTTGCTCTAGACTGATCACTGCATTCTCTTCATGTCAAAACACATACACTCAAACACTCCATAATATCATTAGATGTTTCCTTACGAACACAGAATCAAAAAAAAAAAAAAAAAAAACAGAGTTGATTACATGGAATCAGGGTTTCAGATATGACAGTCACCTGTTTTATCAATAACCCTCGTAGGGAAACAGGTATTATCTCATCTGCCGAGCACCTGAAGCTCTTTGTAGGACTTTGATTTAATACTGACAAAATCTTCCTCTTTTGCTCCCTTCTTGGTTTTTATTAGAACCTTTTGCCAAGTTATTTTTTTTCAATTTTATTATGATAAGAACACGATGTGAACTCTATCCTCATAAGTGTGCATTATTGATTGTACAGCAGATCTCTAGTGCATATTCATCTTACTTAACTGAAACTTTATACCTCTTGTTTAATAATTCCCCTTCTCCCCATCTCCAGTCTATGGTAGCCATGGCCACCAGTCTTTGATTTTACAAATTTGACTATTTTAGATACCTCATGTAAGTGGAATTATACAGTACTTGTCTTTCTATGTTTTGCTTATTTTCCTTAGCGTAATGTTCTCAAGGTTCATCCATGTTGTAACATATGCAGATTTTCCTCTTTTTAAGACTGTATGGTAAGTATTCCATTGTGTGTGTGTGTGTGTGTGTGTGTGTGTGTGTGTGTGTGTGTGTGTGTACCACATTTTCTTTATCCATTATTTGTTGGTGGACATTTAGGTCATTTTTGCATCTTAGCTTTGCCAAGTCTTTTTTAAAAAAGATAACATTCGGGGCGCCTGGGTGGCTCAGTGGGGTAAAGCCTCTGCCTTCGGCTCAGGTCATGATCTCAGGGTCCTGGGATCGAGCCCTGCAACGGGCTCTCCGCTCAGCGGGGAGCCTGCTTCCCCCTCTCTCTCTGCCTGCTTCTCTGCCTACTTGTGATCTCTCTCTCTCCGTCAAATAAATAAATAAATAAATCTTTAAAAAAAAAAGAAAGATAACATTCATTGGTATGTTGGAGCTGGCTGAGAGAGGTTCTGGAAAGGAGATTGTTAAATATTCAGAAATTTTGCAACCTGGTTGTTAAACACCCTTGAAATCCTTCATGCGGGGAGTATTTACATCAGAGAAATTGGCAAATGCCGTATAGCAGGGCTTTTTCCTACTTGCCTCGGAGATCCAGTTTACCAACACCATTGGTGTATCGCTATATCTTTTGATATAGTACACATTGGTACATTATTATATCTATTGATTAGGTATACTTAAATGTTTTAATACAATCAATTCTCTGACTAAAACACAGTCAAATCAATTGCATTTTGGATTTTCCTAAAATTCTGCAGGCATAGATTTATATTACTTACGATGGTTCAAATCTTTGAATTTCACAGGTCTTAATTGTAATATGGCCTGATAATTGATTATAATTTAATTCTGAGAGGGTAAGCTTATCTAGTTTTGAGGGTATATTGTTACCATGCATTTATTACAAGAGTTACCAAAACAAGATATAAAACACAACACTTTAGCTGTCTTTGTGTAAAGATTATAAATTACTTCTTGGTTCAATGATTGTTGTAACTTTCTATTAGTCTCCTGTAAAGGCTAGTAGAAGACTATGTACTGCTACTTCAAATCTCTCATTTTTTTCTGACTTTGACCTCCAGACCTACTTTTATTTTTTATTTTTATGTTAAGATTTTATTTATTTATTTGAGAGAGAGCTAAAGCAATCACAGAGGGAAAGGGTGAAGCAGACTTGTCGCTGAGGAGGGAGCCTGATGGAGGCTCAATCCCAGGACCCTGAGATCATGACTTGACATGAAGGCAGACGCTTAACTGATTGAGCCACCCAGGCGCCCCATAGATCTACTTTTAAAAGACTTTATCTGATTAAGTTAGTCTCACCCAGGATAATCTTCCTTTTGATTTACTTAGAATCAACTGACTTGAGACCTTAATTACATCTGCCAAACCTCTGCATATAGCATAATATAAAATCAAAGGAACGATATTCCATTTTATTCACAAATTCAGTCCCTAGTCAAGGGGATAGGATTATACAAGGCATGCATATCAAGGGGTTGAAAACCTGGGCCATCTTAGAATACTGCCTTTCACACAGAATTGTGTGTCTTTTACAGAAGAGCAAACACAGACATTGCAATGTTAACTGAGGTCATATCAGTATTAATTTGCAGAAGCAAGAATTCAAATCTAGAATGTCTGACTCCAAATACCTTGACCTTATTTTTTAAAGTTTTTATATAAAATCCAGTTAGTTAACATACAGTGTAATGTTAATTTCAGGTATAGAATTCAGTGATTCAACATTTCCATATAACATCCAGTGCTCATCATAAGTACTTTCTTAATCCCTGTCACCTATTTACCCATTCCCCCACCCACCTTCCTTCTGGTACCATCAGTTTGTTCTCCATAGTTAAGAGTCTGTTTCTTGGTTTGTCTATATCTTTTCCCTTGCTTGTTTGATTTGTTTCTTAAATCTCACATATAAGTGAAATCATAATGTATTTATCTTTCCTGATTAACTTATTTCACATAACATAATACTCTCTACTCCATCCACATCATTGCAAATGGCAAGATTTCATTCCTTTTTATGGCTGAGTAATATTTCTGTGTGTGTGTGTATGTGTGTGTGTAAACTCTTCTTTATCTCTTCATTAGTCAATGGATATTTGGGCTCTTTCCATAATTTGGCTATTGTAGATAATAGTACTATAAACATTGGGGTGTATGTATCCCTTTGAATTAGTATTTTTGTATTCTTTGGGTAAATACCTACTAGTGCAATTGCAGCATCATAAGGTAATTTTATTTATGACTTTTTGAGGAAACTCCACACTGTTTCCTAGAGTGACTGCACCAGTTTGCATTCCCACCAACAGCGCATGAGGGTTCCCCCTTTTCCCCAAACTTGTCAATACCTGTTGTTTTCTGTGTTGTTGATTTAGTCTTTCTGACAGGTGTGAGGTGATATTGATGTGGGAGAGCTAGGTTCTTGTCTCATGGAGTTGAAGAATGAATCTCACAGATAAAAGAAAGTGAGTAAAGCAATAGAAGTTTATTAAGCAAGGATACAGAAAAAGCTCTCAGGAGTGAGAGGAGTCCCAACAGGGCTGCCACTAAGGGCTTTTTAGGAATGGTCTTTTACAGAAAGCTAACTAGGGAACTTAAATCTGTTTAACATCTCTATTGATAACATCATTGAGTAAGGACTAGTGATAACACCTTCTTTAATGGCTTACTTCCCTTTAGGGTCGGATAATTCTTGGTTGGTCACAAGTAGCTGTTATAACAAGACCTCACCTCTGACACCTAGGACAGGACGGTCTCTTTGTTCCCTTATCTCTGTTTTCCTTTTATCTCTCACATTTTGAATTTTGTGAGCCTGATCCTATGGCCCCCCCACCTATCTCTCCCTGTGTAGCCATTAGCTTATTCAATATCTCATCGTAGTTTTGATTGGTATTTCCCTGATGATGAGTGATGGTGAGCGTTTTTTCATGTGTCTGTTGGCCATCTGTGTGTCTGTGTGTCTTCTTCAGAAAAAATCTCTATTCATGTCTCCTGCTCATTTTTTTTTTAAAGATTTTACTTATTTATCACAAGTCAGCAGAGAAGCAGGCAGAGAGAGAGGAGGAAGCAGGCTCTCCGCTGAACAGAGAGCCCGATGTGGGGCTTGATCCCAGGACCCTGAGATCATGACCTGAGCCGAAGGCAGAGGCTTAACCCACTGAGCCACCCAGGTGCCCCATTCTGCTCATTTTTTCATTATAGTGTTCATTTTTTGGGTGTTGAATTTGATAAGTTCTTTATAGATTTTGGATACTAACCCTTTATTAAGTATGTCATTTGCAAATATCTTCTCCCATTTTGTAGGTTACCTTTTGGTTTTGTTGTTTCCTTTGTCATGCAGAAGCTTTTTATTTTGATGAAGTCCCAACAATTCATTTTTGCTTTTGTTTTCCTTGCCTCTGGAGATGTATCTAGTAAGAAGTTGCTATGGCTGATGTCAAAGAGGTTGCTGCTTGTATTCTCCTCTAGGATTTTAATGGTTTCCTGTCTCATATTTAAGTCTTTCATCTGTTTTGAATTTATTTTTGTTTGTATGGTGTAAGAAGGTGGTCCAGTTTCATTCTTCTGCATGTTGCTGTCCAGTTTTCTCAACGCTATTTGTTGAAAAGATTGTCTTTTTCCCATTGAATATTCTTTCCTGCTTTGTTGAAGATTATCTGACCATATGGTTATGGCTTCATGTCTGGGTATTATATTCTGTCCTATTGATCTGTGTGCCTATTTTTGTGCCAGCACCATACTGTTTTGATTTAAAATGCAGTAAAAAAATTTTTTTAAAGACTATGTGACAGAGATTGTATGTGACTAACAAAATCTCAAATATTTACTGTGGTCTTTCACAAAAAAATTTGCTGACTCCTGATCTCATGTGCTGCTTCAAGATCAGACTCCTTACTAAGTGCATGTCCTTAGCTAAGTGAGTTACTTAAATCTCTTTGTAAAATGGGAGCTTCATCATCTGTAAAATGGGAGCAGTATTGATCTTATCTCATAAGGTCATTGTGAAAACATACGGATATACATTCGTAAATACCTTCAAATGTAGAAGAAATTTATAAATATTGGCCCTTGATAAATGTCTGATTGAAATATAATCTATAAAGTAAGGCACTTGAACTTAATGAGGGCAATAGCAATCACCTAATTTTACAGAAATAGTAACTTTTCAGATATTGTTGAGAGGCTTAAATAACATATCTGGGTAAAAGTATGAATAAAATTAATGAAAATAAATTAAGTTTACATATGCATGTGGGGTGTGTGTGTGTGTGTGTGTGTGTGTGTGTGTGTGTGTATATACTAGCTCATACTAGCTATGATCTCCTTTGTGACTCCTGTATGCTAGAAATGTGCTAATTATGTTACTTCTGGCACATTTTGACTAGTCCTCAAAATAACTGTGACAGGAAGATTTTTATCAGATCCTAATCCCTGTAAAATAGTTTGAGATCAAGATAAACATGGACGGAGATTGTTGCAAAATGCTTCAAACAACAACACATATAAAAAAAAAAATACAGAATATGGACGGCAGGATTGGGTTACAAAAGAGTTTGAACTGTGGTGCATTTGCAACCAAGACTCCTCTCAGGTATCTGTAAAGTAAGACTAGCCAGCCATTCAAATAAGTTCGAACCTGCAGCAATGGGACCAGGTCTTGTTATCCCCACATGAATCAGTTTTCAGAAAGGGCTGACTTTGGGACAGGCAGAGTCCTCTGGCTGAGAGTAATTCCTGAAGGGAAACAAAATTGTAAAACTTGAATTGGCAATATTCCTAGTAAGTGGGGTCTTCCTTAAAGGAGGATCTTTGTGGTATACCACAGCAATTATTAAGCCTAACCTTCATGCAGCACAACTTCATATACCAAGCTGGCCTTGGACAAGGTCTTTAAAATTCTGGTTTATCTCTTACCTGGGGAAATTTACATGGAGAAGAATAGTGAGACAAACTATAGCCTCCGTGTCAGCAGCTGGCAGTAAAACGTAAGTGATATTTATTATCTTTCTTCTTTATTACCCATTTCAGATGCCCTTCAACCTCAACTAGCACATTGACTAGTTTAAGTGGCATATAGGGGATCCGAGCCCCTGATCACCATTCCTTTCTCAGGTTTTCGCTGGCACAGTTGCTTATTAACCATCAAAATTTGTCAGTAAAATGCCAAGAGGTACTCCATGGGCCACATAGATGCCAAATATATTTTTCTCTATCCTTTATGTAACATTAACCCTACTTTATCCTGATAATCAAACACATTTACCTCTGCCAGGCTGGTTACTGCCCTCCTTGATCTGTCTCTTGCCACAAAGAGCCTGAAGAGTCAGCACAATCACAATCAAAATGCCAGGACTGGAGGGTATTATGCTAAATAAGTCAAACAGAGAAAGGCAATTATCATATGGTTTCACTCATATGTGGAATATAAGGAATGGCGCAGAGGATCATAGGGGAAGGGAAGGAAAACTGAATGGGAAGAAACCAGAGATGGAGAGAAACCATGAGAGACTCTGGACTCTGGGAAACAAACTGAGGGTTACAGAAGCTAGGTGGGTAGGAGGATGGGGTAACCAGGTGATGGGTATTTTTTTTTTTTCAGGTGATGGGTATTAATTAAGGAGGGCATGTGATGTGATGAGCACCGGGTGTTAGATGCAACTAATGAATCATTGAACACTACATCAAAAACTAATGCTACTTCTACTTCTAAATTTATAGGAAAAGGCAAATGGACTACACTGGACAAGCTGATATGGGGGGGAAAAAAGAGTTAAATTGGAGAACTTGCCTTACCTAATTTTGAGACATTTTACAGAACTACAGTAATCAAGAAAGTGTGGTTTTCATGTAAAGTTAGACAGAGAGATCAAGGGAATGGATTAGAAAGTCTGGACATAGACTTTGTCTTAGTCCACTCAGGCTGCTATAACAGGATATAATAGATCTCATTACTTATAAACAAGAGAGATCTATTTCTCATATTTGGTGGCTGGGAAAGCTAAGACCAGGTGCCAGCAGTTCCAGCGTCTAGCAACAGCTTACTTTCTGCTGTACAGATGCACTCACAAGTGTTCTCACAAGGGAGGGGGCAAGGGAGCTCTCTGGGGTCTTTTTTTTAAGGGTACCAATGCTATTCATGAAGGCCTGTCCTCATTACCTATTCACCTACCAAAGGCCCCACCTCCTAATACCATTACATTGAGGGTTAGATTTTTCACTATTTTGTAATTTATTATTATTGGAAGCCATCTAAATGACAAAGGCTTAGCCATTTTATAGTTATTGAGAGAATTCTATGCAGCTTGGAAAGGTATCTTTGAATAAAACGAGGTAAAAAAAACAGTATGGAAGGTCTGAGGCCATTATTTTCATAAACAAAAGATATATGAAAATGCATATGTTAAAAATTCTAGAAGATATATATATATCAAAATGTTAACATCATTTTTTGTTATGAAATTGTGAGTGATTTTTGCATTCTTATTTATATTTTTCTGTATTTCTCCTTTTCTTTTAAGTGGGTATTTATTACTTAAAAACAAAAAAGAGGGTTTTCCTTGAGGCTACCTATTTTAAGATTTTATTTATTTATTTATTTTAGAAAGAGAGAGCACACGCAGGAAGGAGAGGTGCAGAGGAAGAGGAGCAGAGGGGGATGGGAGAGGGAGAGAATCCCAAACAGACTTCCTGCTGAGCATAGAGCCCCCACTCAGGGCTTGATCTCACCACACTGAGATCATGACCTGAGCTAAACCAAGAAACAGACACTTAACTGACTGAGCCACCTCGGTGCTACATGCTAGTGACTATTTTTATGTTAAATGTCCTAAACATATTATCTAGATTTGTACAGAACAAAATTTCTTAGGTATATATTTAAATTGCCTCACATCAAGAAATTTTTAACGATAGGAGGGGCTATATAAAGCTCTAAGTATTTGCTGCATGCCACATATTGCAAAATCTTTTGTTTTTGGAAGTGATGGAATTATAATTCCTCCATTCAAATTAGACAGACCTATCGCTTGCTTTAGTTGATAAAATGTAAGTACCCATGAAATGTGACTCTTCCTAGTGGAAGCTTTAGCAACCAGATGTGAATCACCATGTTTTTTACCTGCTCTGCAATAATCCAATTTGTGGCTATTCTCTCAGCCCCAGAACATGGAGATAGGAGACCACAGATCGAACTTCTTAGCCAAACTACAAAGAATACATAAAGTGAAGAAGAAATTACCTTTCGTGGTTTTATCATATCATCTTCTTCCTCTCATCAAATATAGATATTCCCTAAAGAGATTTGCATATCATAGCAATATGACATTTCTACTTCATATCTGGACTGAATAGATCACTTTATTACAGATTATAGGGGTTTACTATAAAAGAACTTCCATGCTACCTGATGTAGTTTTGGAATAAAGGTGAGGTTCCGCGGGGTGAGGTCCGGAGCCCACGACCAAGAAAGAATTTTTGAGAGTCTTTGGTGCAAAATGTTGGTTTATTAAAGCAAAGGGACAGGACTCCTGGGCAGAAAGGGCTGCTGCCCCAGGGTTGTGAAGAGTGGCTGATTATATACTTGGCAATTGGGGGAGGTAAGGAAAAGGGAGGTTTTGAAAAGAACTTTCATGTGCTAAAGAAGACCTATAATATACTAGAGGCCTTGCCATTGTCAAGTTAAAGTTGTTTTCCCTTCTAGCAAGGCATTAACAGTAAGATAGGACAGTTGGGAGCTTCCTGGAGGAACATTACACTTTGCCCACTCCAAGTATCCATCAATGGGCCGCAGATTATAAGGATAGTTAATTCTATCTACATTCCCTTCTGGAAACTAGGCCATTGGTAGAAATGCTTTGTTCTTATAAATTTCTAAAATGTTTGTAAACTGAGGGAGACTCCCAGGATTTTGATCTCTATAAGTTAACTATTTATTTTCCCTTTAGGGCAGCCAGGAGTGCCCAGGAATGTCACATAAATCCCGTTGCTGGGGGGGGGGGGTTATTGGGTGTCAGCTTCTACTTGTCCTCAAGTAGCCTTCTGCTCCCTCATCACTACCCTTCAAACAACTCTGCAAAAGTTAATTTGAAACTTGCAATACTTAGATTTGAAGAGTGTTTGAGAGTGAACAGTGCTAAATACAGCTTTTTTCTGCCATCATGGTTTAGTTAACAGTTAGCTGCTCTATTATTATGTTATTTTTATATGAAAGGAAGAAGAATCAGGGAAATAGATTTTCAGAACAGATGAGGCAGAAAAGAGTTTTGTAGCAATAACTGGCATTATGAAAAACAAGGAAAAAAAGGAAGGAAATGACTTTAAATTAGAAAGATACGAAAAAGTAGATGTGAAAATATATGAAGAGAAGGTGTTGTGCTGATATATTTGAAGCAAAGATTCTTCCTGAAAAGCAACCAAGGAAAAAATTACATATTTAGAAAGAGTAGTTTGAAAAGATGTTTTATATAAAAGAAGTCAAAAACTAATAGGCAAATAATTCTTGATTTAAGTAGAAAAATGACAAAGAATCAGGAATGGTAGTCAAATTATAAGTGAGGATGTAACTTTCTTTTGTTCTTCATTTTTGTGTTGCTCTGATTGTCATCTCCAACTTCTCTTCTTCCATTTTTGTTTACTATTATAACCAGATATATTGTATTTTTGGTGTTCTTTACTATGCAAAACCTTGGAATGATAATGATAAAATTGCTGTTTCTTTCGGTGTTTTGATTTTTTTTAATTGAATATTTTTTTCTTGTAAGTCAAATTAAAGATTGTATTTTGTTTCTTTTGTTGATGGTAGCTTTGCATATCTGAGAAAGATATAGAGTACATAATTTTATTTTTCTGTATAAGTCTTACTATTTAGTTTGTCTTTAAATTTTTGTGAAGGAAATTACTTCATTATTCTTTAGGTTTCTTATTAGCCTTCTTTTATTTTTCTTTCTCTTCCTCATTTTCTTCATCCTTTTTTTTTTTTTTTAGAGGTAAAAAAGGCAAAAGGTGAAATAGAAAGAATCGGTACAATCCCAGTTAACTACAAATTCAGAAATGTAGGACTATAGTACCAATTTGTTATAAATATGAAAGAACAGCGTAATTTTTGACAGTTCAGGATAATTAAAAAGTTTGTTAAATTCTTTTCCCAAATAATCCCCAAGCAAGTATAAGAATATAGAAAAGCATATTATAATAAATATTGTGACAATATTTTGTTCCACTGAAAAATAGTTATTTTTCTGCTCAGAGTTGTGAGACATTGGTGAGCTTGAATCAAATCAAAAGACTATCAGGAATACAACTTAAACTGTGCAAAAGAATGCTTGCAGCATTATAGCAATAAATAAGGCTGTTAAAAAACACGCACTCACACACAGTCAATTAAGATATTGGATAATAGGTCCTTTGTGTTCAGGTAACTAAATAAGCTATTCATTTAAAATATTCATTAGACCTCCTTTGTTTTCATTCACACTCAAGGATTTCAAAGAAAATGACAATATTACTGCTTTCTCTAAATGATCTTCTTCTATTATGACTTATTGTAGAGCTCTATTTTACTCATCTGCTTATGATAATGATAATGCTGGTTTCTCTGAGGGTAATAAAAGGAAATTACATGAGACTTACCCTCAATCCCTTGTGATAATTCTTTTCTCCAGTCTATAGCATTCATACTTGAGAAAATGAAACCCAGTGCTTATTTTTATGTGGTGACTACCATCATAGTTGTTTTAATGTAATCACATTATTTACCATCTGTTTTTTGTTTAACCAAAATTGATTTTCTGTATAGTTCATTTGGACACTTGAGACAAATAAGCTATTTATTTGTGTCAGTTTAATGTCTTAGCTACTAGAATTTTAAAAAGAAAATATTTTTCACAGGACAATGTATTTCAAATAGCCTTGAATGCAATATATTGTTGAACTATGCCATTTTATTTTATAGTTTCTTAAAAGGGGTATTATGTATATGGTTCATTGTTTTCAAGGCCTTATATCATAATAAAAGTGACAATTCATTGTTTTAAAATGAACATTGATTTTTCGTTTTTTTTTAGGGTAAACTGAAAAAAAAACAAAAAGAAACAAATGAGGCAGGGTATTTTCTAATGGCTCAAAGCTGTTTCACTTTACATGACCTTCTCCAGACCGGTTAATTCTGTGGTCACATAACATCACTATGGGAAAAGCTTAAGGATGCTTTAATTGTTTCTATATTGGACTAAATTTAACATAATACAGTATAACTATGCATAATAAATTATTTACTTATCGGTGTTGTGTCCATCAGCTAAAGACCACTAGTGTCACACAGTTAGCCAAACATGGTTGGGTTGATCATTTTCTCCAATGAGAAGGAACACTGTGGGGAATAGGGAGGAATATTAGTGAGAGGCTCCCGTGCTGCTTTTTAAATGATTTGGGCCTATGATAGGGGGATTTGGAGATGGTTCGAGAGAGTGATTTTTTTTTCTCTGTTTGTTTTCGCTTTTTGTTTTCTGAATTGGATGCTTTCAGAAAGTAAGAATAATTCTATCATCTGCTACTTTAGTTTCATTCAGTGGATAAGCAAAATGGAGCTAGGTTAAAGCTGCAGTCACTAAAGAAGTAACAAACAAATTAGCTGGAAAAAGTTTTTCAGTCATATGTGTGTTTTGCAAAGGGTTTTTGTTTTTATGTGTGAATGGACATGCTTATACAACAATCTTGTGTTTTTATCTGATGCTCTGTGAAGTTTTTTTATGTTCAGCAGGAGAATGTCATGACCTCCTTTAGTCCCAGATCAGGTGGCAGCTTTCAGGGTTGAGTGCAATTCTCTTTCTTATATGTTTGCTTCCAATGATATTGTTATGGATTAAATGTTTACGTCTCCCCAATTTCATATGTTGAGGCTCTAACTCCCAATATGATAGTATAAGAAGGTGGGTCATTGGGAAGTAATTAGCATTAAAGGAGGTCATGAGGGTAGAGTCCCCTTAATAGTATTACTGCCTTTATAAAAAGAGGAAGACAAATCAGAGTATTCTCTCTCCACCACAGGAAGATACAGGAAGAAGGAAGCCATCTACAAGCCCAGAAGAGGCTTCTTATCAGGCAGTGAGTGTGCTGCCATCTTGATCTTGCACTTCCCAGAAAAATAAGCCTCTGTTGTTTGTGCCACCCAGTCTATGGTATTTTGTTATAACAGTCTGAGTTGACTGAAACAATGATCAAATGTTTAATTCTTACATGCATTATTATAAAAACTAGTAATCACCATATGATGTTATGATTTATATTCATCTTTTATATAAAATTATGATTGATTATCATTAATTGATAATACCATTAATCAATTACCTGTTTGGGATGTTTTGTGGTGTCACATGAATATTGACATGGTGTAGCAAGGGAGAAATCAGTTTTCACTTATAATCAAAATATAATGTGACTCTTCCAGCCAAGGAATATTTAAAAAAAATCACTCCCAGCCCCTACAACACACGGAAGAATATGTGGATAAAAGAAGACAGAGAATAAAGGACATATAGGAATAAAGTCTATAGGGTAAGGAAACAGAGCTACAAAATCAGAACATTTTAATAAAGAAGGGGACTAAATATAAAAAATAATATATATAGGAATAAAAGAGAGTTCTTTATGAATCAGTATTAAATATTCAGTAATTTAAAACTGTTCTGAGTAAGTTTTTAAATAGACACAGCACAGTTTAGATCAAGAGTCTTAAATAATAATGGCATACTGAAAAGTGAATGAGATAGCAAATGGCATAGTTCTGATGATTAGGGCAAGAATAAACAGGCAACTGTGGTTAATGATTATCACTATGCTTCTACTGAGGCAAATAGATATTGATATCAGAACTCAATATATTTTTTTAATTCCTTAATATAAAATGTTATTTCTTACTATCAGAATGTTTTCAGCCTTTTTCAATAATCCATTTTGAGATATGCATAAATCCCAAGATTAAAAACCTTTTGAATTATGGTTAACTATATCAGCTAGTTCAAGAAAACCATATATTCTAGTAAAGATCTCGATACCCAGAATGGAGAAAGTATAAGCAGCAGCCTTTACATAGTTTGTTAGTGCAACTTATTTCAGCTATGTATGCAGATCATGAAAGCACCACACAAGTAATGAAATACAAATATGGAATCAAAGATGAAGAAAATGCATCGTGTGTGTGTGTGTGTGTGTGGTCACACAGTGAATAAAATCAGGATCACATCAAATCAAATGAACACTCATTAACATAGTTTATCTGTAAAATATAACAGTAAATACCAATTGAGTGGTATTTATGTGATAATATGATAATACTCATCAAATTGCTATAAATATTTGTTCATTTATCATATAATCATTGAATATTTGCCATACCCATGTGTTTAGCATACTTGCTAGTGTGCCAAATGCTGCTGCCCAAATATGTTTTTTTTTCCCCAATATGTTTTTTCCATTTGGTAAAATAAATAAGATGTAGACACAAACTCTTGCCACATTAGATAGAAATTGACATATGTTAGAATGGAAAGGAATGAAGGAAAGAAAGACATTATCCTATATAGGCAAAAAAGTAAAACAGTAAGAGAAAAAGAAGGGACATTTGAGTCAGGCTGGAAAGATGGTGAGTCAATGACTTTTGTACATTTGGAGACCATAAGGAGGACATTCAGTATTATGAAAGGAGCAAGAAAAACAAAACAAAACAAAAACAAAAACATGGAGGCAAGGAAACTCAGGGACCCAGAAAATTAAGTAAATTTTTAGTTAATTTTGTTTGTTTTTGCTTTCTGTTTGTGTGTGGCAGTACTATATTTTAGTTAACATCAGGGTATTTGGTAAGTCTGGCTAGAAGTTTATCAATTTTATTAACTTTTCAAAGAACTAGCTCCTGGTTTCATTGATCTGTTCTATTGTGTTATTTAAGTTTCTATATCATTTATTTCTGCTCTCACAAATGAGAGAGGAGAAATAACAACTATTATCAAGAAATACAAACAATTGTAAGAGAATACTATGAAAAACTATGTCAACAAATTGGACAACCTGGAAGAAAAGGAAAAATTCTTAGAAACATAAACTACCAAAACTGAAATAGGAAGAAATAAAACCTTGAATAGACAAATAATCAGCAAAGAAATTTAATCAGTAATATAAAAACCTCCCAAAAACAAAAGTCTAGGGCCAGATGGCTTCACAGGTGAATTTTACCAAACATTAAATGTTTTCTTAAAAGAAGAGTTAATACCTGTTCTTCTTAAACTATTCCAAAGAATAGAAAAGGAAGGAAAACTTCCAAACTCATTTTATGAGGCCAATATTACTCTGATACCAAAACCAGACAAAGTCTCCATTAAAAAAGAGAACTACAGGCCAATATCCCTGATAAACATGGATGCAAAAATTCCCAATAAAATACTAGCAAACCTAATTTAACAGTACATTAAAAGAATCATTCACCACGATCAAGTGGGTTTTTTCCTTGGGTTGCAAGAGTGGTTCAATATTTGCAAACCAATCAATGTGACATACCACATTAATACAAGAAAGAATAAGAACCATAAGATCTTTTCAATAGGTGCAGAAAAAGCATTTGACGAAGTAAGACATCCAATCATGATGAAAACCCTCAAACAAAGTAGGGGTTATAGGGAATACATCTTAATGTAATAAAGGCCATTTATGAAAAACTCACAGCTAATATCATTCTAAATGGGGAAAAAAATGAGAGCTTTTCCCCTATGGTCAGGAACAAGACATGGATGTTCACTTTCGCCACTGATTTAACATAGAGTTGGAAGTCCTACTCGCAGCAATCAGAAAACAAAAAGAAACAAAAGGCATTCAAATCAGCAAGGAAGAAGTAAAATTTTCACTATCTGCAGATGACATGATTATCTATACAGAAAATTTGAAAGACTCCACCAAAAACTGCTAGAACTAATAAATGAATTTGGTAAAGTCACGGGATATAAAATCAACATACAGAAATTTGTGGCATTTCTATACACCAATAATGAAGTAGCAGAAAGAGAAATCAAGGAATCAGTTCCATTTACAATTGCACCAAAAACCATAAGATACCTAAGAATAAACCTAGCCCAAGAAGTGAAAGACCTGTACTCTGAAACTATAAACAATGAAAGAAATTGAAGATGATGCAAAGAAGTGGAAAAACATCCCATGCTCATGGATCGGAAGAACAAATATTGTTTAAATGTTTATATTACCAAAAGCAATCTACACATTTAATGCAATCTCTATCAAACTACCAGTAGCATTTTTGACAGAGCTAGAACAAACAAATCTTAAAATGTGTATGGAACCACAAAAGACCCCACAAAGCCAAAGAAACCTTGAAAAAGAAAAGAAAAGCTGGAAGCATCACAATTACAGACTTCAAGTTATAGTACTAAGCTGTAATGATAAAAACAGTATGGTATTGGCACAAAAATAGACACACAGGTCAATAGAACAGAATAGAAAATCCAAACACAAACCCATAACTATATGGTCAATTAATTTTCAACAAAGCAAGAAAGAATATCTAATGGAAAGAAGATGGTCTCTTCAACAAATGGTGTTGGGAAAACTGCACAGCAACATGCAGAAGAATGAAATTGGACCACTTTCTTATTATACCATACACAAAAATAAACTCAAAATGGATTAAAGACCTAAATGTGAGAGAAAACCATTAACATCCTAGAGGAGAACACAGGCAATAACTTCTTTGACATTGGCCATAGCAACTTCTTTCTAGATATGTCTCCTGAGGCAAGGGAAACAAAAACAAAAATAAACTATTGGGAACACATCAAAATAAAAAGCTCTTTCACAGTGAAGGAAACAATCAACAAAACTAAAAGACATCCTATGGAATGGGAGAAGATATTTGCAAATGGCATATCTGATAAAGGGCTTATATCCAAAAAATATAAATAACTTATAAAACTCAACTCCCCCCAAAATGAATAATCCAATTAAAAAATGGGCAGAAGGCATGAATAAACATTTTTTGGAATAATACATACAGATGGCAAACAGACACATGAAAAGATTCTCAACATCACTCATCATCAGGAAAATACCAATCAAAACTACAATGAGATATCATCTCACACCTGTCAGAATGGCTAAAATTAACAACACAAGAAACAACAGATGTTGGCAAGGATGGGGAGAAAGGGGAACCCTCTTGCACTGTTGGTGGGAATGCAAACTGGTGCAGTCACTCTGGGAAACAGTATGGAGATTCCTCAAAAAGTTAAAAATAGGGGCACTTGGGTGGCTAAGTTGGTTAGGCATTTGCCTTCAGCTCAGGTCATGATCTCAGGGTCCTGGGATGGAGCTCTGTATCAGGCTCCTGGCTCAGCAGGGAGTCTATTTCTCCCTCTCCCTCTGCCCCTCCGCACCACTCATGTGCTCTCTCTCTCTCTCTCCCTCCCTCTCTCTCTCAAATAAATAAATACAATCTTTAAAAAAAAAAAAGTTAAAAATAGAACTATCCTGTGATCTAGCAATTGCAGTACTAGGTATTTACCCAAAGAATACAATGAAATGTTTATAGCAGTATTATCTATAGTAGCCAAAGTATGGAAACAGCCCAAGTGTCCATAGACTGATGAATGGATAAGGAAGCAGTGGTATATATATACAATGGAATATTACTCAGCCATAAAGAAGAATGAAATCTTGCCATTTGCAATGACGTATATGGAGCTAGAGAGTATTATGCTAAGCAAAATAAGCCAGTCAAAGAAAGACAAACACCATATGATTTCACTCATATGTGGAATTTAAGAAACAGAACAAATGAGCAAATGGATAAAAGAGAGAGAGAGAGAGAAGCAAACCAAGAAATGAACTCTTAAGTGCTGAGAACAAATTTTTGGTTACCAGAGGGGAGACAGGAGAATGGGTTAAACAGGTGATGGGGATTAAGGAGGCACCTGTGTTGAGCACCAGCTATTGTATGAAAGTGTTGAATCACTAAACTGTACACCTGAAACTAATATTATACTGTATGTTAACTAGAATTTAAATAAAAACTTAAAAATAAAAAGCCCAGCATGACTCTGAATTAAATATGAGTGTAATGTCTACATGTGGATGTAAAAAATAAGGAATAAAAATGAAACAAAATTAAAAAAATAAAAATAAAAAACAATTTAAAAATGGAAAAAAAATTACTGTATTTTAAAATGTCAAAATCTTGTAAATTCTCAGACTGCACAAAACATGCAGCAGGCTGAGTTTGTCTTGTAAGCTATACTCTGTGACCGAAGTATAGACTAGACTGAAAGAAACTACTTTCCTTGCCCCTGGTTACCTGTAATGAAAAATGCTAGAAGAGAATATTCTAACCCCTTATTGAAAGTTCTTTGTACTATATTGTTTGTTGTCTCTATAAACTAGAGATAACACTATCATTAAGTGGTCTTTACTTATTATTATAAAATAAAATATTCAAGAAGACAATACTAAAATGCATCTTAAAGTTCTTAGGAGTTAGAGATTAAATGTTTGAAAATCACTTTCTCACAATAAAGATGGAAATATGAATCTTAATATCAAATTATTATGGTTACATAGGTGCTCTCATTTAACCAAGAGATAATGATGTTGAATACATGACAGTTTATAACATGATCTTATGTCTACACAGAGATAGATTTTTAATCAGAAATCACCAGTCCTTCAAATTTAATGCTTTAAGTACCATTTTCAATTAGCAATAACACTCTATGTGTCCAATTAAATCTCAGTTAAATCTTTATTTGAAATAGTAAGTGTGATGGAATGTCCAGCAGGTAAGATGTAATATTTACACAGTTTGAAGATTTGTGCTGGAGAAAAGAAGAAACTTAGTGCTTGGAAAAGCAAATTTTGTTTTATGACTAATTTGTGTTAGGCATATGTCATGCTTACTGCTAATTAACACATATTAAATCAGAAGTATAATCAAGTGAGTTTCTATATTTCTATTACATATTTAAATATTTATATGCATATATATATACTTTTATACAGTTATATATTTATGTGTATACTTATTTATATGTTTTCAATATATAAATAGAAAGACTTGAACACAAAGGTAAAGAAGCCTATAGTTAACTATTTGCCACAATTTGTCCTGTCTACGAACTATGTCAGGTAAAAAACAGTTACTGTTTTGCAGTAACATGCAGTAAAATGGCAAATGAATTGGTTTTACTAGTGTGTATTAAAAGAAAGATCTTGCAAATCAATGTTAAATAAATATACTGATGAAATCATAATACAATACTATAGGGAAGAAGTTTAGAAATCATCTGGTATAACATAATATCCAAATGAATTCTTACACTTTTTTTTTTCAAATTCTGTTCTTTAAGGCTAAAACAAAATAATTCACTGAAAAGCATATTCTGTAATCCATAAAGAGGATAGTACATACTGGAAAACAGTAAAACAACCCTACTCTTTTCATATCAGTATTTCCTCCAGCTTCATTGCTAATACCTGGTAATGTTGAAAAAATAACAAAAGAATAAAAAGTATCTATTATATCTTTATTAATCACAATCTCAGGAGATGATGTAAAATCCATGCAATATTAAAATTTTGATCAATACTGTTTCATAGCAAGATTCATATACAGGGAATGGAGAAAACCAGATTCTGGGACTGCTTTGTAGTTTCATTAGCTACATAAATCCCATCACACCCACTTGATGAGTCATCATGCATAAATTTTGATGAGTCTTAAACTCTCTAAACATTAATTTTTTATCTGTGAAAAGATGACATGAGATTAGAGAATCTTTATGAAACTTTTCAGCTCAGAATTCCCAGGGGATGTAGATCTGACTTAAAATTCATGAGCAAGTTTCTAATGAAAAAAGCCCTCAATTTTAATGGAGTATCTTGTATTTGTATTCTGTATAAGCTTGTAGACAAAAGCTGAACTTAGGTATCTGCTCTTCCTGCATCAACTTGATTAAGTCCTTATGGTCTTACTCAAATAGGCAAATAAGTGTGACCATGTAAAAACGTTTCTGACCATGATTCATCCAAAGGTTAGCTCATTCTATTTCCATGTCTGAAGGGTTTATTGACAATTTAGGTAAAGGAATTATGTTTGGGAACATCTAGATACTTCATTTTATTATAAATATTTCTGTTAACATAAACCATAAAATGTATAGTATTGCATATAACTATTATTCAAATATAGGATTCTTTATTTCTGTAGCCCAGAAACCATTATAGTAAGTAATGCTTCATTGGTGGCTTTCGACACCACCCCATCTACTATATCTCTGACTCTCTACATGTGAATCTAATTTGCTCTCTTTTTAAAGGCAATGGTATGTGCTTAGAACATGATTTTGAAATTGCAATTATATTCTCAAATAAGACTTTCAATCAACTTAATCATATATCATGACTAATGGGAAAAGTATAGAATCAAGATTTATATAAGAAAAGTATAGAATCAAGATTTACATAAGAAAACCAATAACTTAAATATCAGCTACATGTTAAATTATTTAGAATAGATTTACATAGTGCTCGTTTTTCAGAATATAGGCATTTAAATGCAGCCCAATACACAAAACCTTATTTTCATAAAAGTAAGTATCACTTCTCTATTCATATTTTGTTGCTCTCTGAAAATATGTATTTTATTTCTCATTTCTAAATAGAAATATTGATAAGAAAAAAATTGAAATCTTACAGGAAGCTTTATTTCCCAAAAGACTGGAACTAATCAAAAGCATTCCAGAAACTACCTAGACTTTCATAATTTTACTTGAAATATTTTCAAGTTTTCAATCTTTTTTCCTAGATGATGCTGAGTATTATTCCAATAAGATCACAATTTTCTTGATTGAAATAATGTCATTTGTGATATTTAAAAGGGGATATATTTTATTCAGGAGGATATGACTTGCTTCTTATCTTTTGGTGCCCATTATAATCAGACTCACTGGTGCCATCATTTATAAATATTTATAAACCTAAAAAGCAAATTCAGCAAATTCTGAATGACTACTACGAGAAATTGTCATCCAAAGAAATCTTCCAACTGGTTATTAACCCCATAAGTTGGCTGAAAATAAGATAATGACCCCAAAAAAAGATAATATGATTTCTCCACGCTATTTGTCATTAATAATTTTTACCAGTGGGTTATTTATTGAAGGATAACATAGCACTACATTAAACTGAGGGCATTTTGTCATAAAAATCTCATAATAAAGACAGAAAATTATGATTAAAATACTTTAATAAAAATTATGTAAGTGCTTTGTGATTTCAGGAAATTATATAAAATTATGTAAAACATGTATAAATTGAACATTATTGCAATATATGTTAATATATTAACATACATTACATAATATGTGTAATCTTGCTAATATAATACTGACACAGATTCTAAATATTGAAACCTCTTAGTTGTATCAAATAGCCTGGGGAAAATGAAGACACAAAGCTCTGATTACCATGTACTTGTGCTTGGGAAACAAGGAGCCTGATACCAGAACAGTAGTATATTTGTCGATGAAGAAGATGTTACTAATATGTCACCTATCTCAATGTACTACTAATGACATGCTACATGACGACCACGGGAAGAGCTACTAAAGGGACATGGAGTCAGTGTGGGAATAAAGGGAAGTTTCTTTTCAAATATTCTTTCATTGTGCAAAACCATAAGAAGCAGAGAATAAATTAATTTGGGAGTGAGTGTTAGTACATTTCAATAGGGACTTGTGTGTAAACTACTATACAAACATTTAGCAAGTACGAAATATATTTCTCTCTGCAATATACTTTGATCAAACATACTTTTGTGGGCAACATTTTCTTTGGTTCTTGAGAATTTTAGAGACTTTTCAGTAAATAGTGTTAAGTTACTCTAAACTGTTCACAAATTAAACTACCCATCAGTCTCATTTTCCACGTCCTGAACAAAAGACAAAACACAGCAAAACACACACAAATAAAAAGTCATGATTGAACTACTATACTAGATATTTATAAGTAATTGAATATATCCTTTCTTGCCTGTTATTCCTTATATTGTCACAGAATTTGTACCTAAAGTCAACTTAAAAATTAGATTTTTTTAAACTAGATATTTTAAGCCACCTTTCAATCATTCTTAACCAGATGTTAGGAAGATACCAAAAAGGACAGAAAAACAGCTGGGTAGAGAAAAGGAAGAGATTGATGAATTTTAGTAGAGTCAAAGAAAAGATGTTTTTACTTTCTATTTTTTTTTAGGAGTTTTCAGGGGAAAAAAGAGAAATAAGGGAGGACAAAGAAAGGTAGTTAAATATGGCATTCACTGCACCTACCAATATTAAATTGCAAAGAAATGAATAGGCACTAGGGGAAAAAAATCATTATTTGCCTTCATTCTCTACTGTTTACCAAAAGCCTGGTGGTAAAATGAATGAATAAATGCATGAGTTATAGAATGAATTAAGAAACATAATTTAAGTACTTTTTTATTATTCTTTTGTTTCTTGATGAATTTTTTTTAATTTTTATTAAGTACTTTTTTAAAAAAGAAGTAATTACTGAAGTCTTTAATATAAAATGTAATGTAAATGTAATGTAAAATGTTCTAGGGAATTTGTTTCCTGCCTTCTTCTCCAGCCTGGTCATTTATGCTCACCTATTTGGTCATTATGCTTTAGTCACAATGGCTATCCTCAAACCGGACAAGCAGCTCTTAAGCAAATCTGGAATTCACATACCATTTGACCCTGAAGTTTCTCCCTTAGTCATATATACAAAAGAACTCTTACATATGATCAATGATATGCAGAATTCTAAAATGGTCCCTGAGATTTCTCACCTCTCCTCTGATGTGTATGCCTGCATAATCCCCACTATGAATTAGATGGAGTCACTACTTCGATTACATTATGCAAGGTTGATCTTAAATAATCTGGATGGGCTGGACCTAATCACCTGAGCCTTCTAAGAGCAGAGTTTTTTTTTTCCCCCGTTGGTCCTGAAAGAAAGCTGTCCTGAAAGAAAGCAAACATGGGGGTTATGAACTGTTAGAGGCAGCCTCTGGGAGCCGCCTTCAGGATCCTGGTTGACAATCTGCAAGAAGCTGTGGATTTCAGCCCTAAAACAACAAGGGAATGAATTCTGCCAACAACCAGTGAGGATGAAAAAGAACCCAGAGTCCCAGAGGAGAACTACATCCCTTGTCAACATTTTGACCTTAGCCCGGAGAGACCTTGAGCAGAGAATCCAGCCTTGCAGAGCCTATAGAAACTGCAAGAGGATAAATTTGTGTTGCTGTCATGCTTGTTAGGCAATCTGTTATGCAACATAGAAAATAAGGGAGAGATGAGAGAACTTCATCAAAGCATTAAAGATAATCAAGATATCGTTGGAAGAAGGAAAAGCAAAATAGAGAGGTTACCATTGAGTTCTATGTAGAGATTAGGAATAGCAGACAACAATTTCATGAAGCAACATGGATCATAAAATAGAGTGCAAAGTGAGAAAAAAAGTAAAAGAATGATATACTAGTGTATGTAATACAAAATAAAATATGATTTATGTAAATTGAGAAGAAGTTCTTATAAAATATCAATGAACATTTTAAAAAGGAACCTATAAACAAAAGAGACATTAAGCCCATTGGAACATCTTCATATAATCTGGAGTTTTGGACTTGGGAATCCAAGTAAAGGAAACAATCAATAAAACAAGAGAGGGGCTTTGTGAGGATCAGTAATAACAATGTGCCATAAACTGAAAGATTATGATTAACTCAGCTTCCAACACATGAAGTGGGGGAGAGTCAAAAGTCCTACCAGTTCTTTCCTTCCCTAGGACTAACAATACTCATGCTTTTCTGAAAAGCTTCTACTTGTTCCTAAGGATTTACTTAAATATCACTTTCCCTTAGAGGCTTTCCTGTACTACTTGAAATTGCATTCCTATGGAAATACGCGTCTGACAACATATTACATGTTTCTTTTAAAAACACAAAACACATTTGTAATAATTTTTGTTTAATGTGTTACACGTTTCGTATCTTTAGTCTTTAGTAACTTCCATGAGGGACAGGATTTCTTTTGCTTAGTACTAAACTTCCTCTGCTTATCAATCACAGTGCTCGAAAAATAAAGAATTAATGATTCAAGGAATGAATTACTGTAGGTTGGAATGAATCAAAGCAGTCTTTACTTCCCCTTTTCAGAAGGAAGTGATTTTTGAGCATCAAAAAATGAATATGTGGAAGTGATTCTCATATCCCTCCTGTGCTCTTATTTACTTTAACTCAGGAAAACCTTCATCTGACTGACAAACCAGAGTTTTGAACCTAAAGATCTAAAGTTATAGTTAATAGGGGCCATTAACCCACTGACACCCACATGACGTAATGTTTTGGGTCCCTGTCTTTTTTCTATGATGGCAATGATTTTGGACCTGAAAAGGACTACTTCAGGTAATTGTGTCCAAAATTTAAAAGATATTCCCATAAATATACGTGTCTAAACCTGTCTCTTTTTTCTTTTGTTTTCTAGTGCTTTACAATGGTACACCCTCCTCTGAGCAGTTTCCTCATAGGTATTTATATTCTTTCTGTCTCGGCTTTATAAGAGTTCTGACAACTCTAGAAAATGCATTTCCTCTGGAAATGATGGTTGAATGAAAACTTAAAGGATGTCTATCATATATGGATGTTTCTATTTAAAAGGTCTGTTATAGTCTACATTGCAAAAAAAATCACTTACACAGTTGATCAGTCCATTATCTACTGCACCAGAAATATTTTCAGTAATATATATATTTTCTTTTTGCCACAGTTATAATTGTACAGGTACTTCTTCCCCCCTCCCAAATCAATTAAATAATGTTTCAGATTAAATAAAATAAAAGAGATAAAATCCGATTTATTACCTGGCTTCAGAAAAAAATGAACATTTATTTTATTTCCTAGTAAGGAACTTGGATACAAAGAATGTTAGTATGGGAACAATGAGAAAAATTTCTTAATGGAATTACTTTACTTTTTTCTTGTAAAAAGTGATTGATGACAGAAATATGATCAAATTTATGACATAGTATAACTCCCCTTTTTCAATGCTAAGGCATGAGGAAGTCCCTTTTATAATATGTTTGTCTTTTTTCTCAGTAAATCATAAAAGCAAACAAAAAACAAATAAAGCAATCCTCAAAAAAGCAAATAAATGAATTGAGAGCATTCTATATTCTATACTGTATTTTAAAACATCTTAGAGTACTTTAGAGCATGCTATATTTCTACCATTTTATAGAGATTTCAAAATGCTTACAAATGCTTACTAACAAAGACGAAGATTATTTTTTTTTAAAAATTGAGACCCTAATCAGGAAAAGAACTATTAGTAACTACTCTGCTAAGTACTCTGTGTTCTGTGTCAATTATATCAAATATCACAACAACTTTCCCCTAGTAGACATCCTCAGCCCATCTTATTAGTGAGGAAAATGAAGCTCATATTATTTCATTTTTGAAGTTAAATGAAGCTAGAAAGTTTTAAGGTCATCATTCCACCAAGAAGTAGTATTTGCTTCCCTCATATCTTAGTCTTCCCTGCTATCATGCATTCAGTTAACAGATGTTTATTGAGTAGCTACTATATTTAATATCCTGTTCTGGTCACCAGAGTGGCAGAGGTAGTGAGGGAGTCTGTTTGTAAGTCCACCTTCTGTCTCTTTAAAATGTATCTGGACATAATTGTCTCCTACTTTTGAGTTAAATAGTTCTTCTTCATTAATTATCATGCTCCCTCGAATTTGGTCTCTCTTCTGAGCAAATGTGGTCTACATGTAGTCAGAAAAACATAAACAGATACATAATACTAGTTTTTCCCTTACTATATATATTTTATTCACTCTTAAAATAAATCAGATGGTTGTCATTAAAACACAAAGACCTCTCTCTCCCACGGCAAATGTGGATCATTAAACACCTCTCTAATTTTGTGCTTATGGGTAGCCACAAATTATATAACAAGCTCTCTCTACTGCTGGGGATGTTAAAATATGCCTCAGAAGGCAGCTGGGTAAGGGCTTTTAGATTGCAAATTGATATAGTTTTCTCACTGTTCAAATTGCTTTGAAGTTTTAAATGAAATAGAAAAATAAGAGGAACCAGTTCACCTTTAATAACACAATAATTAAAAGCCTAGTGTATCTACAAGATACAATTGCCATAAGGCCTGTGCCTTCCATTTCTCTATAAATTGAAGAGATGCATCTTGGTTCAGTATACAGCCCAAAATAAGTGCGAGCCAATTATCTGTTTTTAAAAATAGTCCTGGGTCAATTATCTGATGTTTTTAAGTTGGGATTCTCATTCATGCATGAAAAATAAATTATCCATCTGGAAATTTGATAAGAAATCTTTGTATTATAAACTCAAAACCAGATGTATATAAAGTATATATTTTGTTTTGAATCTGGTTAGCCATGGCTTAAATAAAAAGTAAATCCAGACAAACGTCATTACTTCTCAAATTATGTTTTGAACCATTAGCTTATTTCATTTTCAGTGAGTTAACTATAGTGAAAAATACTGCAACTGAAATAAGCAAGTTATTTTCTACATATAAAATTGTTAGATATTTTTGGCATACATCAAAGATGTTTGTTTTTCTTATCATTATTATTTTGATTGACAGTTCCTTTAACACATTACACTGCCAAAGCCAAATAAAACTATAGCTACATAACAGAACAATATAACAATGCCAAAATATTTTCAAAATGATAAATAAAATAAATTTCATAATTATTATGGCAACCATTTCATAACATTAAAATATTCAACTGCGGTTAGAAAGCCAAGCTTTTAGGACTTTCCCAATATCTCTCTTACTATTGAAATTGATAAGAATGTGTTGAAATTCTCCAGATGAGCTAATCATAAAAAGCAAAGGAGGAATTTATAAGTGTAGCACTTGACCTGAATTTAAGTAATCAATTAAGCCCATAGCAGTTAATATCAGAGTTTGTGTTCCCTCAATTTATGACCAAGCAAAACCTCATTTATAAACCTTCAAGCTGCTGGCACATTTACTCATATTTTAAAAATCAATGTCTTTGATCTTATATTGATTTTTTGCTATTTTTTGTAGTTATTTATTTAGTATTTGAGCCAATGCCTCAATGTAGGCATGTCTACATAATTAAAATATATTTCTACCAAAATTAGTCTGAGACATGCCTAAGGCAAACCTCTCTATGTATCTCTGAATGTTCCAGATCTCTTAGACCCTATTGATCCATATTATTAAATATATTTTAAAGATAACTTCACCTACATTCCCCCTATGCTTCTATATCTATTAACCCCAAGTTTGGTTTCACAGGTATATAAGTACAGATTCACATCAGCAATAATTACATCATAGCTCTTAGTATTGTTTGTGCATGTGCATGCACGTGTGTTTAGAAATAAACAGTAATCACTGTTGACGAATTATATTTTAAGAACAAAAACAAAAAGTGAGATATAGTGGCAATACTTTTAAGTAATACCTGATGATTATTTATTAAGTGTCAAACTAATTTTATTTGATGATTTTGGTGATGGTGATGTGGTAATAGTAGTGCTAGTAGTAATAGTTTAGTGATTTTGTGTAGAATAAAAGATTAAAGTGAAAGGAGAATGAAGAAGAGGGATTAGAGAATAAGGAAAAGGGAAGAGGGAGAAGAGAAAGAAAAAAGAGGAATGAAAACCAATTAAAATGAAGTAACAGCCATGAATAGCTTCCTTAGTAGCAATTATTAGCCACTTTAAAAAAAGACAGTATGTACATACATTTTTAGAATCTGTTACCATTTTAATAATTAAACATGTATGTGTATAAAATTCATTCACTTAAATTCAAGTTAATATTAGCCCATGTTATATCAGTTGATTAATTTTTGTTTCATTTAACTGAATATTTAAAAATAATATGTATTGTATTGACTTTATCACATTTTTATTAGTATATTTGACTTAGGCCTCTAGTTCATTCATTTCATGCACTTCATTTAACAAGATGAGACGTTGGGGTGCCTGGGTGGCTCAGTGGGTTAAAGCCTCTGCCTTCGGCTCAGGTCATGGTCTCAGGGTCGTGGGATGGAGTCCAGCATCCGGCTCTCTACTCAGCGGGGAGCCTGCTTCCCCCTCTCTCTGCCTGCCTCTCTGCCTATTTGTGATCTCTCTCTCTCTCTGTCGAATAAATAAATAAAATCTTAAAAAAACACACACACAATGGGAGATGTTAGATATTTTAAATTTCAGTGTGTGGGATGCTGGCACTGCTCTGCCCATATCTCCAGGATTCTTTTACCATTTCCGGGTCATCTTCGGTGTGCTTTTCCCTCCAGGGCTCTCACCAACTCTTCTTCTTCAGAGCAGCAGGTGGGTAGAAGAGTCTGGGAGGTAAGTTGCTCTAAAGCCTGACTCCTTTGTGATAGGGTGGAACAAGCTCTGAGGCAAAACTTCTATTGCGGAGCCCGGGTGCTGGAGCGTGGTATCCTGTCTGTGTACTGTCGCCACCACCTCTAAGTCCCCCTTCTCCTCTCCCCTGACTGCCGCCTCTCAGAAGCACTTTCTTAGCAGATGACCCCCACACACATTTTTGCCTCAGGTCACCTCTAGGGAACCTGACTTAAAACAACCGTGAAACAAAGATATGAATTGAGAAATTAAGTTTTGGTTTTTTTGTGAAAATCAAAATTTAGAAATTGTGTTACTAAGACCAGGAAATACTTAAAATGGCCATATGTAAAAGCCCAGACTGAATTAACAGTTTTTCCTGCTAGTATTGGCCTGGGTGTTTTGGAGGTGCGTGTAGTCGTGATAGTTTTTATTATTACTGCAAAATACAAACCCTCAAAATTATAGGTATCACAAAAGTTGGTGGTACTTTTGATATTATATGGCACCAACAAATTTAATTACTATTACACAAAGATGAAATAAAGTATTTTAAGTATTTAAGAAAATTATGTACTATCTATGTATGTATAATAGAAATGACTAGATCTGTGTTCATATCATTCTGTGTGCCATAATGTTTACATCTAACTTTACTATAATATTTCTTTTTTTTAATTGATGGGCTTTATTTTCTCATTATGGCTTTTCTATATCCTTTCTTTTTTTTTTTTTTTAATTCCAGTATAGTCAACATACAGTGTTATGTGACTTTCTTAGTTGTGGTTTTGCTTTGCATTTCCCTAATGGTAAGCAATAATGATGAACATCTTTTCATGTTTCTGTTGGCCATCTGTATGTCGGAGAAATGTCCGTGCATGTGTTCCGACCATTTTTAAATTGGATTATTTATTTAGTTTTGGTGTTGCATTTTATAAGTTCTTTCTGTGTTTTATATACTAATACTTTATTGGATATGTCATTTGCAAATATCTTCTCCCATTTAGTAAGTCATCTTTGGTTTTGTTATTTCCATTGCTGTGCAGAAGCTTTTTTTTTTTTAAGATTTTATTTTATTTTTTTAAGATTTTATTTATTTATTTGAGAGAGAGAATGAGAGAGAGAGAGCATGAGAAGAGGGAGGGTCAGAAGGAGAAGCAGACTCCCTGCCAAGCAGGGAGCCCGATGCAGGACTTGATCCTGGATTCCAGGATCATGACCTGAGCTGAAGGCAGTCACTTAACCAACTGAGCCACCCAGGGACCCTTTTTTAAAGATTTTATTTATTTACTTGGGAGAGAGAGGGAGAGAAAACACGAGTGGGAGATGGGGGTGTGCAGAGAGAGAGGGAGAAGCAGGCTCCCCACTGAACAGGGAGCTGGATGTGGGACTAGATCCCAGGACCCTGGGATTATGATCTGAGCCAAAGGCAGAAGCTTAACCCACTGAGCCACCCAGGTGCCCCTGTGTAGAAGCTTTTTGTTTAGATGTAGTCCCAGTAGTTTATTTTTGCTTTCGTTCCCCTTGCCTTGGGAGACATCTAGAAAAATGATGCTATGGCTGATGTCAGAGAAATTACTGCCTATGCTCTCCCCTAAGATTTCTATGATTTCAGGTCTCATATTTAGGTCCTTAATCCATTTTGAGTTTATTTTTGTGTGTGGTGTGAGAAAGTGGTCCAGTTTCATTCTTTGGCATGTAGCTGTCCCGTTTTCCCAGCACCATTTGTTGAAGAGACTGTTATTGCATATTTTTGCCTCCTTTGTCAAAGATTAGTTGGCCATATCATCATTCATTTATTTCAGGGCTTTCTATTCTGTTCTTTTGATCTCTGTGCCTATTTTTGTGCCACCATACCTTTTAGATTACTACAGCTTTGTGGAATCTGGAATCTGGAATTATGATGCCTCCAGCTTTGCTTTTCATTTTCAAGATTGCTTTGGCTGTTGGGGGTCTTCTGTAGTTCCATACAAATTTTGGAATTGTTTGTTCTAGTTCTGTGAAAATGCCGTTGGCATTTTGATAGGGATGGACTTTCTATATTCTTTTATATTGCCTTCTCAACAAAAATACTTTATGTGTACTATAATATTTCAATAGGAAAAAAATGAAAGTGAACTTGCCTGGATATGGAGATAGAAGCGTTGAAAATTTCTGTCTCCTCAATTTCTAATTTAAAGCTTTTATAAATTATTTTTTAGCAAACATATTCAAAAATATTATTGATCTTCACTTTGGGCATAGTCTATAGAAAAAATTATTTGTACATTCATAGTTGTATATCCTTTATTAGGAAACTTGGTATCATACACAAATTAGTTTTTAGTCAAGAATGATGAGAGATCCTAATTCTTACTAGAATTTTATAAAGGGAATAATGCACTAAATTATTTACCCTATGTAATAAGTCCAAGGAAAGCTGGCTTAAAACATAGCTGTATCTGAAATTCAATATCTATTATTATCAGGACAGTATTTCTTTATATTCCTTAGCTCTGCTTCTTTTACCCTTGTTGCCATTCCTTTCACCTAATTCTCAACTGGGCTGTTTCTATTCAGTAAAAATGGTGACAGGCAGCACCAAACTTATATTCTGTCAGGTAATAAGTCTATAAAAAGTGCATCCCTTTTTCCTACAAGCTTGACATAAATCCATGTATGACTTTATCAGCTCAGGAGGTCACATAGAGATCTAACCACTATAGATCAAAGGAGAAGTATAACCTAACCTAAGCTGAACCATATACATTAAGAGATGGAGAAGCTCTGTAATCAGAAGGGAAAGTGGATATCACATAGATAAAAGCAAAAGATGTCCAGGATAATATCAGACCCTGGATGTCACCAGGTTAAAGTCCTACCTTCAAATTACTAGATAGTAGAGTGTTCTCACGTATCTAAGAAATTGATGGGAGGCCAGGCAGAAATCACAAAAGAGAAATCCAGGAAATGGAAGAAGGTGGTCAATGTATATTGACTCTTTCCAAGTTGGTGTGTGTAGTTTTACAAGAAAATGTACAGTTGAGTGAATCTGACAAGACCGAAGCAGTTTCTTTTCTTTTTAAAATTTCTAAAATGAGACTCATTGACAGCTCTCTTAATCTTTTTCACTTTTATCCTTATGTACATCAATGTTGATTGCAATGTACCTATTTTCAAATTTACAGCATTCATAATATATGGTGAGATTATTTATTTTATAATATAGACAATAATAGATTGTTTATTCATATTAATTTATTATTTTATTTACCAATTTTGTTTATCTGTTTGGCCAGTATTATTAGCTGCTTACCAGGTATTGGGAACTATTCTTAAGATAGGGCATGCAAAATTGTTAGCACTTATTTTCTCTTCTTAAAGGTCTCAATGTCTAATTATAAGTGATACAGGTAAAATATCTCAACAAGGACTATATTCCACCATAATCACCTTTATAGTACATGTATTTCACACAATATCTGGGACATAGTAAAAGCTCCAGATCTTTCACAAATGGATAAGTAAATGCACAAATGGATAAAATTGGGTGATGGGAATTAAAGAGGGCACATGATATGATGAGCACTGGGTATTATATTCAACAAATGAATCACTGAACATTATATCAAAAACGAATGATGTACTATCCCTTGGCTAATTGAATTTAAATAAAATAAAATTATTATCAAGCATACTTTCTATATATATGAATCATTGAAAAATACACAGAACATTTAAAATACATTTCAACCAAATCATATTTTCCCCAAATTAAAGGGTTAGACTAATATTCATATATGTAACTAATTATTTAATTAGCCATAAATATTCTTTGTCCTTATGTTTTAGAAGGAATTTCATGGAGTGATTTGGATAGCTTTTTTTACTTCAAAAATATATACTAATTTAAAATTATGAAATTGTTTCCTAAGAAAATATATTCTACTGGTATATAGAGATATGAAAATAATTTTATTATCCCTCCATAAAAATTATTACCATAGTATTTACTTATGGACAATGTCACTGAAATGTCCTCTTTGATGGCAGAGAAAACATAGATATCTGAAATTTCACATGTTGGTGTTTGATTTCTCTTCATATCACTTACTTGACATTAAAAAAAGTGATTCAAAAAAAGTGATTGAAATTAGATGAATGTGAGTTCAAGAGATGGTTGGGAATTAACTATTTTGCTTTGATAAGTTTGATAAACGTTAGTACATCATATGTACTTATCAAAAATACTGACTATTTAAAATTTGTACTTTATCCAGTGGAGAGATCTTGGGTGCAATAAAAACAAACAAACAAACAAATAGTTAGAAATTATATGTGTTAATTAGATCTCACTGAGAAGTAGTAAGGTAAAATTTGGAGTATTGAAAATAAGAAAATATAGAAAATAGTTTGGGATATGAGAAACATTCTAGTTATATATAGCACAACATTTTTAGGGGGTATATATTTGTTTGGGCTTTCATAACAAAATACCATAGACTACATGACTTAAACCGAAATTTATTTCTTACAGTTCTGGAGGCTGGAGCGTCCAAGTTCAAGGTCCAGCAGGGTTTGGTTTCTGGTAGTCTATCTTCCTGGCTTATAGATAGCCACTTTGTCCTTACCTGGCCATTCCTCTGAGTAGGCACTGAGGGAGGGAGGCTGAGGGGGAGCTTGGATTGGGGCTCCACGTTATGACCTCATGTAACTTTAATTACTTACTTGAAAGCCTCATCTCCAAATACAGCTGTGATGGGTGTTAGGACTTTAACATTTTGAGAGAATACATTGAGTCCATAATAATGTAAGTGATACCTAACAATAAGATACTTATTTTAATTTTATTCCTGTTTTTCCTTTCCTGTGAGTTCTTAGGGTGTTCGCTCAGTCTCAAAATAATTAAAGAAAATCAAATTTTTTATAGTCAGAATTGTGATTATAGTTAATAAAACCGTATAGCATATTTAAAAGTTGCTAAAAGGGGCATCTGGGTGGCTCAGTTGGTTAAGTGACTACCTTCAGCTCAGGTCATGATCATCGAGTCCCACGTTGGGCTCCTAGCTCCATGGGGAGTCTGCTTCTCCCTCTGACCTTCTCCCCTCTCATGCTCTCTCTCGCTCTCGCTCTCGCTCTCTCTCTCTCAAATAAATAAACAAAATCTTTAAAAAAAAAAGTTGCTAAGAGAGTAGATCTTAAAAGTTTCTGTCACAAGAAAAAATTTTGTAACTATGTATTGTGATAGATGTTAACTAGACTTACTGTGATCATTTAGCAATATGTACGAATATTGATTCATTATATTATACACCTGAAACTAATATAACACATGTCAATTATACCTCAATAAGAAGAATGAAAATAAAATTTTATAATTTACTACACTGAATTTAAGAAATGCAATTTTACACTGTTTTTAAACCAAAATTGCCACAGGAAATACTGTTAATTTCATTATGTATTGATATTTAAGTCCATTAATACTATTTGCAGTTTTTCCTTAAAGCTTTTCTTAAAAAAATATTGGAAAACTTCCATGGAAATTTGAATCTGGACACAGAATAATTTTGTCTGCTGGGGAATAATGGATAATATATATTGGTTTCTGCCTCTTGGTTTCTAGCACAGAGTTTCTGAAACCTTATAATTTCCTAAGTGACAGGAGCATTAGGGGCATCTTTGTTCTGATATTTGGTCTTTGACTCCAGTTCCTGACACAAAACTTCTGAAACCTTTGTAGTTTCCTGGGTCATAGGAATGTCTTTTGTTCTAGTGAGGTGACTGGGTAGCTGCTGGATGGCTCCTGGATAGGGCTGGTCACTGAAAGACCAAGCCATGATTAGAAGCTTGACGATTTCAACTCCAACCCCCACTCTCTCGAGAAGGGATAAGGGCTGAAAATGGAGTTAAATGATTCATGCCTACCTGATTGAACTTTCATAAAAATCCCAATAATAAGGGTTCAGAGAACTAGGAAGGTGAACATGTGGAGGATATGGAAGTTCCTGCATCCCTTACCACATACCTTGACTTCTCATATCTTCCATTTGGATGTCCGTTTATTATACCCTCTTATAGTAAACCAGTAAATATAACAAATGTTTTTCTGAGTTTTGTGAGCCACTGTAGCAAATTAATTGAACCTGAGGAGGGGGTCATTGGAACCTTCACTGTATAAGGTGGTTGGTCAGAAGTCCAGACAACAATCTGGGTTTGGGACTGCCACCTGAAGTGGGGGTCAAGGACAGTCTTATGGGACTGAGTCCTTCCCTGTAACATAGTGTTAGAATTGGGTTAAATTAAAAAAAAAAAAAGAATTGGGTTAAATTAGAGGTCACCCAGCTGATGTGGAGAATTGTGTAGGGGAAAAACCTCCACACATTGGTGACCTGAAGTAAAGTGTTTTGTGTGAGTAGTAAAGGAGACTGACAGGAAGGAAAAAACGTAGGAAAGAAGAACTGTTTTGTTTGTTTGTTTGTTTGTTTGTTTGTTTGTTTGTTTTCCCTACATAGGAAGGGAAAAGCTGAGTTTTTTTTCTTTTTATCCATATTTTCAGTTCTTATACACATTTAGAATTTCTCCATCTTCTTGGAAAATGAAGGTGTTGTCTTTGGATCTTGCACAGAATACTTGAACTGACAATCAATAAATACAATTTTTGCCATTGGTACCTTGAAAAGTTATTTGACTTCTTAGCTTCCTCCGTTAAACAAAGAAGGTGAACATACAAGGTATATTATCTCTTTATTTATATTTTCTGAAATATATTTAAGAATTTACTTCAGCTCCTGCTTTTTTTTACCGTTCTCTAATTTGCTCTATTCCTCAAAATTGCATATTCCAATAAGATAATCACGTATCCATAAGATAGTTTCATATGAGTTCAAGTCAGCCCTAATTTTTAAAAGAACCTTAACAAGATCAGTAGCCCTCATTGCCCAGTTACTTAGACCAAAGTGATATTTCCTGAATGTTAATTCAGTGGGTCAGCTACTGATTCTGGGTTTTTGCACTGAACCATTTCTTTCCTAATCCTTCCTTCCCAGGCACTTGCATTTGGTCCTTCTGATGGAGAAAAGAAGGATTGAAAGGTGTAAATATTCGTTATATTATTATTGTCTTCCAAGATCTCTGATAATCACTTTAAATACATTATCTTTCTAACTTTTTCTATACCTTTTTAAAAGTAAGTCATAGATGAGGAGTTTGAATATCGAAATTCACCAGGTGTCGGAATGAAAATTTAGATGTACCTAACTAAAATCCATACTCTCCTCAAACCATGTTAACATCCCGAATCAAATCTTTTATAATGTTACTTTCTCTGCTTCATTATTCTGACTCAGTTTTACATTTTCTCTTCTTAGTTGCTGTTGCATTGCTGACCACCAGAGGTCTCCCCACTTTTTGGAAAACTAAAACCCTGCCTCTAGATCTTGCCTATCTGGCACCTCATCTCCATTTTTGCTTTTGCTGTTCTCAACGGTGCAGAAGCATGTGGTGGGTTGATTTTACTCTTCCATAAATTTTTCTTCTAACTCCAGGTTATTAACTGATGCTATGGGTTCTCTGAATCTGTCCCCAAATCCTGAATTTATGCTAGTCAGCTAGCAATGGTCATTGGATTTTGGGATCAGCAGCCATATTTAAAAAACTTCCATTTACATACCTCCATTTCTCAGATAAAATCTTTACAAACTTATCTTCGTCTCTTTGGAGGCATTGTTACACTTTCCTTCCAAACAGGTGTAGGCTGTTTCCCCAAACATAACCATATTCAAAACAATGATATACAACTCAGAAAATATTTGACTTATGTATTTTTTATTTGTTGTGGATATTATTTGTGTGTAGTTACCAACACAATCCTTTTGTTGTTGTCATTATTGTTGTTGAAAGTTTTCTCTCTTTCTGGGATCATTTGCTTGCTTAGCAGATGGTGAGAAATATATCTTTACATTAAGAAAGGTTAAAATATGCATAGTATATAAATATCATACTTTAAAAAAACTTGGTTTTAGTGTTTTTATTCACACTGATCCTTTTAAATATCTTTGTGCTATTTTATGACTTGTGATATAATTGTAGGTAAAATATGTAAAAATTAGTTTTTTCCAATTTTATTCATAACACCTTTGTCTTATTTTAAAAATTAGACATTACTTAGTTGTGTGTACATTATTTTAATTTTGCCATACATTCATATTATTGGAAAGTTTTAGACCCAATGTTAAGAAATGCTTATCTCAGGATAGTGGAATAATATATAATAAATATAATTGTCTAATTTGTGCCTTATTCTAACTTCCAACTTCTACATTGGAAATGGATTTCTTTGTAAGCAGCAAATAATATATAATAATGCTTCAATATGAAGAAACAGTATATGCATAAGAAAGTACTTTTTGATAAAATTACTTATCATAATATATATTTATGTTTAGGATGAAATAATCATGCTGTAACAAATTTGTAATTTGCAGTATATATTTTAGTAAGAGAGGAAGACATAAAAATACTTGAACTGCCTTACTAGATGAAAATGAAAAACTACCATATAGCTTTGCAGAGGACATTTATCTTCATTAGGTAGTGATTCTTTATTACATGCCCCTTTGCTGATTCCTTTGGAAAATATTTTTTTTTCCCTTTTAAAGTAAGTTGATTTTTATATTTTCTAATAACCATGAAGGAATTTGTATAAGACACCAAAGAATGAATACATGATGAACCAGAAAAAAAAGCTAAGAAAGCAAAAAGTAACTCTTATCACACTATGCCACAAACACAAGAGACATTTATTTATTTATTTATTTTAAAAGATTATTTATTTATTTATTTATCTGACAGAGAGAAAGAGATCACAAGGCAGAGAGGCAGACAAAGGGAGAGGGAGAAGCAGGCTCCCCACTGAGCAGGGAGCCCAATGCGGGGCTCGATCCCAGGACCCTGAGATCATGACCCGAGCCGAAGGCAGAGGCTTAACCCACTGAGCCACCCAGGCGCCCCAAGAGACATTTATTTTATGCCACACTAGGGATCATATGTTGAACAAGGAATGTAGGATCTTAAGAGCAAACAGCACTGTACAACAGCATGAATGTGAAAGTACATGGAATGTTCACAGAACTTAAACATTGCATGGCTCACAGATTTAATATATTTCAGTTTTGTTGCTGAAGTATAGGCTTCTGGTTTATAAGTATAGAAGTCACTGATCATATTAACTGAAGAAAATATTCTAAGTTTTCAATGAGGAGAGAGGTTCAGTTTGTATAAGGTGATTTTAGGTTGCTGATGGGCCAGGAGTAAAAAGATATCTAATGGTCAGTTAGAAATATTCTTTCACAGTTTAGGAAGAAGAGGGGAGTTGTAGATCTGGAAATCTACAAGCGTATTTTTTTAATCCATAAGTGTAAGTTTGCCCAAGGTGAGACACTTCGATGTCGTCCAAAAGAAAGGAAATGCCAACATCCTAAGGATTTAAAAAGCAGAAGGAGGAGGAGCAGCAAACAATATAGACTGAGAAGTAGTCTTTAGTCAATGTAGAGTCTATTTAGGCAGACAATGATGTCTGAAATCCAAAGGAAAAAATTTAGAACCTTTAGAACAAATGCATGGGGAATGTAATAAATGAGAAGTTTATACAGTAAATGTTATAGTGTTATATAGTAGATGTTTCTTGCTTTTTTCTCCATTGCTATACTGATAGATTTAAAAAAAAATTAACATTTCATGGTTCTGTTGGAGTTAACTAGAGCCTTGGCCCAACTATTGTTATTGAAATAGAAATATATTAGATAGTACAAACAAGTGTTTATGTTCTTGAATATTAGAAGTAAGAAACCAAGGAAAATTATTAAAAGGAAAAAATTAGATTGATTTTAAATGATCTTTCTTTTTTTTGAGATCTATAATAAAAATCAAAGCTTTTTTCTCCCTTTATCTTTTGCTTGAGATTAGCTTATAAGAAAAATGATCAATATGAGATGTTTAACAGAATATGGAACTATAATGAAGAAAAAATAATGTTAAAAAATAAAAAAAGGTTTTTATCTTTGGATAGATAAATAGATGCATATACCCATTTTTAAAGGTATAAATTTTCTTTTTCATTGTTACTTGTGGGGTGCCTGGGTGGCTCAGTGGGTTAAGCATCCAACTCATGATTTCAGCTGAAGTCATGATCTCCCGGTCATGAGCTCTAGCCCTGCATGTGACTGGGCACTCAGCATGGAGTCTGCTTCATATTCTTTCTCCCTCTCCCTTATCCTCTGCTTTTCCCCCAGTTCATGTGCTCTGTCTCTCTAAAATAAATTTTAAAAGATTTTGAAAAGCTTTTATTTATTTAAGAGAGAGAGAGAGAGCATGAGTGGGGAGAAGGAAGGAGGGAAAATATCTTAAGCAGACTCCCCACTGAGCACAGAGCCCGAAGTGGGCCTCGATCTCATGACCTATGAAATCATGACCTGAGGCAAAATCAGGAGTTGATCGCTCAACCAACTAAGCCACCAATGCACCCCAATAAATAAAATCTTTAAAAAAAATATATTATTTGTGCTGATTATTTCATAGAGTAATTATTTTATGTGTTTACTTAATATTTATTAAGTTTCTTTTATCATAGAAATTGCTCCAAGTTATAAAAAACTCAAATCTCAGGGACCCTGTGGGAAGCTTATCATGTACACAATGTTCAAAGGGTTTCATCACATTCATCACTTTCATGGGATAGACACTGCTTGTCACAGGACCACAGATCTTTCAGATGTCATGAAACCCAATCTCTCCATTTGGACATATTTATGTTAGATTGGGGAAGTTGAAAGAATATGGTTGCCACATAGGTTACAGGGCATAAGTGGATGCAGTATTGGTTGAAAGGACTGTAAAAGCAGGTGTTGACAGAAGTCTTATGCCAGTCAGAAGGACAACAGGTATGTCTTCTCAACACAGCATTTATGGGCATGTTCACTCTAACGAGAAGAGAAGATCTATTGGCTCAGGAGCCATTCTGCTCTGGGACCCGGAGTCCAGTAGCCTTGTCAGTGCAGCCTCCTTTCACTCCAAGAGCTACTCTGGCTCTGTTCTTCCTCTAGATCCTAATCCACCCTCCTCCCTGCTCCCAAATAATCCAAACCTTTGAAGGCCGGGTGCATGAATTGCTTTCCTTCTGTGTTCTTCTCAACCTTTTCTTTTATTTCCTAACTATTCTGTTTCCTTTGGGATTATTTTTTTTCCTGACAAATCAAAAAACTTCAAGTTTTACAATTTCCATGTGTTTTCAAAAATTTATTTCTAATGTTAAAAAGGATAGTAAAACAATATTTATTGTTTCCTTCTCACTTGTTTCCTGATAAAACAATTCTGTTTCTCTGGATAGGCTATGTGGATCTGTCTGACCCACTATACCTGCAGTAATTCATCTTCGAAGGCATTTGGAATATGTACAAAGTGGCTTTGGTTTCCAAAATGACAAGGTTTTTTTATTGGCATTTAGTGAGCGAGGGTAAGGAATTCTAAAAATCCTGAAGAAAGTGTGGACCACAGAAAGAGAAAAATTCTCCCACCCAGAATAACAATACTACCCTGTTAGGAAATACTGAAAGAGACGAGGCTACTTATAGGAATCGTAGTAAGGAAAAACAGCAGTACATTTTGAAGAATATTTCCCTACCTATCATAGTTAATTCTAGTATAATGGAGAAAACTAGAGATCATCGTAGATAGGATAATTTACAGAGATTAAAAGAGGTAGAAATTCACCTACTTCATCTAACAGAATGGTGGAATAGCTCATGGAAAGTATAAATTTAGAATGTTGTTGGTAAATAGAGAGTATCTTATTATGTACTAGGTTAATGATGAGAAACAGTGGATATGCTTTATAAACAGAGATCTTGCACAGTGCTGATTGTAGGTGTTCTGTATTTTTTTTTAATTTTATTTTTAAGCAATCTCCATACCCAACGTGGGGCTCAAACTCACAACCCCAAGATTAAGAGTCTCATGCTCCACAGACTGAGCCAGACAGGTGCCCCTGTAATTTTTTAAAATTACATGCATTAACTAATAAAAATATTATTAAGAATAAATTCTGGTATGTACACATACAAGTGAAATGTTTCCAATATAAGATACTGAAAAATATATAGCCTGGTATTTTGGAGAGCTATTCCTCTTTTAAACCAACCATTGAGCTTACTTGACACATAATACAATGCTGTAATTTTCTGTTACTGCTGAAATTTTCTTTTTCTTTCTTTTTTTTTGGTTTGTTTCTCTTCTTTAAAAGACATTAATCTAGCTCTTTCTTTTGTTGAGGTTAGCTTCCAGGTATTGAATAGTTGGTTCATTAGTCAATGCACTTTTCCTCATTTACTCCAACATGTTTAAATAACACTGAAGTAATTCCATAGCATAAGTTAAACTTGGAACTGGTCAGATCAAAGCTTTACCAATTAAAAAAAAAAAATTAGGACCATTAAAAAAAAACGAGGTGCCAAATATACTTTTATGGAGGACTATTAGCAACTTAATTGTCAAGCAAAGAGTGAATCTTTTAGGAGGTAGAATGTGAGGATAGATTTTGTTTACTTGTTTTCAAATCAAAAAAAACCTTTCTGGCTATGGTTTCTTTATATACTGAAAGTTTAATATTCCTAACTGTGTTATCATATTTTAGCATATTTGAGCAAACACTGGACAACATAGAAAAACAGAAAAAGCCTGTATCTAACATGTATAAGATCTATACTGTAGTTCCTATATCACTATCAGAAGCAAGGAAAACTGAAAAGAAGCAAAAAATTACAATGTCGTTGTAAGAAATAACAAAATGGAGATGTAGAAACAGATATGTACCAGGAATGAGGCAGCTTGGATTCCCATTCTGGATTAGTCGGTAACTGAATCTTGAACTCATGCTTCTCTTTTGTAAAAATACGTTGAAATAGGGGCACCTGGGTGGCTCAGTCCGGTGAGGGTCCAACTCTTGATTTTGGCTCAGGTCATGATCTCAGGGTCCTGAGATGGAGCCCTGCCTCCTCTGGCTTTCCTGGGCATGGAGCCTGCTTAAGATTCTCTCTCCTTCTCCCTCTAGTCCTCCACCCCCTGTCCTGGGTACCTGCATGCACTTTCTCTCTTTCTAAAAATAAATTTAAAAAAAAGTATGTTGAACTAGAGGATGTCTCAAGAATCTTCTAAGACTGAATGTTTATGCTTCCATATTTAATTAATTATAACTAATTAAAAAGAACTTGAGTGGCCCGGATTTTCTAGACTTGATGGCACATATTCATGAAATAATCCATAAGTTAAATTTAAATTTTCCTTTCTGTCACTTTATTACTTCATAATTTGAACATCACATGTATTATATTAGAATTATTTTTACATGTTCATTTACTCTCAGGAGATTTTAAGTTTCTTGAGGGCAAACAGATAATCAACTTCTAATGTTTAAATCTAGCACGGTAGCATATAATAACTGCTTACTCAAAACAAACTGGACTAATATAAGAACTGTAATAAAGTCATGGATGAAAATAAAAATTATTCTCAGGTAGAGAACTTGAATATCCCTTGATGTTGATTAAAATTTGCATAAGATTGTGGTAATTCCTACATCAAGTACTACATGGAAGCTCTGTTTCTTTTTGCTGCTGTGCTTTGTTTGTTTTGAAAGAATAATTCAGCATTTATCTAATTAGTTGTTCCAGAACAGAAATGAAAGACTTAGATCAAAATAAGTAGTGGTTAAGCTAAAGAGAAGACTACTACATATCCACAGAGAGATTAGGATTTCAGATTGTTTATACCCACTGGAAGACAGGAAAAGGGCACTGATTATCTGGCAGTGGTTTAATTTGAAAGTCATTTCCATAATACATGGACATTTGTTTACACAGCTTGTTTTGTCTTTGTATTTTTCATAAACCAAAATTATATATCAAAAGCAGATTGTTGTAGCATCAGTGTATTATAAAGCTTGCTTTCCAGTTTTGGTAATTGTAGGACTGATTTCTAGCTCATTTGTTATCACAGTAACACTTATCACCAGTTTCCCAAAAATGAAAGTAGAGCTGGCAAGTGTTCACAAGTAATTTTATTCTTCAATTGAATATACAAAACATAGTCTTACATTTTAAACTGCTATAATTTTACTATAATTTTACCAGAGTTGTCATACAGCTTTGATATGTGAAGGATCTTGATGAATGACCCCATGTTGAAAAGAAATATTTGCGAGCTGCAGTGAATATTGACATATCTTATTAACCTGTAAAAACACGTCTTTCTCCAACGCTCAAATTGAAGATCCTCCATGTGGTTCAAGATAGAGTGGAAGACAAGGATTATGAGCAGAAGTGATGATGTGCCAACCCCAAACAAATATTTTAATAGGCATTCTGTGTTTTTGGCAGATCCTGCTGTTTTCTTAATGCCACAAGAGTGGGATTTCCTAAAAAGGAGTTTTTGACTCTGGATCCCAGAATAAGAAGACCTGTGGAACAGGAGTAGTGAGTCTGCGGCAACTGATATGCAACATAAAAAGTAATACTTTTTGCTCTAAGCCACTGAGATTTTGGGATAGTTTATTCTTGCAGATGATTCTGACTCAGATCCTGGATTCCTTACATTATGACAAGAGGGGCGAACTTAAATTGTATAAATATTTCCCTCAAATTCCACTAGAAAGAAAAAAAAGGAAAAAAAGTAAAGCAAAAACAAAAACAACAAAGAAATCAATTGTTTTCAAGATTTTTATTTCTATCCATGGAAAAATAAAGGACGAGTGTTTGAGGCCTTGAAAGTTTGAGGCCTTGGAAATTAAACTAATAAGGAGATAGGGCACACATAATATCCAAGGCAAATACAAGATTTGTATTTCCTTATGTACATATTTTCATTATTTTTAAAGTTTTTATTTAAATTATAGTTAATTAACATATAGTATATTAGTTTCATTATTTTTTTCCAAATATGGTTTAATTTTTTTCTTCTAATTTCTCATATAACTAATTTAGAAATAGGTTTTTTTGATTTCCAAATATTTGGAATTAAAAAAAAATTACAGATTTTGTTTCCTAATTTAATTCCTGATGGTAAGAGAATATTTCAAATTTGGAAATTTGTTTTATGGCCCCAGGTGAAATCTATCTTGGTGAATGAATAATGTATGTGCTTGAAAAGTGTGGATCCTACAATGATTGACTGTATTAACCTATAAATGTAAATTAGATTAAAGTGGTTGTTCATGTCTTTTATATTTTTACTCCTATCCCTCCCCATTTTTTTTTCGTACTGAGAGAGGAGTAACTCAAATCTCTATTGTGAATTTGCTTATTTTTTCTTACTTTTATTTTTTTAAGATTTTTTGTTCATTCATCAGAAAGAGAGAGAAAGTGAGAGCACAAATGGGGGAGGGTCAGAGGGAGAGGGAGAAGCAGGCTCCGATGCAGGGCTTGATCCCAGTACCCTGGGATGATGACCTGAGCTGAAGGCAGAAGCTTAACCTACTGAGCCACCCAGGTGCCCCTCTTAAATACTTTTAATTTATTCATGTTTTTGGAAGCTCTATTATTTGGTGCATACACATTTATGATTGCTAGTTTTCTAGACAAATGTATACTTTTATTATTGTGAAGTATTAAATTAATCTCTGGTAATACTCTATGTCTTGCAGTTTATTTTTATAATGCTGTTATTGCCACTGTAGCCTTCTTAGGCTTATTGTTTGTATAGTCCATCTTTTTTTATTGTATTTTTCAACCAATGATTTTATATTTAGAGTACATCTCTTTAACACCAATGACTGCTTTGTCTATGATTTTTTTTCTTGATAAACATTATTTTACAGTCATCGAACTAATGCAATTTGAATGTAAGTGTTAGTAATTTATAATACAATATTAGAGGAACCCTAGTTGTAGGACAGACAAGAAAAAATAATGTGGAAGTATTAACGTTCTCTTTCACTTTCCATGTCTTTCTTTCCCTCTCTCTCTCCATGTCTCTTCCTCTCTTTTTCTCTTTCTTTACTTCTATCTTTCTCTTGTCAGTGTGATTCTTGTTTCAGAAACATTCCTGAACTTAGAAGGAGTTCAGCCCTTTTAAAAGAATCATAATCAGAAATTTTTTGGCATGTACTCAACCGTCACTACTTGGTAATATGATGATTTAGTTGTAGACATTTTGACTATGGATTTATATACAATTACTATTTTCCTTCATGATAAACCCAGTATAAGGGAAAATACCAAAAGATTACATGTATGTATATAGTAAGTATAAATTAGATGAAAGTATATAGACATTTTATTAAGTGCATTTTACTTTTTACTTTAAAATTATTTCTCAATTAATTAATATTGTATTGGCTTGGATATTTTATTTTTCTGAAACTAAGGCTTTTTTTCCTGACAGTCAGTTGATATCAAAAGCATATTTCTAAGTAATATTCATGATTCAAAATAATATGCTATTATTTCCACTTAACTGTTTCTCTCAGTAAATGCTACTAGATGAATATGTTTGAATGAAATCATTATGTTTTGAGGCTTTATGTTATATTACGACATTGCTTTTGGCAAATAGACATGCTTATGGAATATTTTATTAGCTGCTTCATAGTGTTATTTATTATTGATACGGCCTCAACTAAATTTACATTTAGCTCATGTTACTTTCTCAGTAATGAAAAATGTATATATATTCAAATGTTTTCTTCTTCAGACGTTCTAAGTAAAATTTTCATCATGTAGTACATGCACAGTTCAAGTAAAAGATTGGTTTTTCAAAATATTTTCTATGAAATAATATCTGCAATACCAGGAAATGTGTTTTCTATTGTAATGGTATATTTGTGTAAGTGATTTGGATTTAACAGCTCTGAATATAAGCCAAAAAGTGCAAAATTTTATAGGCAGCTAATTACACTTGACTTCTTACATTTTCAGGGGTATAATCCAGTAGTTGTGATTATTTTTTTATAGATTAACACTGGTATTATTACTTAATAATACTTAAAGGGTTTTATAAACGTAAAGGGTTTTATAAACAAATTGATGTGGGATATTTTTGTTTGAACGATTGATGCTACAGTAATATAATTATTAACCCTGTTTCTGAAGACATTGCAAAATCATTTGTCAACACTGTATTTAAAAAATTTTTTTTCAGAGTCCACAGTCTCTCATGGTTCATCTCTCCCTCTGATTTCCCCCAATTCACCCTTCCTTTCCTTCTCACAATGTCCTCCATGTTTTTCCTTATGCTCCACACATAAGTGAGACCGTATGATAGCTGACTCTCTCTGCTTGACTTATTTCACTCAGCATAATCTCTTCCAGTCCCGTCCATGTTGATATAAAAGTTGGGTATTCATCCTTTCTGATGGAAGCATAATATTCCATTGTATATATGGACCATATATACTGTGACCTCTGAGCAACAAACATAAGGTTTTGGAGGAGAAGGGGTGGGGAGTTGGGCGAGCCTGGTGGTGGGTATTGAGGAGGGCATGTATTGCATGGAGTACGGGGTGTGGTACATGAACAAGGAATCTTGTAACACTGAAAAAATAAAGTAAAAGTATTTGGGAAAAAAATTTAAAAATAAAAAATAAAATATTTTTTTAAAAGCCCAATTATTTTTTATACTTCAACAGACATAAACTAATCTGTCAAAATACTGTGAAACTTTTAATTTCTGTATTCGTCTTCTTCAGATATGTAATTAACAATTTGAGAATAGCTCTTGTCCATGTGTCTTTGAGTAGCCCTAGGATATAAAGATTTATCAGGTCTGTCTGCCAAATTCTCTGACCTAGTCGCACTTAAATCATTCCTTAATATGCATTTTAAATATGTTTAAAAAAGAACATTATTTATACTTCAAATTATAACTTAATCACTTTTCTTATGAATTTGAAGTTTTTATTTAGAACTTTCAAAATTACTAGTACCTAGAATTGATTTTTTTGTTTTTTCCATCATGATAATCCTTAATAACGAGAATAACAACACTCGTTCTACATTTGTCTTCATTAGTGTGACTTGATTTACCATCAAAATAGTGAACCACTTATAAACATACCCATTTTCAGAATTACTAACTGCAGATTTACCCACTATGATAACAATGAGTCTAAAATCACTGAAAAACTGCTAAGTTCCAAGCCTATATTTTTCAGGTGATCTGGTGTGGTTTGTTAGAGGGACCCAGATACCCTTCGGATTCCAGACAATGAAATCTAACTTTCCTTGGATTAAACAGTAACCAAATCCCATCAAGAGGGTCTAATCAAAAGAGTTGGGCTTAGAAGCACAAAACTACTATGAAACAAATGAATTAAAATCAAAGAATGCTCATCTGAGTTTGCATTAAAGGAAGGTACAGTTTGAAAAAAATTGTTAGTTGCTGGAATGTGTAAAGGAGTATGTACAAACAGCAATGGGGACAATTTGTGGCAGGGAGAAATTTGTTTATAGTATACTTCAAATCTTCTTTATGAGTAGGGAAGAAGATGTTAAGAACCCTAATTTGATTTTGAGGTAGACAAAGTCATAATTTAACCTAGTGTACCCTAAAAAAAATATAAATGCATATTCTGCAAAAGGAACAATTGGAAGCCTGTTGCTAAACTTAATTGTCATGAGAAGTCTCCTGAAAAACTTTCCAGAATTTCCTCTTGAAATACATTCATGCATTTTTGAGATTATGTGTTTGAGAAATGTGTTTTTTTAAACACATTGAGAAATGTGTTTATTTTGGAGTTTAATCCTCCAGTGTGAATGTAAATAACAGGTGGAGTCATATAGGTCTGAAAATAGAGGATGGAGGCCACAGTAGAGGTGAATATTTTAAACATTTGTATGTCATTTAAAGCAAAGTCTTGTGAACGATATTCAACATTTGACTTTGAGTCAACAGATTACAAAAGAGAAGTAGAAAAGTCTTTAAGTATTTCAGCTCCAAAATAAGTTATTTTGGCTCCCGGTATAACCAACATGTCTAAAAATATTTAATTATATAAAAAAATTCCAACTAGATACAAGGTCAAAAATCAAACTTATTTACAATGCCATGGTAAATCTTGGACTTATAAATAAATCTAGTTTAGAAAAACATTCAAATAGAAAAATTTATAATCATGTGTCAAGCAAACTTCATTTCTTTGCTTTACTTTTTCTACTACTTAATTAAACTTAAGTAGACTTTTAATTTAGAAACATCTTATAGAGTGAAAGTAAGTTTTCAAATAAACTACCTCTAAAAAATGCACTCTAAATTTATTAAAATGAATAAATATATATCATTATAATGTAATTTTTCAAATTGCATATAACATATGAAATATGTTAATGGCAATAAAGTTATTATTAGCAATGACTATTTTATTTTCAGTAAAAGTGCCTGTAAAGGCCATAGATCAAAATGACAATTACCAGCTTTTCACATTAAGAGGATGAACACTTATGACATAAAATAAAAGAAATGCCCCAAATATAAAGTAAATTAAGTCTATCTTACAAACTAACAAAGGAAAATGACTTTTAAATCACTCTAAACCCTTAAATTACTTTTCAGTGTCCACTTTACACATTGCACTGTAAGTTCATTATCACAGAGACATATGCTCTGCTAATTGCAATATGAAATAGCCTTTTAAAATTTATGGTAGAAACTATTTGATGAGTTACTGCGAATATTGTGCTAACAGGTAATATAAGCCTAATGATTTTAAAGAAGTGTAATTTCTAAGTTGTAGTTTAAATGATACTTAAAATAGTAAAACTTTAAAAAGTTATTAATAAAAACTTCTTTTACACTTTATCAGATTTCAACATATTCTATTTCCTGTTACAATTGCGAAAAGTAATCCTGGTTCATACTGTCCCTAAACCAATGGTCAAACATCATATTTTAGTTTTATAAAATTTTTTTATAAAAACAATGTGGCATTAAGTATTAAATTAAATTACATGTGAATCCCCAGATAAAAGGGAAATATTTAATTTTCTCCATTTATACATCTAAGCAAAAATGCAAAATGCCATTATCTAATATTTATCATCTAGTACCATAACCTGTATGTTTTAGAAAGGCAATTGGTAATGTCAATGAAACGGGATATCAGTGAAACATTCTTTTCACTATGTTTATAGTCTGTATATGCATATTGGAAACAGATGATCTCACGTTATCTGTGGCCATTTTGGTGTAATATTAAGGAAAATATTGGAAAATTCTCCAAAAACGTCTTGCTGACTGTTTTACTGTTTATTTGTTACAGTATATAAAAATTTAGCATAGAAAAAAAATTTAGTATAGATTTGTGTTGTCATTCGATATAACATCTTTTCCCAAAAAGGGGATTATCTGTTGTTTGGCAGCATCCTGACTACTTGAGGAGTGGGTTTCACTGAAGTTTTAATCTTCGACCTTAAAAGGCAATACCTCAAAATTAGCATTTTAAAAAATTTATCTATTTTACTGAAGAATGCCATGGACTAAAGTGATAAATAAATGTGAGGAGATAGTTTCAGTGTCTAAAATCAACAAATAATTAGTTTTTAGAAGAGACAAGAACTGTTGAAAATCAAGGAAAAGAACAATTATAAAAGAAAAATTATACATGGTATGAGTAGGAAATTTTTAAGAGCAAAATCTAAAAATGCTGACAAGATGAACCTTTAAACCATTGCTGTAGTGGGATAAATAATGGTCCTCCCAAAGATATTTCTATGTCCTAACACCTGGAACCTGTGAATATGATGTTATTAGGGGGAGAAAAAAAAGATCTTTGTAAAGGTAATTATTTTTTAATTTTTTAAAAAAGGTTTTATTTATTTATTTGACAGAGAGAAAGAGCACAAGCAGGGGGAGCAGAAGGAGGAAAAGCAGGTTCCCCACTGAGCAGGGAGCCCAATGTGAGGCTCTCAATCCCAGTACCTGGGATAATGACCTAAGCCCAAGGCAGATGCTTAACCAACCGAGCCACCCAGTGGCCCTGCAAATGTAATTAAATTAAAGATCTAGAGAGGAGATTATCTTGGATTTTCTGGATGGCCCTTAAATTCAATGAGAAGCATATTTGGAAGAGAAGACAAACCAAAGGAGAAGGCCATGCCAGGAGGCAGAGTTGGAGCCATTCAGCCACAAAGTAAGGAATGCTCAAGCTACTAGAATCTGAAGAGTCAAGGAGAGATTCTCTACTAGAGAATTCAGAGGGAGTGTGGCTTTGCCAACACCTTGACTTTGCACTTTTAGCATCCAAGAACTGTGAGAATGAATTTCTCCAGAAGTGTGTTGTTTTAAGCCTCCCAGTTTGTGGTTGTTATAGAAGCCCTAGGAAAGGAATACAATTGGTAGCCAGAAAAAATAAAATGTGGAACAAATAATTACACATATTAGACTGAAAAAAAGAACGAGAGTCTAGATAGTTCCAGTGTTGGTTCCTCTGTGAAGATACAGGAATGCTCTTTCATACCCGATGGGAATGTTAACTAGTGCAACAATTTGGAGAGCAATCTGTGTAGTTGATGTCCCAGATATTCCACTTTTGGTTGAATATCCCAGGGAATTTTTACAAATGTCCCAAAAAGACATAAGGATGATTTCTATAACATTGTTCATAGTGGTGCAGAGGGTGCAAAGTTGGAGGCAACTTAAATATGCATTATTGAGAAAATGGAAAGAAACAATGTGGTGGATGCAAATAATGAAAATATACTCATGTAGCTACATACATATTTACACATATGTGTGTATGTATATTTAGGCAACATAATGTGCAATAATGTATTCACATAAAAATATAACAAACACATTAAAGTGGTTTCCTATATGTTAGACAAATGTGAATGGGTTTGGGAATAACAAGAAATTAATGAATCAGTGTATAACTGAAAAGGCCTTGAATACATCAAGAAAATAATGTACAATGAACAACTGAAGATTTTTAATAACCCTCTATACCTCAGGTCTTCCCAGAATATTGTAAATAAATATATAAAATTCATAAATCCCTCTATACACAAAGTATTAATGTATATAGGTTATGGTTACAAATATCAAATAAATATTTTCTTGGCTTACAAAAGCTTCAATCCAGTGGAGGATGCACACATATGTAGGAACATATTGTGGATCAAAGGAGTGATAGAAGTGCAAGCAAGTTGATTATGCAAGAAAGGAATAGAGAGATTAATTCTCAACTAGTGGTTTGGAAGGTTTATGGAAGAGATGTAATCTGAGATGCACCTTCGAGACAAGACAATCTTCACAGAGAAGATGAGAATGAGCAAAATGCTCGATATAGTTAAGTGCATCCTGGGTTAAGAAGTGTATCTACCAGCTGGATTGAAGAAGGGATTAGAGCAGAATTAAACAGGGAGTAGAAGGTGAACTACAGGGGTACTTACCATTGACTTCCTATTTGGGAGGCTAGTGTATGTTGGTCAAGAGTATCACATTTCTGAAATTATCGGTCACAAAGACTTGACTGGATTGAGAACTACTTATTCAAGGAGGTCAGAGAGAAAAATGTAGAACAAAAAAGCCAAAAACAGTAATGTAGTACTACGAATTAAATTCAGAATGGCAGACACCGTGAAAGGGAAAATCAAAGCAAAAGCCAAGGACTAGATAGGGATGCAATATTAGATTTGGTCTAAGCTTGGATTTTTTTAGAACTGAGAATACCAAACCTAAGGATGAAGAAAGAGGCTTAAGTAGAGAGCAACACTATGAGAATGAGAAGTGAGTGTCTTTGGTTAGAAAATCAGGTGTTGGGGGTCATTTTGGTCCAGAGTCTACTGCTGTTTGAACATCACTAATCAAGTTGTGACCATAAAAATCACAGATTGCCAGTCTTTGGAGATAAGCCTGGATTACAAATTCCCTGCTGGGCAAAATACCAACTGGAAGATTTATAAAACTGATTTCGTATAAATCAACAATTTTATATCTCAGAAAATAATATTGAAATTTCAATATCATATCACTAATACCATCTGGGAGAGATTGAAATAATTTAGGCAAGAAAGAATATTTTAATGTAATTCAACTTAGAAAACTAATAAAGCCTCTGATGGTTCAATATGTTTAAATTACTTTTTATTAGTTTCACTGAAGAAGGACAGTTTAATTTGAAAAGATCAGATGTATGGATTAAAATATGAGGTTCTATGTATTTAACACAAGAATGAATCCTATGAAAAGATTTATCTTTTGTGTAAAAGACTGATTTTTTTAAACCAGCTCCTCCTTTCAGTAAAATTTTAAAAGTGGAAAATTTTCCAAAGAGAAAACTTATTTGCAAACATAGAATGCAAAAGCAAAAAAATAATCAGTAAGATTCATCTGCAAAGAGCTTCATAAAACATGTATTTGTCATCTATCATCTCTGTATCTGTCTATATCATCTATCTGATCTATCTGTCCGTCTTCACGCTACCAACCATCTGCAAATTTAACAAAGCTGAAAATTCAAAAGGGGTCTTCATTTGCTGAGACGTGCTTAAGCTCAATAATAATAAATATGCTATTTATTTTAACAAAAATTAGTTTACAGGTGACATAATTTATAATTGTTTTTACCCTTTGTATCTTTACAACTTTTTTTTATATTTTATAAATTCTAAATGAGTCAAGTTTTGTATTTTTTATTCTCCTTCCTTCCTGCTTGATTGCCTGCCATCCTCTTTCTCTCTCCTTTCTTCCTTCCTTCTCTCCCTCCCTCCTTCTCTCCCTCTGTCCTTCCTTCCTTCCTTTCCTTCCTACCTCTTTATATTTCAATTCTAGTATAATTAACATACAGTGTTATAGTTCAGGTGTACAGAGTAGTGATTCAACAATTCTATACACTGCTCAGTGTTTATCACGGTAAATGTGTTCTTAATTCCCTGTACCTATTTCACCCATCGCCCTACTCACCTCCCGTCTGGTAACTGTCAGTTTGCTCTCTATAGTTCAGAGTCTGTTTTTTGGTTTTTTTTTTTTTTCTTTTTTCATTTGGTTTGTTTCTTAAATTCTATATGAGTGACATACGGCATATATGAATGACAATATGACATATATGAGTGTCATATGACATATACAAGTGACAATACTTTCTCTGACTTATTTCACTTAGCATTATACTCTTTAGAACCATTTATGTTGTTGCAAATGCACGATTCCATTATTTTTTATGGCCAAGTAATATTCCATTATGCATATATACCACATTGTCTTTATCCACTCATCTATTGATGGACATTTGGACTGCTTCCATAATTTGATTATTGTAAATAATGAAAACAAAGGGTTACATGTATCTTTTTGAATTGGTGTTTTCATATTCTTTGGGTAAATACCCACTAGTGGAATTACTTTATCATATGGTAATTCTATTTTTAATTTTTTGAGAACCTGCACACTTTTTCCACTATAGCCTCATCAGTTTGCATTCCCACCAAAGTGCATGAGGATTTCTTTTTCTCCACATCTTTGGCAACACTTGTAGTTTTTTGTGTTTTTGATGTTAGCTATTCTGACAGGTGTGAGGGAATATTTCATTGTGGTTTTGATTTGCATTTTCCTCATGAGGAGTGATATTGAGCTTCTTTTCATGTGTCTGTTGACCATCTGTATGTCTTCTTGGGAAAAATGTCTGTTTATGCCTTCTGCCCATTTTTTAATTGGATTATTTGTTGTTTTGGTATTGAGTTGTAGTTCTTTAAATATTTTGCGTACCAACCCTTTATTGGATATGTCATTTGCAAATATCTTCTCCCACCAAGTAGATTGTCTTTTAGTTTTGTTGATGGTTTTCTTTGGGGTGCAGAAGCTTTTTATTTTGATGAAGTTCCAGTAGCTTACTTTTGTTTTTGTTTCCCTTGCCTCAGGAGACTTATATAGAAAAATGTTATGGTCAGTGTGAGAAAAATTACTGCCTGTGCTCTCTTCTAGGATTTTAGTGGTTTTCTGTCTCATGTTGAGGTCTTTAATCCATTTCGAGTTTATTTTTGTGTATGGTGTAAAAAAATGGTCCAGTTTTATTCTTCTGTACGTTGCTCTCCAGTTTTACCACACCAGTTAAGGAGACTATTTTTTTTCTCTTTGCATACTGTTGCCTCCTTTGTCAAAAGATTAACTGACCATGTGATTGTGAATTTATTTCTGGGCTTTCTATTCTGTTGTATTGATCTATGTGTCTGTTTTTGTGCCAGTACCATACTGTTTTGATTACTACAGCTTTGGATGAAATCTGGGATTGTGATACCTCCTGTTTTGTTCCTCTTTTTCAAGATTGCTTTGGTTGTTTAGTCTTTTGTAGTTCCATACAAACTGTAGGATAATTCGTTCTTGTTTGTGAAAAATGCTATTGGTATTTTATTAGGAATTTCTCTAAATCTGTATACTGCATTGTGTTGAATGGACCTTTTAACAGTATTTTTTTTTCCTATCCATGAGCATGGAATATCTTTCCATTTGTTTGTGACATCTACTTGTTTTATCAGTGTTTTATAGTTTACAGAATGTAGGTTCACCTCCTTGGCTAAGTTTATTCCTAAAAAACTTATTATTTGTGGTGCAATTGTAAATTGGATTGCTTTCTTAACTTCTCTTTCTGTTACTTCATTATTAGTTTATAGAAATGGTGTAGATTTTGTATATTGGTTTTGTATCCTACAAAATTACTAAATTCATTTATTAGTTCTAGTAGCTTTTTGGCAAAGTCTTTTGAGTTTGTTATATAGAGTATCATGTCATCTGCTCATAGTCAAAGTTTTACTTCTTCCTTACCAATCCGAATGCCATTTATTTCTTTTTCTTGTCTAATTGCGGTGGCTAGGACTTCCAGTACTGTGTTGAATAAAAGTGGTGGGAGTAGATTTCATTTTCTTGTTCCTGATCTTAGAGGAATAGCTCCCCTTTTTAAACCATTGAGTATGATGTTTCCTGTGCATTTTTCATATATGGTCTTTATTATTTTGAGGTATAGTCCCTCTGAACTGACTTCGTGAGGGTTTGTATGAATGGATGTTGTACTTTGTCAAATGCTTTTTCTGATTTATCAACAGGATTATGTGGTTTTTGTCCTTTCTCTTGTTGATGTGATGTGTCACACTGATTGGTTTGTGAATATTGAAACACCCTTGCATTCCAGGAATAAATCCCATTTGATCATGGTTAATGATTTTTTAATGTATTGTTGGATTCAGTTTGCTAATATTTTGTTGAGGATTTTTGCATCTGTGTTCATCAGAGATCATCAGAGATATTGGCCTACAGTTTTTTTCTCTTTCTCTTTTTTTTTGGTTGTGTCTTTTTCTGGTTTGGTATCAGGGTAATACTGGCCTCATAGAATTTAGAAGCTTTCTTTACTCTTTTATGTTTTGGCCTAGAGAAGAATAGGTGTTACTCTTCTTTAATTGTTTGGTAGAATTTTGCCTGTGGAGTCATTTGGTACTGGGCCTTTGTTTGTTGGAAGTTTTTGATAACTGATTCAATTTCATCACCAGTAATTGGTCTGTTCAGATTTTTTCTATTCATGATTCAGTTTTGGGATGTTATATGTTTCTGGGAATGTATCTATTTCTTCTAGATTGTCCAGTTTGTTGACATATAATTTTTTATAATCTTCTCTTGAAATACTTTGTTTTGGGTGATGTTACTTATAACTTCTTTCATTTCTCATTTTGCTCATTTGAGTCCTCTCTTTTTAATGAATCTGGCTAAAAGTTTATCAATTTTTGTGATCTTTTCCAAGAACCAGCTCCTGATTTCATTGATCGTTTCTATTGGACTTGTTTTGTTTTTTATTTTTTAGTTTCTCTTTCATTTATTTTTGCTCTGATCTTTATTATTTCTTTCCATATCCTGGTTTTAGGTTTTGCTTGTTCTTTTTCTCACTCCTTTATGTGTAAGGTTAGGTTGTTTATTTGAGATTTATCTTCTTGAGGTATGCCTGTATTGCTATCAACTTCCATCTTTGAAGATTTTCAACCATTGTGTGTTCTTTTTTTTTTTTTTTTTGGTCTCCGTGTATTTTTTTTTGGTCTCCATGTATTTTTTTTTTATTTCTTCTTTGATTTCTTGGTTGACCCATTCATTGTTTAGTAGCATGTGATTTAACCTCCATGTGTTTGTGTTCTTTCCAGATTTTTTTCTTTTGGTTGATTTCTAGTTTTGTTATGATCAGAAGAAATGCACAGTATGACATCAATCTTTCTGAATTTGTTGAGGCTTGTCTGATAGGCCAATATGTGATCTATTCTACAGAATGTTCCATGTGTACTTGAAAAAAATGTGTATTCTGCTCTTTTATGATAGAATGTTCTGAGTATGTCTGTTAAATCCATCTGCTTCCTCTAGTCGACTATTTATTTCATCTAGTGTATTTTTATTTTCAATTAATGAATGCTTCATCTCTGGTTGTTTCTTTTTAATGTTTTCCATCTCTATGTTGAGGGTCTCACTGAGGCCCTCCACTCTTTTCTCAAGTCCAGTGAGTATCTTTTTGACCATTACTTTAAATTCTCTATCGTGCATATTACTTATCTCCATTTCATTTAGGTCTCTTGCTGTCATTCTGTCATAGTCTTTCATTTGGGACATATTCCTCTGTCTCTTCATTTTGTCTAACTCTCTGTATCTGCTTCTATGTGATAGGAAAGCCAGCTATATTTCCCACTGTTCAAAGTAGTGGCCTTATGAAGAAGAGATCCTGTAGTACCCTGAAGTACACTGTCCTCTATTTACCAGAACCTGGTTCTTCAGGGGTGTCTACTGTGTGTGTTGTGTGCATGTTATTGCTGAGATTGAGCCATATTTGCCTTCAGTACAGTCATCTGCAATGGCTCTCTTTGCCTGTTGTGGGCAGGGTTCAGTGTCTGTGCTGTTAGTGGGCCAGTCTAGGGCTTAGGTTGGAGTTGAGTTAGACAAAGCATTTGCCAGAGATACAGTAGCACCAAACTGCAGGGTGCTTTCCCTGTGTTGTCCCCTGACAAACAATTATTGCTATGTGGGCCCTGAAGTCAGACTTGATGTCTACCTCTAGCCCACTGTTTGGGCCACAATTGGACTGGTTTGTGTGGTTATCTTCCCATCTCCCTGCTGCAGGAGTCACTTTTGAGTGGTGATGGCCCTTACTGGCTCTGATTTCTTACTGTCAGGCTTGTGGCACTACTTTGGATGGCTCTGACCAAGGGTATATTGGAGGGACAGGTCTACAGAGAGTATAGTGTCAGGGAGCACAATTTTAGCAAGAGTCATCCAGATCTGCTCTGGGAGGAGCCTGGAGTTGCTTTAGAAAACTGCTTCAGGGTTAGAGGGAGGATCCTCAGAAGAGCACAGGGTGGGGCATGCTGTTAGTAAGATAGGTGGAGAGTGTTGGCACTGTACTTGTTCCCACAGGTGTGCATGGATCCAGGCTTGGGTGTGGGGAGGGAAATGGCACCTACCAGCTCCTTTATTGCTGGAGAAGTCTCCTAAAGATCCATGCCCTTCCAGACCCAGCTCTGAGATTAGTAACTCAATTTCCTTCTTATATACCCCAGGTGTTTTCCACAGCACTGCTTCTATGCTGAGTATCAAAGGGGCTGTTTGTTGTCCTGTATCTTTAAGGTCAGGGACTCTGTTTTTTATGAGCCTCCAGGCTCTCCCAGAGCTGAAGCCACTGATTTTTAAAGTCCTAGGTGGTAAGCCCCACTGATTATAAAAACTTGTGAAATCAGACACTTCTGGTTTCCCAGACCAAATGTTATGGCGATTCATCTTTCCCATGTGGGTTTTACATGCCTGGGGTATTTGGTATGAGAGTCCATCTCTCCCTCTTGTGGACAGTCCCTTGGGTCCATTTAGTTCCCGAACACCATATCTCCACTCTTTCTACCCTCTTTGGTGTGAACTCTACATTTTGCTGTGGAGAGTTGGTTCTGTCAGTCTTGGGCTGCTTTCTGGGTTATTTACACTGATGTGAGTTAACTAGTTTTATCTGTGGGATAAGGTGAGCTTAGGCTCTTCCTACTCCACCATCTTCCCAGGAATTCTGGGGTTCTATTTGGAGAGAGCCATTTTGTTCTCTTTCAACATGTAAATCTGTATTTCTTTTTTTTTTTTTTTAAGATTTTATTTATTTATTTGACAGAGAGAGAGAGATCACAAGTAGACAGAGAGGCAGGCAGAGAGAGACGAGGAAGCAGGCTCCCTGCTGAGCAGAGAGCCCGATGTGGGGCTCGATCCCAGGACCCTGAGATCATGACCTGAGCCGAAGGCAGAGGCTTTAACCCACTGAGCCACCCAGGCACCCCTAAATCTGTATTTCTTAAAGAGAATCTGCCTTTGCAACCTATATAATTTTTACTGCAAAATATTAAACATATTAAATGTTAAATATATAAATATTAGCTGATTCAATATGAACATATAGTTATTTTCCAGATATATCTTGCATTAGTTTAATAAAAATATCAATTAAGGTTGTTTAAAATGTTTTGAGTTATACATGTATAAATAGCTCTAAGTAAATAAATAATATTTATATTTATTTTGAGAGAGAGCAAGATGTGGGGAGGGGCAGAAGGAGAGAGAGAATCATAAGCAGGCTCCACAACCAGCAAAGAGCCTGATCCAGGGCTCAGTCTCACAACCCTGAAATCATGACCTGAGCTGAAACCAAGAGTTGGACACTTGACTGAGCTACCCATGTGTCCCTACATAAATAAATATTTAGAGAATTGAAGTAAATGTGTACACATAAACACTTACAGCTAAATTTACATTTATATGTATATATAACATAAATAACATTTATTTCTATATGTTGTATATAGGTTTGTATGTGTGTATATCAATATGCATCTAGATGTAGATATGTGGATATTTATATTTCTAATGAGAAACAGTGCCTATCATTCTCTAGGTATATGTTTTCCATTATAATCATATTTATAGTGATAATAGTCATTTCTAAAAGTATCTGAATTTTAGACATTCTCAAATCCTTTTTGGAGATTAAATAATTGTCATGTAGCATTTAACATTTTTCTCATGAGCGAATATTGTATAGCTCTATATAATGAGAAATGTATTTTTATAATATATTTATTTGTAATGTAAAATAAATAATATTTCTTTTAATATGGTACTCCAATTCCCTGTATAACAATGTGAAATAAGCTTTGCAGTACAAAGGAGACCCACATGTTTTTCCATACTTTATTCCATATTTTTATTCGTATTTATGCCTACTGCATTAAAAATTTATTTCTGGACAAAAACATTTATCTGACTGGTTGTCATTAGCTACTATAGAGTAGAAACATAAGTAGGGATTCTTCCTTGACTCAGGGAATACAGATCTCTTTTGCTGGTCTCTTCTACTTTTATTTTATTTTTTATTTTTTATTTTTTCTCTTCTATTTTTAAAATATACTTGTCTATGTTGTACATCCAAGAGAATATGTTTGCCTGTGTGTTTATATTGCTTATTTATTGAACTGTGCTAGCAGTCTTTCTTATGTAATATGTCTTTAAAATTTTAAATATTTTATGTTCTTGGGTATTTTAATATATCTTATTAAAAATGCTATGTGTTAATATACTACAAGCAGTTTGTAGTATATAAGGTTATAAAAAAAATTATATGACTGATGACTAACGTGTAATAACTGGATAATAAAATCTTAAGACTTGGAAAGAAATTCATTCATCTCTTATTTTATTGGCCTCTAAATCCTCCTCTGAGTATTTTTTCAGCCTATTCACAAAGACGACTACTAAGAGGAGCCACATCATCCTCCAAGGCAGTTTGTTCTTTCATTTGGTTCAAAATTTTACCTTATTTTGACCCAAAATTTATACCTGAGATGATTCCAGACAAGAGTAGTTATATGCAATTCTTGTTTTCCCTCTTTCACTCAATAATCTTGCAATTATCTGCAGAAAGTTACAAATGGACCCTCAGAATCTAAAATGCATGACAATATATCCTCTAAAAATCATTCTGCTCATTCTTTTCTCTGAGTATCTCCCTTTTCCTATAGGATTGCTAATATGTGTTATCAAGAAATAGATCAAAACTCCTGGATTAGCTCTATCAGTACAAATGAGAGCAATTTATTTATTTATTTAAATGTTTTATTTATTTATTTTTGAGAGAGCAAGTGATCACAAGCAGGGGGAACGGGAGGGAGAGGGAGAACCAGGCAGAGAGAGAAGCAGGCTCCCTGCCAACTAAGGAGCCCGATGCAGGGCTCGATCCCAGGACACCAGGATCATGACCGGAGCAGAAGGCAGATGCTTATCCCAAATTAAAGCAATTAAAAAAAAATAATTTTACTCATATATTGACAAAAAAGTAAAGATGCTCTCAAGTGGCCCAAGTAAGCAGGAATATATTTCAAGACAGCAGGTTATCTGATAGGCAGTTACCAGTAATGGCATAAAATGGATATTGGGCACCAGAGCTAGAAATACAGGTGCTGGGATATCACATGAATTTTTTACTTCATGGATTTTTTTTTCTTTTTTTCTGTTTTTATTCTTATTCTACTTCAGATCGTCAGCTTTTTCCAGTCTTTTCTTCTATTTAATCTTCTGTTTCATCACTTTACATGTGTTTCCAAATGGCACTTCCACATTTGAGTCTACATGACCTTACTGCTTTAGCTTCTTGTAGATAAATCAGTTGGTTTTCTAGGATCTCAATTCCAGACTCCTAGGAGGGGCAACTTGATTTGATCCTAAATCTGTCTGATAAGCTGGAATGTACTGGAGTGAAGGGAGACAGAGGCTTACATTAGCAGAAGGGATATAGTTGAGGCAATTTTTAGTCATAGGTATGAGATGAGCAGTATAGAAAGACTGTCATCTTTCTCAATGTAGACATCATATTTCTTTATCATAATTGTATTCATGCAACTGAATATTAGTTATTTTTGCACACACAGGAGCCTATTAAATTACATTGGAATATATATAATTTAATCAGCCATAACTTTTCTTCAAATAACTTTGTCTATATTAATCCCTAAAAAATGTTCAAAATGTATGTGTACTTTATGGAAAAGGGAACTAATTGGAAGAAATATTAGATGAGATTGTTAAAGCTGCAGAAAGACACCTGTAAGAGATGAACAGCATTTCTTTGGCGATTTGTTACTGCCTCTTTCATAGGAGAGTTATGCATGTTTATCTATGGATAAAACCCAGTTAACACACACACGTTTTTACCTACCCTTCCATGTTCATTCCTCATCGGGTCTATCAGCCTATTCTTTTAACTTTATCTCATAGCTTTTATGCAGAAGATTCCACCACTACCTCCAACATCATTGCTACCAGTCTGTCTTTCCAACTGTGCTTAGAGGCCACCTAAAATGTAGTATTATAATTAAGCATTTATAGTTCACTATTCTGTACAAGATTAGTATTTTTAGTCTTTTGTGCCAAATGTATCTCATTTCTGTTTTCATCCAATGTCAATAAAATTAATTCATGATTTTCTTTATTTATGTATGGGTGTATATATTATATCCTATAAATAAATAAATATATAGCTCACATGAAATACATATGTCTCTGAGTGTATATATTTCATAGAATTTGTGTTAGTTTCCTATTGCTACTGTAATAAGTCACCACTAATTTAGCAGCTTATAAAATACAAATTAATTATCTTACTGTACTGCAGGTCGGAAGGTGGGAAAGGGCTCATCAGGTTAAAAGGAAGATATATATTGGCAGACTTTCTGGAGACTGTAGTTTCTACCAACAGGTAGAAACCAAGGATATATTATTCACTCGTCCAATCACTCAAAACATTTTATTAGGAACTCTTCTGGACACAAGCTGTAGAAATACAAGTAAGTTAAGTTCCCTTTAAATACAAAAACTTTTATAGGCAAATGCAATTAAAATTGTTCAAACTTTGGGGCACCTGGGTGGCTCAGTCATTAAGCATCTGCCTTCGGCTCAGGTCATGATCCCAGGGTTCTGGGATCGAGCCCTGCATCAGGCTCCCTGGAAGCCTGCTTCTCCCTCTCCCACTGCCCCTGCTTGTGTTCCCTCTCTCCCTGTATCTCTCTTTGTCAAATAGATAAATAAAATCTTTTAAAAAATTTTTTTTCTATGTGCTATGGTAAGTGCTGTGAAATGTGTAAGCCTGATGATTCACAGACATGTACCCTGGGGCAAATAATACATTATGTGTTAATAAAAAAAAAAAATTGGAACATGGTAAGGGAGAAAAAAAATTAACAATGCCTGATACAAAAACAGTAAAAAAAAAAAAAATTGTTCTAAACTTAAGGCACTCTCTTTTTATTAGTGGGCTACTTGTACCTGGAAGTATACAATGCTGGGTAGCATAGTAGACAATTTATATTTGTTTGGCTTGTCAGACTAAATTAACTTAAGATTTTTTTTTTTTAAGATTTTATTTATTTATTTGACAGAGAGAGAGAGATCACAAGTAGGCAGAGAGGCAGGCAGAGAGAGAGGAGGAAGCAGGCTCCCTGCTGAGCAGAGAGCCCGATGTGGGGCTCGATCCCAGGACCCTGAGATCATGACCTGAGCCAAAGGCAAAGGCTTTAACCACTGAGCCACTCAGGCGCCCCTAAATTAACTTAAGATTTATTGAATTTTTATTTAGGTGAGATAAGTAAGAGGTGTCTGTGTGTGCATATACATATATGGGTATGTGTGTGTATATATATATATATATATATGCATCGCTATATATCATATGTGTTTCTCTCTATATCTGTATCAATCACTGAGATAAGTGTGTGTATATATGTGTGTGTGTGTATACCAATGCTTTGTAAGGCACTATATTTATTATGATCATTTAATAGATGATCAAGTTAATGATTAGAAACATTAAGTAACAGGGTAAAAAAAAAAAAAGAAACATTAAGTAACATCTAATAAGTGATAAATTCAGAACTCCAGGGATCAAACTTTAACCATGACGCTTGTGTAAGTTCCACTCTTTGACAGTAAATTAAATTTAGGAATTCATACAATTAGATTTGTCTAATATAGTTTGTAACACAGCTTGAGAACAGATTAAAGATTGTCACATACTTTTAAAACTTTCTAAATTATATTAAAGATATATTGTTCCATTTCTTACTTACATATGCAATCTAGTAAAAATCTTTAGAATTAAAAATTATTAAATAAGGTATGTCGGACGGAAATTTAGTGTGTTTTCACATTGTGGTATTAAATAATCTCTTTGAACTTTATTTGCAAAGAGTTCTCAAATGCCATTAGTAGCATGTAAAAAATTAGAAATTTTTTAGAAATTACTCATTACATTTTAATTTTACATTTAGTTTTAATTTTTGTAATACTATTTTGATCTTAAATCAATTTTCAAACTTTATGTCAAGTAAGCACATCTTAACCTTGAAATGTTAGATGTATTCAATTTTTTCTTGATAAAATTTTTCAGGTGATTTTATTGAAAGGATAATATCAATTTTCTCAAGGATAATAGTTATATTCTGCCCATATATACAATACTTGTTAATTAGAATTGAAATAACAGTTGTTTTATATTATATATATATACTATATATAGCATATATAGTATATAAAATTATAAAAATTTTTAATATTATTTTATTTCACATATTGAGACTAATGACTTTTGAGTAATTCCACATAGACTTAAAGCATTTTTACTCTAATACCTCATATACTGACTTTCTGGTGAATATCATAACTGAAACTATTTTTGTGTTATATGAGATTGGCTTGTAAATTAATTTCTTTACAGTAGCAGAGGGAATGATTAAAATAAGCACAAAATTAAAATTAATACTATTAACATGCCAACATATGATTTTATGATATCCTTTTCTAGAAACTATACATTCCCCATATAGAGAATGGTTTCATAAACAAGAAGAGTGGTTTGTATGTAAGTGATCTTCACATTATATTCATAAGTACCTCTAATCACCACAATTTTTGGCTTCACTTTAATCTCAGTTAATCATAATCAGTTACTGAAAATCCAAATAAGGATCAGCATTTGGTAATAATGTCAGTGGCCTACCTAGGGATCTTCAATTATTTAATTTGTTGCATAATTTGTCTAGAAAATTCTTAGAACAGTCTCACATTTACCATTTTTAAAATTGTTTTCTTACCTTTAAGACATTATAAACTATGGTGACTCAAAACATTAAAACAGAAAATATACTATTCAACAAGTCACGATTATGTATGACTGAAAGAAAAAACAATTTGCCAATGCCATAGAGAGCTAAAAGAAACTTGAGTTACATGGTGCTTAGTTTCCTAGATTCACATTCTCTTTGGAGACATGTTAAATCCAATGATGTTTTAAAAATTATTTGGAAGACAGAAGGTTTTATTTGGAAGGCAGCTTAATACTATACTTAATAACTAAACAACAGACTATTTTGTCATCAGTATTTCAATTTCAAAGCCAGTGCCCCTGATTTATCTAAATCACTGAGCTCAATGTTAAGAAAATTTCTTCCACAGTGAAATGGATAATGACTTCAACTCAGGGATTTTTGATTCATGCATAGCAACTCTCTCCAGTGAACGTCAACTTCATTTTTAAAAATTCTGTGTAATGAAACACGTTTTATGAAAACGTTTTAAAATACCGTTCTGAGGACATCTAAATTACTCTCATCTTGAATTAGTGACCTAATGGAAAGCAATGATATTCAATGTGGTGCAGCACACAATTACTGCATTTCCCAGTGTAGTGACATTAGTCATAGTTTTGTGTTCTAATATTATACATATGGATCTCTTATTAATTGCTATTAATTCACATTAATTACATATTAAAAATCGGCATCCTTTTAAAAAGTTTCTTCTGTTTTAAAGCACATTAGAATTACCTAAGATACTTTTTAAATTTATTTTTTATTTTTTTATTTTTTAAAGATTTTTATTTATTTATTTCAGAGAGAGAAAGAACGAGAGAGAGAGTCATCACAAGTTGGGGGAGGGGCAGAGAGAGAGGAAGAAACAGACTCTCTGCTGAGCAGAATCCCAGTGTAGGGCTCTATCTCAGGCCCTGAGATCATGAAGTAAGGGAAGGCAGACGCTTAACTGACTGAGCCACCAAGGCGCCCCCCCCAAAACACTTTTAAAAATAGTTATGATCAGACAAAAAAAAGTTATAATCGGGCTCTACCTCAGAATATTAAAATTAAAATCTTCAGGGAAGTTGAATTAGAGTGCATTAATTTTATCCATTTCCTAGTAACTTTATAGATTTCAAGAGTACTTTTCTTGTAAAACATTTTTCCCACAATATCATACACATTAAAATGAATTCTTACATCATACATGCAATGTGATATTTTTTATGAGAATGTTCATATATTTATAAAAGGATTCGACATCAAAAATACAATATCTCATTCAAGCTCCTAATTTCCAAATGAACAGGGTAACTTCACACAGCTGTGACAATGAGAACAAGTGTTTTAGACCAATAATAAAAGGTTCATGAAATTATTAATTACTGACTGCTTCTAAAACTATTGAGGCAGCTAAACAGGTTTATCCGTGAGCAAGATTTTTTCATTAGTTATAAAATAAAGCCCTTCTGAATGCTTTATAAAATTTAAACCAAAAGACTTATTATCATCTGAATTCATGTAATCTTCAGTATTTGTCTTGGTCTTTTCAAGACCTTCCTTGGGAAACTTAATTATTTATAAATGATTTCAGCATTTGGTGAAAAAAATGCATATTCTTCCTTATACTTTAAGCCAAAATGAATTTAAGTTGATAAAATTTTCAGTTAAAAAACAAAAGAAATATGTAGAAGATAATAAAATACATATAACCTTCATGTGAGGAAGAACTTTCTCAACATGATTACAAAGGCAACATATTCTATGGTTTTTCAGAAATGCCTATCTATACCATAGCTTCTTACTTCACTGCTCATTTCAGTTAGGCAGAGAATGCAGCATTTAGTCAGACTGATTATTCATACAGATCCTGATTCTGCTATTTACCAGCTTAAGTCTCTGGGTATGTGGCTCAGTTTATCATCTCCAATGTAAGGATAATAAGTATTTACCGTCTAATGTAGTTCTGAGAGGAAAAAGTATACATTCCATGTCTCACACACTTTAAGTGCCTTACCAATGTTACTATTGTTATCTAACCACACTAGGATTCACTGAACTTTATCCATTAGAATAAACCTCTGAATTCTATTCTCAGATACAAGATTCTAACTATGAGGCCATCCCTTGACTAAATCCAAGATTTTGATCAGATCCAGTTTTCCTATATGAAATATTTCATATTCAGTTTACTTCTTTGGAACTTTATATCAAAGTATTTCATCCTTGGGCTTTTAAAGTATCATCGAATATCAGTTAATAAAGAGTAAGATTATCCAGATGTTTTGTAGCAAATTAATGTATTGTAGGTTTCAACACATTGTCCTTTTTCACAGTATTTAGATAATTAAGCAATGAGACAGAACAGAGTGTGAATCATGTGGCATTTATTTACACATGATAGGTTATTACAGCCATGAGGCTGAGAGCCAAATGGTATCAAAATGAATGAAGTGTGAATTAGGCATAGCATGCCTGGGCTGACATGTCTAAGTGCATTATGAAATGGGACTCATAAAATCAAATTAACATATGTAGAAATGCTTCAAAATAATAAGGTGAATTAATGTCAGCAAAACCCATAACTAAGGATTGTGTGAATTAAACAGTGTTAATTAAAGTTCAGAATTCTTGTTGGAAACACAAACAGTTGGATTTTTTTGTTCATTTGTTTTTGTTGGAATTTATTGCTTATTTGGCTGTTATGTGAGATTTGTTAATATAGATATTAACATAACAACATGTCAAATAGTCAAACAAATTTAACAGAGAACCCATAGTACTGTTATATTTGTGGTGTTAGGCTTCATGGTTTGTTTAATTTTCTGTAGGCTCCATTTGAAATTCTAACACTAGCACATGCCTACCAAGTCAACATTATTCCATTGTGCACCAATCCATCTCCAATACATAGCTCCATACGTACTATTGTGCATTAGTATTACTTACATGTACTATTATTATGTATGTACTAATGCTGTATGTATAATTTATAAATTTTTCTCTTTATTCACTTCTAGGATTTAGGGATACCTTCAGCTAGTCTATGTCCTCAATCAGTCTGAAGCTCATAATTATTTATAAATTATATTATAAATAAATATATATACCAAGAAATTTAGACATCATTTTCTGTTATTGTTTTAGCAGTTACAAATTATCTAAATATAAATTATACTCAAGTGAATTAGCTCCATCCTTACGATTTCAAAAGCAATGATCACACACACACAGGCACACATACACACACACACACACACACACACAAATTTTTTTCATCTATTTTGTAATATATATGAGTCAGACCACTCACTGCTCAGCAGTTCTACAAGAAGTTCTCAAATATCCCTTACTCGGCAACTTCTTATATTAATATTATTATACAAAGAACATTCATCAAAACTAAGAATTTGCTTTCTGTGCAATATTGTTAAGTAAAGTTTAGAAGTTATTTGGATTTCAGCAGTTGCTCCACTAATATCTTTTTCTTTTCCTGAATCCAATAGAGTATTCCACATTGCATTTAATTCTATCTTCTTAGTCTCCTTCAATCTATGATAGTTCTGCAGACTTGTCTTGTATTATTTTGGCACTTTGAAGATTATTGGTCAGTTATTTTCTCTAGGGTAGAAGTTATTTGGATTTCAGCAGTTGTTCTCTAGGAGAGATACCCAGCAAGATTATTGGGTCACAGGCAGGTACATATTTAACTTTATAGGAAATGGCCAGACTGTTTTCCAAAGTGACTGCACCATTTTACACTGTCTGCAGGATTATATGAGAGTCTCATTTGTTCTCTTTCCTCAGTACATGGTATTGTCAGTTTTTTTCAGATTTTAGACATTCTAACAGGTGTGTAGTGGTATCCTATTGTGGCTTAAAATTTTTTAAAATAATTTTATCGAATATGCTTTCATAAACTTATTTGCTATATGTGTATCTTTCTTTAGTGAAGTACCTGTCTATATCTTTTGCTTATTTTTTAATTTTCAAAAACTCTTTGCTTATATATTGTTGAATTTGAAGAATTCCTTGTATTATCTGGATAGAAATCCTTTGTCACAAACAAGATGAGCAAATATTTTATCCTAGTCTGTGACTTGCCTTTTCATTCTCTTTTCACAGAGCAAAAGTTAATTTTTTACAAAATTTTCATGAAGTATAACATACAGATTTTTTTTAATGGCTCAATGTATTTGATGGAGACATTTTTTCTTTTAGATTCTAACTGTGTAATGTGTGAAACCAATTTTGGTGTTCATTTTGTATCTTCTGAGTGTATTTTTTCTTGCCTTTTTATGTAACTTACAATGTTTATTGTTGTTGTTTTCAGAAGTTAAAAGCCAGACATCTCATATGGAACTGTAACACTGAGGTCAACAGTTTTGATCCCTGGAAATGGACATGCTTTTGGACTGGGCATGTGAATTAACCCACGTAGAAAGTGTGGTGGATTTGATTTTGTTGTTGATATGATAACATTCATTTCTCTTCAGGTTTCAGAGTTCTGTAGAAAAAGCTTGTATTTAAGGCAGATGTTGGCTTTTCACAGCAATGTCTGTTCCTTCTGAGTTTTGGGTCTTTCCTTTGCTCCGAGCCTCAGAGAGGTTTTCTCTGCATGCCCTTGTTCCTCTCTTGTCCCTCTCCCGGTAATGTTCAGCTATTTGTTATTCAAAGCTTTGCAGCTCGGTGTGGGGATGGTAGTATGTGTGGATTCTCAGTTGTAATGATTAAACCTGTCTTTGACTTGCGCTTTGTCCTGTTTTCAAGGGATATGGCCCTCTCTACTCACCTGCACTGGTTGTAGGTCTCAGTATGTAGTTCTGATTCTCCTTTTAATAGCCTTTATCATCCCCATGTAGTTCCCATCTTCCCAGCCATGATGAGTTTTAACCAATACATTAAAGGCAAGAATGCTTATTGCCTTCCATTCCCTACCCCTCATGGTAGAGACAAATTTGGGTCAAGTGCTTTGTTGCTCCCACGGGCACAGCTGTTTTTTTAACCCGTAGACATTTCTTAGGGCTTTTTCCATTTCTTTCCTGTGAGCACCTAGCAAGCAGGGTTCATAGAGAAAGAGCCTGGTCTGTAGTACACTTGGCTTTGTCAGATGTCAACTTTTCTGGTGAAGTCTTTAGTCGTATCAGGTGTTTACCCTAGTGAGGATATGCTTACTTTTCCTTTGTCCCTGTAGGGACAGTCTCTTTTGTCCTTGGGCCATTTGATCATTCTATAATGATAGCTCTCCAATAGGTTTGAAAAAAATTGTGATTTTCAGGTTGGTCCACATCTGTTGGGAAAGTCAGACATGCCAGTCTGTTGAACCTCCTGCTGGGCTGCATGAGAATGGGCTTGGGTTTAGAATATTTTTGACCAGCAGAAAAGAACTCTCATAGCCTGTGCTGTGAGGGTAGTGTGGAATATCTTTCCCTCTTTCAGTCTCAATGTGTTTTTTTTTGTTTTGCTTAAGTGTGTGTCACTAGCCCTTAGGCACTCCTCCAGCTTCCTCTGTTTCAGACCTGATCACAAGAAGGGTCAGGATTCTGCTACTGCGGCAGGAGGTGAGGGGCTTGGCTGCAGAAAGGTCAACTGGCCTTGGAGGACTGACACATTGCAAGCAGCTGAATCGTAAGTACAGTCTTTCCTCTTGCTGTGAGTAAACCCTGTACCTCTTGAGCCTAGTGTGTGTGTTGTCTATTCTCAGTGACCTTACATCATGCCCTGGTTTCTTCCCTGGGTAGCACATATCTGCCTTTGTACCATGGCCACATTCATGTGATAGTCTATCCTGTGGTATACTTGACTGCCCAATGAAGAGTGAAACATCTTTTCCATTGCAAGCTGGGAGCAGCACTTCTTCCAGGTTTTTACATCCTGGGTGCAGAATTTTGAATTCCTAGCATGGTATTAATGGTGTCCATTCTAGTTTTCTTCATTATAAAATTGTAATTATTTCTTAAAGTTGTTTATTTAGTACTAAATAATATAGAATTTAGCTTATGTTCTGAAAAGGCACTGAATCTGTACAGGGTTTCTACTTTTTAAGAAATTGTCATTTTTTTTTTTTTAAGATTTTATTTATTTGACAGAGAGAGAGAGATCACAAGTAGGCAGAGATGCAGGCAGAGAGAGAGGGGGAAGCAGGCTCCCTGCTGAGCGGAGAGCCCGACTCGATGTGGGGCTCATCCCAGGACCCTGAGATCATGACCTGAGCCAAAGGCAGAGGCTTCAAACCACTGAGCCACCAGGCGCCCCGAGAATTGTCATTTTTGATAGTTTTGCAAAGTTAACAAAATTTAAATGCAATATTATGAAACAAGCCCTGTTGGTTCAATTGCATAAATCAGTTTAATTATATGAAAGTGTTTTACTAACATAGTAATGATCATGCATTTCCTGACTCCACTAAATTAAACTGACAGATGTGACTCAGTTCGCAGTCACCCCTTACTTATATTCTTCATATTGTTCTCTGGATACAGTAAAGTTTAAGAAAAGCTATCTTCGACTTTGCCTTTGATCTCTCTTCCAGAGCTTTAATTTTTTCTTGAGTGTCTAGGACATTTCTTAGCACAGAGTAGGCTTCCTAAGAGGTTGAATTAATGGCACTATTACACACAGACATATTTATCTAAATATGACATTATAGGTCTAAAAAATGCTGCTTGAGCTAGCTGGAGCCTGGCAGAAATGTTTTGAGATTTACATTGAGTGAGGCACCCCAGGAGACAGAACAGAACATTCAACATTGATTTATAAAAGAGTATAGCAAAAAAAAAAAAAAAAAAAATAGGCCATAATCAATGAGGAAACTAAAGCAGGGAAAAATGGCACTCAGAGTTGGATTAGAGATTTGGAACCAGGTTGTAAAGAGGAAAAAGAGTCATAAATTAGAAATCTAGGGCACATGGGATCTGGAAATAACAGGTATTATGAAGGAGGATTTGTAGCCAACCACACTAGTGTCTGCTTTGTTCTACTCTCATTTGGTGTCAACTGCTTATGACAAATTCAAGACTAATAGTTTATAAATAAACAGCGCCGAAAGAGACATATATGCTCTCAAAATAGCCAATCTTTCAATCTCCCATGTTACTTCGAGTAAGAATTAAAATCAGATGAATTAAGATTGACCTTGAAGTATTATTTGATTATTAGCTTTATGAATGTTTTTTCTGAATTCAGAATATAAGTAAGTTGCTACGCATTCACGTCTTTGTTTAATTTTACTAATTGGTTTAAAAATATCTTTGGGGTGGGACGCCTGGGTGGCTCAGTTGGTTGGGCGGCTGCCTTCGGCTCGGGACCTGATCCCAGGGTCCTGGGATAGAGTCCCACGTCCGGCTCCTTGCTCAGCGGGGAGCCTGCTTCTCCCTCTGCCTCTGCCTGCCTTTCTGCCTACTTGTGATCTCAATCTCACTCTCTCTCTGACAAATAAATAAATAAATTCTTAAAAAAAAAATATCTTTGGGGTTTGGGAAACATTATTTATAAATACTAAATGAGAATCCAACATGAATTTTATTCTACATTTAAATGACTTATACTTTTAATATGACTTATGCTTTTAATATTCAGCCAAAAGTTAAGTGCTAAATGATCTTTTTCTTATTTTGGAAGCATTTTATAAGCAATTGATTAAAAAATGTCCAGATTTTTGAAACTCATAGTTTCCATAATGATACAGTATGTTAAATAAGCATTCAGTTCTCAATATTGATTCATAATTATTAGATAGTCTGTCTCTTCCAAAAATTTCTATAGAAGTTTGTAACACAAAAATACCCTAACTACTTATCTCTATATTCCAGAATTGAAGTAGGAAAACAAGGATAAGGGTAGTTTAAAGGCTATTGATTGGGGAAGCAAATTTGTGTTAAAATATGAATGAATGATCTATGCCATTAAACTACTATATAATGAATTGGATTTGATAGCATTTAGAAAGCTATGTACACCAATATGGGTATAATTCACATTTTAATATTGATGGCAAACATTTTTGCAGTAAAATATGTATGAAAAAAGGAAGAGCCTATTAAAGATGTATGTAGAAAGCAAAAGTTGATGACATTTGGAAAATAGCATGTCAACTATGATTTTATTAGAAAGCTTTTCCTTTTAAATTTGAGATTAGAATGAGAAAATCAGATTACAAAAAAAGATTACTTTCTGACATATTTTAAATTGTTTTGATGGCTTTAAAAAGGAGAATCCGTGTTAAACATGTATATTAAATAATGAATGAGAGAACTAAAAGGAAATATACAATAAAGGATTGAAAAACCAATATAAATTATAAATCAGTCCTCTAAACATTATTAAAAAAATGCCTCTCCAGGGTTAATGGCTATACTGGTTCAAGTAATATACAAGGAATAATTATAACATATCTTATTTTTCTGGGTATATTATTTAATAAGTTGAGTTTCTTGTGAGCATTAAAACATAAACTCATTAAAAGATGCCTTTTTCCTTGAGATACAGATGACTATCTCAGTGGTAAAGAATGGGATCCTTCAGGCTTTTTGGATGTGTTCTACCTAAAATAATTTTTACCTCCTTACTTGATTTTATGTTTATGTGTGTTAACATTATAATAATATTTTAATTTATTTACATAGTTGTAAACCCTATCATTTCCAGTGTATAGTATGGATATTTGAAAATAAAGCTCTTATGTGACTATTTAAAATGTATTTCGTGAAATCTAAATATACTAACCATAATCCATTTTAAAAATACATGAAATGAATAACATTGTTTTTGAGAGCCAAAATTTTATTTCATGACATTTTTTTCATTGAATTCATAGAATTACACATAATTCTATTCCAATTTCCCCACAGAATTTTATTCTAATCTATTTTATTCTGAAATTCTTTGATTAATCACTATCTTATTTCCCTGAAACAACAACCACCTGTAACTCAAAGAATTATTATTTTTCCTTCTTTGTTATTTTTAGGATTATTTTGCACACAATTTTCAGAGTAACTTAAATGTAGTATACATTTTGATGAATAATTATGAAGTACACAAAGTAAATTCTGATTGGGGATGCACTTTAAATAACATAGATGGGCTTACAATTTTATACTGAAATACATTCAAATCAAAGATGGCTGTAAAAGGAAATTTCTGTTCTTAGGTGTTTTCTAAACTTAAAAATGTCATTTAGGGCTTTGAATTCCTTCTGAATAATATGTCAAGAAGCAAATAGCGACTGATCATGAAAATTATTTATAAAAATCTGTTGCCTGACATTTTAATACTTCTTTAATTTTGTTGATAGAAATAAAATAAAATAAATAAAATAAAATAAAATAATAAAAGAAAAAAGAAAAGTAAATCTCCTAATCTACTGATGGATGTGACCTAATCTTAGTTATTCATTTTCTCAACATTTTCAGTTCTCATTCTGTTAGGTGTCCTGGACTTGGTGTCCTGGACCATCTTTCTTTTTTGTTAGCTTTTTGTGTGTTTTTAACAGTTTCATTGAGATATAACTTTCATACCACAAAGCTTACCTATTTAAATTGTAGAATTCAGTAGCTGTTACTGTATTTACAGAGCTGAGCAACTATCACCATCATCTAATTTTAGAACATTTTTAACACCTAGGACAGTGAGAAAAAAAATCCTGTGCCCATTAGCACAGTGTAGCCTAATAAATTTCAGTTTTGGGTAAGGAAATGTCTGATTGGGTTGTGATTTGTTCAGACAGGGAAGAGAAACTGCCTTATATCCAGATCCTGCTCAGACAGGTATTGTTAAGAATAGGGTACACATAGAAATTGAATATATGGGGAGGTCCTGGTTGGCACGGTTAATCACCTGGTTCTTGTTTTCAGCTCAGGTCATGATCTTGGGGTCCTGGAATCAAGCCCCATCTCGGGCTGCATGCTCAGCACAGAGTCTGCTTGTCCCTCTCCCTCTGCTCCAACCCCCTGTGGGCGCACATGCTCTCGCTCTCTCTCTCTCTCTCTCTCTCTCTCTCTCTATATATATATATATATATATATATATATATATATATAATAAATAAAATCTTCAAATAGTAGAAACTGAAGATATGGAAAAGGATTCCCACAAAACTCTCCATGCTCTGGTACATATTGGGAAATCTTGTTATATATCTAGAAACATTATGCACATAGAAGATACCAAGATATAGTAAGGCATTATTTATTTTTTGAAACCTATTTATCTATTGGGGAATAGATAATAAAGTTAGCATGTAAAATTTCATTGAGAAAATGTATAGGTAGAAACATATAAATTATACTAAGCAATGTTTGTAATGGGGCCTAAAAACTAGTAGTTTGAAATTTTTGTTGAAATTACTTATAAATACTTTAAGCCAAAGCATGTCTGTCCCTCTCCGAGTAGTTGTATAACCTGTGGATGATGAGAACATTTTCTTGCAATATGTTACCAGTGATAGCAAATAGTAAAATTCATGTATTCCAGTTATTTTTAAGAGTATATCTCACCCTACTCTAAATGTTTATAATACTCTTGCATCTGTAACTTAACATCTTCTGAAGGTATGGCTTAATACCTCATGACCGTATTTATGCTACATGCTGAGGGCAACTTATTGAGTGTCAGTTAACAATAACAGGGCTACTGTGGGCCTCAAGAATTGTAACTTGACATTTTAATGCATTAGATGGAATAGTTAGTTTATATTTTATTCAGTATTTTTCCAAAATGTATGGACTGTTAGCATCTAATTTATTTTTACTACATGACATTTGCACTGTTATCAGAAAAAAAGCAGATACACAGTTCTGACCTCATGTTTACTCTGGAATTGTTTGGTCAATAAAATGATAGTAAAAAAACCTATTTAACTTTTCCTCTTTTGCTTTCTATTTTTCACTCCAACTCATGCTCTCTCTTTCTTTAATGTTACATGGTGTGGTTTTACAGAAAGAGAGTCTCAAAAGGGATACTCTTCTGTACTATGGTTTTACAGAAAGATAGTCTTAAAGGGATACTCTTTTGTACTCTCCTATTGAGTTTCTTTTTTTTATTTTTTCAAGTTTTTATTTAAATTTCAGTTAGTTAACATACAGTGTAATATTAGTTTTAGTGTAGAATTCAGTGATTCATCACTTAGTATAACATCCAGTGCTCATCTCAGCAGGTGCCCTCCTTAATACCCATTACCCATTTAACACATCCCCCTACCCACCTGCCCTCCAGCAACCCTCAGTTTGTTCTCTATAGTTAAGAGTCTGTATTATGATTTGCTCCTCTTTTTTCTCCAATGTTCATCTTTTTTTGTTTCTTAAATTCCACATATGAGTGCAATCATATGGCATTTATCTTTCTCTGGTTTCATGATGTCTATACATATAATCATCTTAGTAAATTTGGTGACATATTTAATCCATAATCAATATTGAAAAATTCCCTTCTATGTAACTAGTTCAATCTCCTATCCAATGCTGGAATTTAAAAATGCATTCACTCTCTATTAAAAGATATAAAAGACATAATGTATCATAAAACATGCTTATTTAAGAGTTAGCACTTCCCAATTTTAGGATAAATCTGACTGTTACAAAACTTTCTTTGTTTTAACTTAATAACTTACCATGAGTAATTTCATTCTCTTGGTCTCATTTCCAACTCATAGGTGGATATAGGTAATTCCTTGGAAGCTATACGTACAATTAAAAAAGAAAAAGAAAGTCAATCAAACTAAGATTATTGCATGATTCTGCATCTCTAAGATTATTGGGATCAAAGTACATGTTTAATTACAGCCAGCATTATAGCTGTATAGATAGCACATAATTTTAATCTGTTTATTCAGTTAGAAAGCATTTATTGGGTGCCTGCTGCTGTGCTTAGCCATCTTTTTCTATGAGGTAGCAAATGTAATCGGACCCTTGATATTTTTGTAAAAAAGCAGAGAAAAAGAAGAAAGGAGAGAAGTAAAGAAACAGAAGGAAACATATTTTTCTTTTCTTCCCCCACATGACAGCCATGCAAGTTATATACTATCTTAGACTAACCAAATTTCTTGTACAAATTTAAAAATTATAAAATAACTACAAATCCAAATGTATGTAATATAGGCTAAGTGAAATTATGGAAAATGTATCATATTACAAAGAAATAAAGATAAAAATAATAAATTCATTATTCATTATTTTATAAATGGTGTGAAAGTACTTTAAAGGAATATGTTTAAAATTAGAAAGATCACAGCAGAAAGAAATCAGTAAATTATTAACAAATTAGGGAATTAGGCAAAGAAAAAAATGTTCTTTGCCGTGATGCCAAAAAGACACAAAACTACGGCAGACTAAACAATATTCTAAGAAAACAAAAATGAAAATTAAGAAGAGAATATAATTTTTGTTTCTTGAGATGGGAATAAACTGACGTAACATGGTTATTATCTTAGTGCTTTTAGGAGCTTCTGGTAATGTCAACACTTCACCAGACTCTCTACATTTTGTGTATTGTAATGAACCACCTCAGGATCAGAAAGTTGACTACTGAAATAGGATCATATCTCAACTTTGGAAACAGATTAATTATAATTTCATGAGATGTATTTATAAATCAGAATGCAAATATAGCTAAAACAAGAAGAACAGAAAAAGACCGTGTTACATAGATAATAATTGAATGTATAATAATTTATCAGAAATCCAATAATGTTATATATTAATAAAAATTTGAAGACTATTTTAGTTCCAAAGCTCCTATCATATAACATATAAAATAGAGTTTAATAGAAATGCTAATTATAAAATTATATTTTTGTAACTGTTAAGGAATATCTCCAAGGATCATGACAAAAGAAGACATTTTAGAAGACATAAATACCGATTTTATAAAATAAATATTAAAAATAAGGAAATCTGGGGCGCTTGGGTGGCTCACTCAGTTAAGCACCTAACTTTGGCTCAGGTCATGATCTCGGGGTCCTGGGACTGAGCCCCACATCAGGTTCTGCATTTGATGGAGAGTCTGCTTGTCTCTCTGCCCCACCTCCACTCATTCTCTCTATCTCTTTCTCTCTTTCAAATAAATAAAATCTTATAAAAAATCAATATTTAAGTTTACAAAAAAATAACATAAAGGTGAAAATAATAGATTGGCAAAAATGTGTCTGCATTATATAGCAGTTAATAAATAATATAGACGTGTGAATACATAGAGATTAATAGATGAGTGAACAAATAGTGTCTTTTGTCAATAAACTGCATAAGGACAAAAACATTATTTTAGTTACGATTGTATGCTTACATCTTGAGAACATGACAGTGGACAAGCACTCATCACATAATTGCTGAATACATGGTTGGGTGGATCATTCAATGGATAGGTACTGAGACTTAGTTTTGTCCCAGTCTCTCTGATAAAATTGGATGAGGAAAGGTCAAGTTTCTGAATTTTTCAAGGTCAGGCCAAAATCATGGTGATTTACTCCACTTAAATGACTGTCTATTGCTCAGAAAATTACTTGAACATGATTTTCCAACTTGGCTATAACCAACCAGTAAGAAACGTATGTGTATAAAGAATAAATAACAACAAAAAAAGAATAAATAACAAATATTTCATAAACAAAATAGACTTAACATAAAGATACACCCTAATATTTTGTGTTCTGTTTTATTTCATTTCAACAATGTTGATTGCAAGTTACCAAAAATATTCAGACTTGGTAATGAGACACAACTCCAATTTAGAGCAATCTCCAGACTTTGCCGTTGAGATCAGGAGAAGTACATAATTTACCATAGTTTATTCAGCTCAGTAATGTGTCATAACTTGAGTTTTTTGATGTCTAGCAGAGTGTGTTTCCATCACAATTTTCAAAGTCAGTTTTTATATGCAGGCTTCAAATAAGCAAATAAAGCTATAACTAAACAGGAATTACCTCCGTTGCAAGCTCTTAAACATGCGTACTTCATAGGTAATGCTAAAAGTGTTTGATTTTGTTTCTTAAACACAGTATCTTATGACTAAAGGAGATCATTCAAAAATTCCTTTATATTCATATTTTAAGCAACGGTGATAAACATTGTTTTTAGAAAAGGAATGTACTTTTCTCTTCTTTTTCTCTTTCTCTCTCAACAACATTTATTCATCATCAAACCTTTATGCATCCATCCATACAATCACATAAGGCTATATCAAAAATGCCAATCAATTATTTAAATTTGCAAATCTTAAATGTCTATTAGAAACTTCTGATGAATCCAGAACTCTGTATACCTCATATATGCTAATTTATGTGTAGTTCCTCAATGTGAGAAACCGAATTTCAGATAAAGCATTTGGATTAACAACTTCATTTAATAAAACATAACATTTTCAAAAAAGCTTATTCATGTAATTCATCCACTTATTTAAACTTATCTTTTGAGAATGAATTAAGCCAGTAGGCATTCCCTTAGTAGTTAATAAATTATCACTTCTTAAAAAATTTAAATATTTGATAAAGATATAGTATTAAAGTATAATAAAACTATATTATATACATAATAAATCTATATTAATATACCTAAATAAGTGTAGTAGAGTATCGTAATAGCATTTGTTGAAGAATGAAGTTCATTAACTCTATTTGCTTAAAAACTAAAAATATGAGAGATTCAATCAAAGCTTCAGTTTTATTATTATAGGACTATATAAATAGACTATCAAGATATATTGTTTTATTGTTCAGAGGATTCATTTACTGTCAATATGAATTAATTAAGCTTTAAATTCCCAACCAATCTAAAACCTAACTGCAGCTTGGTTACAAGAAATTTTAAAGTAGGGAATGAGATGGTATTACTGCTTGCATTAGTAAAATGAAAGAAAATCTAATTAAAAGAAAATGAAGAATGGAAGCCAATTATACTATTATGTAACATACATTATTGTACAACTATGTAAAGTAATTGTGTCCATTATTTTACTGTGTTGTAGAGAATATCAATTATATAATATCTGTAATTTAGACATTTAAAAATATTACAAAATCATTTTAATAAAAGCCTAAGATACTTAGTGTGTCCATTTATCAATGTAAAGTCTTTATATTATTTTACAGAAGGAATAAACACTAAGATGGTTTCTTATAATTTTCTCATATTTGTATAACTATGCTTTCAGTAAATCTGAGAATTGATGAAGGTAGACTCTTATTATTCGATGATATCTTCTATCTCCAAGAACCAATGTTCTTTATGCACTTTGTTGTGGGGAAGTTTCCTGAGTTTAGTGTGTGATTGTGACACGTTCTGCTTTGCAAGATCATCTGTCTAATAAGATAGCAAACTGCAAAGAATTGAGAAATTGATTTTGCCAAGTTTTAACTTAATGAAAAACAACCTGGTTTCAATCACACTGGAAGGTGAGAGATAGAGTTGCTTTTTAAGACTTAGGTACATTGGAAGTCAAGCAACTTTCTGTCTTTAGAGATAAGATGTAGCTGAAGAGAATGGTTTAAAATAAAACAAAGCAAAACAAAAGGAACATATCGACAGAAAAGACATTGTTATGCCAAATGTGTGTTTTAAAATTCACCAACAAGGAAATCACATAGGAAGTCTCCTATTATATTTATTTTCTAGGTCAGCAAAGCAAATGACAGTAGGTTTATTTGCATCTTTCTTTGATACAGGAGAAATTTCTGGATATTAAAACTTTTTTCTCTAAATATTCCACCCCTCTTCTGTCTCTCCCTCTCCCTCTCCCTCTCTCTCGCTCTCTTTCACTCTCATCCTTTCTCCCTCTCTCCCTCTCTCTCCACTAAATGAAGTACAAAGAAACCTTGTTTTATTAGAACCTGGTCGATGAATATGTCTTAATGATAAAAAGACTAGATTTTTGTCTCTACTCTTACCATTGAGTCCAAGTCTGTTCTTCTGAGGAAACACATTGTCTTTTTTTTATGATTCTAAGAAGTTTAAAAACCTTTACTAACTCCATCTGCATACAATAGACTTTTAATCACCAGTTATGCTTAAATAAACGGATAGTAGTTGGTAGTTACATGGATAGAGAAATTCATTCTTTTTAAAGTTTCACTGAATGCAATTTTTGAGACAAATTCTTTATCACTTGGTGAAAACTTAGTGCCCTTGCCTTTGGGTTTCTGCAGACCCTTCATGAAAAGGTTTTAGACTAATGAGCAAAGGACTGCATGCTAAATTTCATAACTTGAGATCATATTGCTATTAAGAGCAGAAATAGAATTTAACCTTTCTTCAACTCTTTTCTACCCAGAATAATTACATTATATTCCTAGTTCAAGTTAGTTACATTTTTGAAAGATTTGTGTCATCCTGTAAAAAAGAGATTGGAAGGCAGTTATTGGTATAATTTTAGTATTGCATGTCTAATGCTTTTGAAAGCCAGGAATTCTTTGATAATTACAGATATGGCAATATTATTTAAAAAGAGAAAATATTAGTGCTTTATTGATATACATATTGGGTTTTTGTTCTGTTATTTTGACTTTTTAAACTTTGAGATTCAATGAAAGGTGAGAAAAGTAATCTCTGATAGGGATTGTTTAATTACCTTAGATATCAAGCCAGAGTTAGCAGCTATAAAAATATTCACTGATAGACCAGTGATTTACTAATCTTGGGTAAGATACATCTGGAGTATAATACAGACCATAATATAGACAACTGATTTGCTTAACAAAAGAAATTAGTTAACATATTTATTAACCACACTTTTATTGAGTACTCTTCTCTGTGTTAGAAAGGTGGATGGGAGGTGACAATTTGGAAACAAAATTAAGAAAAGAATACTATTATAAATGATATCAAGCTTCTAAGGAACTGTGTCCATAAGATCACTAAATTTCTCATTCTAATGAATCTGTTACAGTTGCTTAAGGACAAAAATATAGGCTTGCGTAGTTTGCTGTTTTCTTCAATATATTCCTTAACACCAAAATCAATGAAGAAAAGAAAGATTAGTTACTGCGTTTTGAGATACATAGTCTAGTATACTTAAGCAATTATTTTATTATTAATTATTTCTTCCTTATTTTTTCCCTAGTAAATGTGCAAAGATGCAAAGGTCCTGAAATCAGAATTTTGAAATAATAAATTAGAATTTTACTATATAAATTACATTTTTCCTATTGTTCAACCTTTAGCTAAAAGAGAGAAAAGCTATACAGACACATATGTGCCTTCAAAAGAAGACTAATACCCTTGTAAAATGTTGCAACACTAGGTCATTTTGTGCAGAATTCAGAATGAAGTTTATTTCCGTATACCTTGTACTTTATATAAATATGTCATTGATTTGAAAGATTGCTGCTCTGCACAGGTGTTTGTTTATTTGCTTATTTTAATTTAAACTTAGCTACTTGCATTGAATCATTCAAATTGACTACATTTCTACACATGACACCCTGAATTGCATACTAGGTAAGGTAAGTAGATATGCTCTTGAGAAATAAATGTTACAAAATTACAACTGAACTTCAGATATTATAAGCAGTTTGGGATTGATTTGAAGAGAATGATTGTTACATAAATTATTAATAATAACAAATGAGAGTTCTGGTTGGGTTTGTAATTAAACTAAGAAAATCATATTCTTCACTATATCTCAGATATCAGAACCAGTACAAGTAGAGAGGATTCTGTGACTTCTTGATAAACTTAAAGTTATCATTTAAAGCTTTTTTCTGTAAAGAATTTTTATATCAGTGTTATCAATATGAATACAGAAATGAATTGATTGCTGACTTTATTATAAAGTTTTAACATTCATTACTAACTGCTGACATAAATAATATGTTCCTCTTAATATCTTCATTTTTATTGCTGATTGCTTTATAAATCAGTAAACTAAATTTATAAGAAATTAAACTATTATTAATAAAATATACCACAATATATCTTTATATTTTAGTCATTAATAGTAATAAAATATATTTTAGATTTTAAATTTACTTTGAAAATTAGGATTCTGTTATATGCAGATGCTGAAAATACTTCTTTAATTAAAATACTTAAGCTTCATTTTTTTGCGCAAACATTTGTGTCTGTGTATCTGTATGTGAGATAAAATAAAAATTTACTGACTTGTCTATGAGCACACATATTTTATTCAAAGTGGAACCAATGAAAAATGCAATGCTGCCTTGTCTCTAAATGAGTAACCTAATATAATTAAAAATAAAATATAAAATAGATAAAATATAATAAAATTAAAAGTAGAGTATACATTATACTAACCAATAAAATGTGTAATAGTTCATTAGAAACATTTTAGAATTAATTGAAATAGAAATGTTTATATAATCTATATATGCATTTGCATTCCTTTGACTATTACCATGAATCATTAAAAATTAATCAGGTTTAAATATTTTAATGCATATACAATTCTGGATAAAATTATTTCCCTTTTAAAAAGATCAGTATTCTAAGAATTGAAAAGAATAAATTTTCCAGACTGTAGTGCCTACTATCACTGCTAAAATATTAGTCTAACTAGCAACACACAAATAGTGGGTGACTATACTACTTTCCAATCACTGTTTTCAGGATACACTGATGCAGAGTGGACTATAGCTAGATCATTAAAACAGAAACAACAAATTTTTTCATATAATAACCACAGGTAAGTTGTGGAACTATAATTTAGTTTTGACTAGTAAACCTCCTAATACAATTAGGAGGGCTTGTGGGATTCTTTTTTCCTTTTAAACAGGAATAACCAACTATGTCTGCATAGGATTGTAGAACTTTTTGAGGACGCACTTGTAATTATATCATCTAGCCTTTGTCTTTGTATGCATATGCATGAATATAATAATAAATTATCTCACTCTTAACGGTTCATCTTTTATCTGATGAATATATAGTTAATAAGTATATATTTTTATGTTATTTAATGTGTTTCTAAGCGATGTAATTTGACTGAATTGCATTTTAACCTTATATCCTAACTTATTTTAGAAATAACTTCTTTGGGACAATTACTTTTTATGGTTGTTTAAAAAAAACAGTGATGAACATACAGAAATATTTTGGCACAACCACGATTTTTTCTTAAGAATAGAATGTTGGGGGGTGCCTGGGTGGCTTAGTTGGTTGTGTCCAACTCTTGGTTTCAGCTCAGGTTATGGTCTCAGGGTCATGAGATCCAGTCCCCTGTCAGCCTCACGCTCAGTGTAGAGTCCGCTTAAGAGTATCTTCTTCAGCACCCCCTCCCCCCGCTTGTACCCTCTCCCTCTCTCTCTCAAATAAAATAAAATAAAATAAAAAGAATAGAATTTTGGAAACAGGGTGTTGAATGGAAGAATATTACATGTTTAAATGTTGCTAATACATGTATCCATATTACATTTCTAGGAGCCATATTTGAGATCATCCTTTTCTCTAAACCTTAGCAAACACCAGTTAGTGGGTCCCTTTTTTATTTTTTCAGTTTGCCAAATTAACAAAACAATTTCAAATGTATTTCACTTTCCTTGTGAATTTGTTGTTTTGCTATGTATAGGCTAGTAATCATTTATATTTTATATATATTTATAATTTTTTCCTCACTATGCTATCTCAACTGTTTTTGTTTTGACCATTTCTAAATTATTAAAAATTGTATTTTAAGCAATAATTAATATCATCCTTGGAATGGACTCCCTCACAGTGAAAGTATAAATATTTAGCTAGTTTTTCTTTCATTAATTTATTTTAATATTTAGAATTTTAACTCCCTTAGGATTAAGTATAAGATAAACTGAACCATATCTTTCTCAAGTGGTTAGCCTTTTATCAAATCAACATTTCATTGAATTATCTACGTCTCGTTAAATAATTTATCATGTTATCAATTATTGAATCCTTAGGAATTTTTCTGAAGTTAGCCATCTTTGAACTTCAGAATTACTTCATTAATCAGGAATTTGATTCAAAGGCCTGAAATTTATTTATCAATCTGGGCATATGGAGTAACAGCCACGATTATTGAGTACTCCCATCCACATATCATTATTTTTTTCTTTCTTTCCAATGTTTATGAAATGTCTGCATATTCTCAATGTGATTTCTGTCACTATGGGCATTTACAATGCAGGAGAATTAAAAAAAAATACTTGCAAAGTGATTAATAGAACAATTACCTATGAAGGTTATAATGAAGTTGCTGGGATCACAACGTGTGCATGCCTGGGAGTCGGATGCATTTTAATTTGATGGGTGTCTGAGAAAGACTTTCTGAGGATGCAGAATTTAAGGAAAATTTGAACCTGTGCTAGAATTGGCAAAACAAAGTAAATAAGTGATGTTTCAGAATTCCCTGCAAAGAGAGAAGCCTGTGAAAAAGCTTGAGGGTGGAAAACAACTTGGTGAAGAGAAGGCAAGGTGGCCAGTGAATCTGTTTAAGCTTAAGCTTAAGTAGGAACAGGGGGAAGGCTTACACTGATGTCAGAGATGTATAAAGGTACTAGATAATATGGAATCTAGACAAGTATGGTAAAGTGTTTAATTGCTTTTCATAGCATACAATTAAGATTTGTAGCTGAATTTCTTGTTTTTGAATGTCCCTTTCAAAAGGAGTATTTTACCATAGTATATTTTATAAAATTTATCTCTTTTTTTTTAAAGATTTTATTTATGTATTTTCGTGAGAGAGAGTGAGAGAGAACATGAGAGGGGAGAAGATCAGAGGGTGAAGCAGACTCCCCATAGAGCCGGGAGCCCGACGCGGGACTCAATCCATGGACTCTGGGATCATGACTTGAGCTGAAGGCAGTCGCTTAACCAACTGAGCCACCCAGGCGCCCTATAAAGTTTATCTTAGCATAAAGGATTCTTTTTTTTTTTTTTTTTTAGCATAAAGGATTCTTACTGATTTTTGTGATTTTAATTGTACAATGGACCACCTCTTTGAATTTATTACATTATCAATAGCTTTGAAAACAATAATATGCCGTGTCTTCATTTTGTTCTTCCCTTTAATGGAAGTGGCTTTTGTGTTCGATTATTGTATTGCTGTTGAGTGTTGGTTTGAGACATAAGTTTTACCAGGTTGAAATAAAGATATTTCTTTCTTCCTTATTCAGAGTTTAGTGATGAATTTACTAATTTTTTTATTCCCCAATTTATGAATTTTACAAAATGCATTTTTAGCATCTACTGAAATAATGCCTCCCCCCTTTAGTTTATTGATGTCCTTATTGATGATGTTTAGTTTATTGATGTCCTATAGTACTCAATGAGTAATTATTCTTTTCCTGAAATAAAAAGCTCATGGTCATATTTCACTATTCTTTAAAAGTCCTTTTGAGTTTAAATTTCTGTTAATTTCTTAAGATTTTTGGTATGGTACTTGTTCTATTTGTGCTGATTTCTCCACCTATAATACCATTCATCTGTTCATCTCATTCTGTTCTTATTATCTTCTTGCTTATGCTTTGGTTTCTCACACTCTTTACATTTTGGGAACACCCTACTTTGCCTTTCTTAGCACTGATACTAGCTTTAGAGAAGCAATTCCAGTCAGCATCTCAGGTATGGCTCTCAGTTGTATTTGAGTTCTGGTTCCTTATCAATTTTTATTTTCCTTTCATACAATGCTATTTTGATCCCAGCTACACTTTTCTTGTGACTTCTCACTTCTGTTTCATACACTTCTGTTTCACAAAGGACATGTCTTATTATACTCTACTGGAGATATAAAACAATTCCCTGCCTTGTATCTTGTAAGTGAACAGTTTGTTTGTTTTTTCCCTTTAGCCAATGATTTGGACAACAGTGAATTATTTTCAGAAGTATGCTTTTCAGATCCCCAGTTGCTCTCTTTTCTCTCTAGTTTTTCAGGATTATTTTGTGAGTTCCAACTTATTTCATTATTTCTCCTTACTTACCCTTGGACTAAAACAAGATATTTCCAGACTAGAGGTGATTAGAGACTTGATCAGTGAGATCCCCTTAACACAGACTTTCCATTTGTACATGGATAAATTTCCTTCTCAAAGTTTATGCTGGATCTCAAGGTACTGTGAGCAACTGTCAAAACGTTCAAAATCCCAATTATTAATAATTTTAGATCTAGTACAAATCTCTCCTATGTAGCATTTTCTGATAACTTATTGGGCTGACTCTTAATGTTAGGAGTAAACAGGGTGTGAAAAACACAAATTGTTTTTATGTAAAACCGTTCGAAACTTCCACTGCTTCTGCTCTTTTACTTTAGGAATAACCATTCCAGAATACTACAATTTTATCAAGCAGTCTTTTATTCTGCCAGTTTATTTTGCTTTTTGTTTTATTGTTGTTGTTTTCTTTGTTGGATTACTAGATGAGAATAAGTGGGTGGGGAAATCCAAAAAAATATTTCACACACTTTTCTAAGCTATAGAAAAGGACTATAGTAGCTCAGTTTTCCTGATGATATGGTTTATGTGACTCCATACTGGGTATATAGTTTCTTTTTTGCATGATGCAATGGCTTTTTCCTTATATGCCATGGGACTACCATAAGTTTAACCCTAGGGAGATTTTTCTCAATCCATTTCCATTTTCTTAAAGGTACTATGTGTCTCATCTAGATTCCAATATAGGGTTCACAAATCTTCAATTGGGGTATAAATGTTTTGTTTTAAATCTGTGTGTAATTATAAACATTAGAAAGTTAGAAAAGGTTATATTAGCACTACTGACCAAAATCCAAGGGATGGTTTTCTCAGTAATTGAACTTTCTGAAGTAGTTGCTAGTATATTTTTCTACAGGATAAAGACTGCAATATATATTAATTAGCATGTTTAGAACTCTACCTGAATTGGAGTTGGCCACAAGTTATTATCTGAAAAAATAAGCAATAAGTGTTTTGTTAATATAACAATTAAGACATTACCCAAATCAGAGACCCTAAGTTCCAGAGGGGACTTGGGTTTCTGCAACTGAGGATAAAGTTCAGGAGACTTTACGTTACTGAGACCATACATTATAACATCAGATGAAAGTAGTGAATACTTCTGTCATTTAGAGTTTGTTGAAGACTGTGAGATTTCGAATATGGAAAAAAAGACAAATGTTCAAATTCCCTAGATAGTATATAACCGGCAAAATAGTAAGTAGTTTTATATAACCCTTCTTGTTCAATATTGTAAGAGAGGTGTCACTTCCAAAACCTTTCTTCAAACTGCCTAACACAGTAAATGCTAAACAGAACTGTTGCTATAATAGTTGCTAATATGAAAGTTTCTCTTTGGTTTTCTCTTGTGTTTGTTTGGTTTGGTTTTATTCTGCTTATTTTCTGAATGAGATTGGCCCTGTTTTCCTCTGTTTATTAGCTGTCATCCACTCCTTTATTTTATAAACTGCTTGTTATTATTTGGTCATTTTTCCAGTAATATGATTTATAAGAACTATTTCCATAATGAAAAGAAACAAAGAACTTAACTATTTATTTCAAATGTGTTGCACAAACTATTTCTTTTTTTGTCTTTTGATTCTGGTTATAGTATTTGATTCATACAGAAATTTTTATGCAGAAAAATTAAAAATTCTTTTCCTCTGTACTTCTGGATTTTGCTTAGAAAACACCTCCACATTCTAAGATAATAAATTACATCTTATGTTTCTTTTTTTTTTTTAAGATTTTATTTATTTATATGGCAGAGAAAGAGATCACAAGTAGTCAGAGAGGGAGAGGGGGAAGTAGGCTCCTTGCTGAGCAGAGAGCCTGATGCGGGGCTTGATTCCAGGACCCTGAGATCATGACCTGAGCTAAAGGCAGAGGCTTTAACCCACTGAGCCACCCAGGCGTCCCACATTACATCTTATATTTCTTTCAGTTATTACATACTTTATTTTTTTTTAAGTAGGCTCCACACCCTACTCAGTGTGGAGCCCAACAGGGGGTCTGAACTCATGACCCCAGATCAAGACCTGAGATCAAGACCTGAGCTGAGATCAAGAGTCAGATCCTTAACTGACTGAGCCACCCAGGTGCTCCTACATAGTTTGATTTTTTTTAAATTTAAACATTGTTCCATCTGAAATGGAAAGCTAATGAAGATGAAGGAGAAAGCTATACTGATTTTATTATTTGGTGTAGGCAATTTGAATTTTTGTATCATACTTCTGGTACCTTTCATTGGTTCATTTTCAGAATTTTTGTTTGTTATTATGAAAACATTTATTTGAATTTTATTACCTAAGATAAAATTCTGCTGCAAATATAAAAATTGTTTGCCTGATTCTTACATTCATAGAGCACGCAACATTAAAGAATCGTAGTGAAATACACACCAATCCAGGTATTAGGAAACCCAAGTTCTAGTTCTAAATCCAGGTTCTTGTTCTAAACTTGATATTTACTAATTGTTGCACCATTGGCCAGTTCCTTCTCTCCAATTTAGAGTCCACACAGCTTATTAGAAATAAGCCTCCCCCAAGCCAGACAGGACAATAGCTCTTTAAAACCATCTTGTTTTACTGTACCTTAAAAAGCATCAGTTGGTAGAAAACTGGCTTCTAGCCTAACTCTGTTGTTGGAGTGCAATTTCCCAGGGAAACTGACTTTGTCTTGCTACACCTGATAACAGGAACTCATTTGTTTCAAACTCAGGACAAAGCCAGCCACTCAGTCCTTGCATTATTGGTTTTTTGTCTGTTCTCATAAAGGGCTTGCTTCTATCTTGGGCTTCTGGCATTCATATTGCATTAAATTGCCAGTTTTTCTTTTACTAATATCTCTATTGCATGCTGAACTTGCCCAGAATTCTGGACATTACTAAGCAACTGAAGGCATTCCGCTTCTTTCAGTTGACCAACCAGAGTTTGTTTTAGAAAATTACTTTATGCTCCTCATTCTCTAAGTTTTCCTTGGATTTATATATGTACATACATAAGTGGGGATTGGATTAGGCAATTTTCAAGCTTCTTTTGGTTCTGATAGCATATGATTTTATAAATCTGTTTTTAAATAAGTGTCTCTTTAATCTTTTTAAAAGATTCATAAACATTTTCTCTAACTCAACTATGATTTCATTTTCCCCTTAAAGAACATAGCTCATCTTGGACATTCCTCCTGTATAGAATCAAAAAGGATGACTTTTTAATCATAAGACTTGCATTCTTCTAAATTTCACTGTCTTTGTTAGTAATCCTCTTACCCAGTCCATGTTAACAAAATTAAATCTGTAGGAATTCATTGAGTGAAAAAGCTCATCGCTAGTATCCCTGGACTTAACAAGTAATTGAAAGATACCATTTAACTTTAAGGTTATAATATATTTAATAACCCAAATTAAATTATTCTTATTCTTTTATGTATTGTTTGCAATTTACTTTTCTATATTATTCTAGAGCACTGCACATATTCTTTCATACCATTTTCTTTATCATTTTGCTGAAGATTGCCTCAACTCTATCTTTATTCTTATGACAATCCAGTTAAATATAAACTTCCTGTAGTTCAAAAAGAAGAAAAATTATTAATTTGAAATTGACCTAGTTATTCCAAGTATGCTGTCCTTTCATATCCAATTCTTCGGAAACTGATAATATTTGTTTTGTGATCCATGTTAGCCAGAACACAGCATCAGTTCATGGCAGAAGGGTAGGACCTTAGTAAATAAGAAGCTAAAGAAAGAGAGGGAGAAAAAGAAGAAGAGGAAGAAGGAGAAGGGATGGGGCACGGGAGGAGGAAGAAAAGGAGAAAGAACACTGGGAGATATTACCAAATTCTTGAATAGGAGATGAGAAATGTCATTTCATCTTCCTAAAATTTTTGTTTTGTTCCTAAAGTCAACATAGAGCATTACATAAAGGCTACTTCTTTTACATAATAACCTTGACTATGTGTCACAAGGTTTTTCTTCCCTTTTGTAACAACAAAAGAACTTCAAAGCTCCTTAACTTTGATAAGAAATTTAATTATATTTTGTCATCAGTAATTTATGGCTCCAAATTATACTAAATTGGCAGCTGCTGATGTGAAGTGCAAGTGAAATCAGGCCAATTCTAACCAAATCAGGCATAAAATCATATTTTAATAAACTTTGATTCCACTTCCTATTACCCTTTTCTCTTTATCATGCATGCCTGAGCTTCATGGGTAATTTGTGTACACAGATGCAGAATTTTATTGGTTTGGTAATTTAGAAACCTGACTCTTGAAAAGAAGATATAGTATATACAGGCAGAAAGTAATGAAAGTTATACACACACACAGATAGTGATGGAAATCTGCCTAAGAAAGAGCTAAAGAGCCAAAGTAGAAGAGGCAATGTATGCTTTTTCAATCTCTCTGTATTTCTTTTGTAGGGTTAAAAATTTGGATAACCTACTAGCTTTTGCACTAATTATTTACAAATCGGAGGAATTAAGGAGACACAATGGAGAATGTAGCCTTTAAGCCAAAGAAAAATGGTAAAATAAATTCAGCATGTCTTTTTATAGGAATTAGGAATCTGGAACTTAATATCAGAGGATACCATGTCTTTTTTTTTTCTTTTTTAAAGATTTTATTTATTTATTTATGAGAGAGAGCACAAACGAGGAGGAAGGTCAGAGGGAGAGGCAGAATCAGACTTTCAGGAGACCTATGTGAAGGCTCAATCCTAGGACCCTGGGATCATGACCTGAGCCCAAGGCAGACGCTTTACAGACTGAGCCACCCAGGTGCTCCCAGAGAATGCCATCTTTAAAAATTGTACATACTGGTTAGGAATCGTTAATAGCAAAATTAATGGTGGATGAATAAGTTTAAATTTCTCACTATCTGGAAAAAATAGCTGTAATAATTACACACAAAACAATGTAAGATCTTGCTTTTGGTGCAACTGGAAAATAATCAGAATTTCAGTCACCGGTAACTAGAATAATAAACAGTTTATCAGAGTTATCGCTCATCCTTCTGACCAAACCTTTCATTCTTAGATAACAAAAGCAGTTCAGGAAAACCTTAGATAATTCAAAGGGTAGGAGAGTAAATTGCAAATTAAAACTGGCCTAAATTCACTAACAGAAAAAGGAAGAAACCTCTTTTAATTGTAAAAATAAAGAAGAACATTCAGTAGACCAAAGGAGCCAACAGGAAAGGAAATGCAAAGTGTATATGGAACTTCAGAAGGCAGTCTTTTTTTTTTTTTTTTTTTTTAGAAGGCAGTCTTTTAAAAGGTAAGTTTCAGGGGAACAGAGGGTAAAAAGGAAGGGTGAATATTTATTTGAAAAATGAAAAGATTAGTAGCATGAAAAACATGAAAGATACCTAAAACTTAAAAGGCCTAGAACTCTGCCATTCTCCTGTTCCTGCCTCAAATCATTCATAAAGAAGCCATGTTTTTGGACTAAAAATAATTTATTGATATTTCTTAATCTAATCCAATTCAAATGAAGATGCTATGGTAAAAAAAAAAGTACAGAAAGTTTAAAGGAGATTTTTGAGACCTACTAGAACAATTACTAGTAGAATCACTACTTTGAAGAATGTTATTAGAAAACAAAATTGAAAACAAAATAAAAACTATGTGAAAATTGGGGGCAATTATTTATTTTTATTTTTATTTATTTTTAGATATTTTATTTATTTGAGAGAGACAGAAGAGTGCAAGAGAAAGAGAGATACAAAGAGTGTGTGTAAGTGGGGGGGAAGGGCAGAACTAGAGGGAGAAGCAGGCTCTCCACTGAGCAGGGCGCCCAACACAAGGCTCTATCCTGGGACTCCCGGATCATGATTCAAGCTGAAGGCAGACACTTAACTGACTGAGCCACCCAGGTGCCCCTTTTTTTTAAGAAATATTAAGAAATAAATGCAATTTTTTCTAAAGAAATAAAAAGCCATGTTTTGTTACAGTGGAATATACTATGTGAAGATGGTGCTTTGTAGACCGCCCAAACTGTAAGTCACAGAAATGCAAAGGGACAAATTAGTTTTTCTATAAAACTCCTATAAAAAGTAAGCAGAGACTAAGAAATAAAACAATTCAATTTATAGATTAAAACTACACAGCCAGTTAGATTACTCCACCAAGCATTTGGGAGATATTAAAAAAAGGGGGGGGGATACAAATAGGGGAAAAACAAAACAAATTTAAACTGAAATAAACTGAAGAAAATAAACTGAAGAAAAAGACAAAATATCTGAAATGATTAATAATTATATGTTTTCAATAACAGATCTAAATGAAAACTTAATAAGGACGATTACAGAAAAACAGAACAGCCAAGAGAATGATGTAAAAGGAGGAAATAAAATATGGTCAGAGCTCTTTCTTGAAATGGAAGACAGACAAAAAATCTAGCATATGTTTAACTGAATTTTTTGAAGAAGTCAATGAGATAATTGATTAGAACTAATATTGAAGGGATGCCTGGGTGCCTCAGTCTGTTAAGTGTCTGCCTTTAGATCAGGTCATGATCCCAGAGTCCTGGGATCCAGTCCCACATGGGACTTCTTGCTCAGGAGGGAGCCTGCTTCCCCCTCTGCCTGCCACTCCCCCTTCTTGTGCTCTTTCTCTTTCTCTCTCTGACAAATGAAATCTTTAAAAAAAAAAAAAAAAGAAAAAAGAACTAATATTGAAAATTGTAATAATTTTTGTTTGTTTGTTTTTTGTTTTGTTTTGTTTTTCCTGGAAACAAAACAATACCTGAATCTACGTATTGAAGGCCAAGGAAGTACCAAGGAAAATTAACCCTCCAAACATTTAGACATTTTATAGAAATTCTATTAAACTTTATAGTTAAAGAAAATTTCCTGGGAGCCTCCTGGCCAGAATAACAAATTATGTAAAAGAACAGAAAATTTAGACCAACATCAGATTCCACCAGTGATGAAGCATTTTATAAAGCTTGTTTATAGAAAGATGTATCAATGATTTTAAAAACTTAGCTGTCTTCCAAATGTCAAAGGCAATAAAGCATTTTCTTCACTCAGATGACCAGGAAATTCTCTACACATGAGTCCTTCTCTTAGAGCAAGAGCTCCATCCAACCAATAATGACTTCTTCAGCAGGAAGACTAATTGTGAACATTCATTTTAACTGAAGACTAACACAAGAGTGGATAAAGAGTAAACAAAGAAAAATATATTGTATACTATACAATATGCCATGTTTTATGTGTTATATATCATGACAAGACAAGAAATAGAAAATGGAAAGAGAAATGGGGAATAAACTCATGAATTGCCATGTAGGTAAAAGATTGGAGTTATATTATTTTAAACTGACAAATTGGATTGTGAAAGGTTGAATTAAGAAACAGAAACAGAGTGTATTTAAGATAAACATACAAAAGTAACTACTAGAACAAAAAAATTAAGCCATCCTAAATGCAAAAAAAAAAAAAAAATTCAGTGAAAGAGCAAAAAAGTCACATAGATAAATGCAAAAATCATATTATCCATAAAAGGTGACAAAGTTAACATCTAACAAAAACTATTTTTGTATTTGTGTATCAATAAACCTAAATAGATGTAACTTGCCTATGAAAGAGAGAAAAAGATAAATTTAGATAACAAATCAAAACCTGACTGTATGATACATAATTATTTAAAAAAATAATTCTAAAAGGCTAAACAGAAAAGGATGGATAAATGTATTCTGAGAATTGGAAACGATAGAAAGTGTGGGATTGTTAGCACAATGATTTTAAACAAAAAAGACAAGATGCAATTTTATTTCTAAAAGACACAATTTAGGGGTGCCTGAGTGGCTCAGTCAGTTAAGTGTCTGCCTTCTACTCAGGTCATGATCCCAGGTTCTTGGGATCCAGCTCTGTAGGAGTCCCTGCTCAGTGGGGAGCCTGCTTCTCCCTCTCCCCTTGCTGCTGCCTACCCTCCCCCGCACTTGTATTCATGCTCTCTCATGCTCTCTCACTCTCTCTCAAATAAATAAATAAAATCTTTAAAAATAAAAAAATAAAAGACAAAATTTACTAAAGAAATATAACATTTATAAATGCTAGTGCACCAAATCACAATAATCACCTTATAAATCAGAAAATACAAAAGGAAATGAATAAAGAAACACACTATGAATGGCAGAAATTAACAGCATTCATAATATAAGAGGAAAAGATTAAGGAAGTATAATTAATGACAATAAGATAAATATTATGGATAGAGATAGATATGGATATATATTATTTATATCATAGAAATAAAGAATACAATTTCTCAAGTGTTCATGAAACTTTATGTATTCAGTCACAAAGAAAATATAACTACGTTCCTTAAAGTAGAGATATTACAAACAAAACTCTCACAGTGAAATAAGACTGGAGATTATAAAAAATATAAAAGGCCATTTCATCTTGAATTTTGAAAGCTTTCTATTAGACAGTTATTGGACTAAAGTGAAAATACACACTGAAAATTGAGACATACTTAAAAAGTACTGAATACTCTCTCAAAACATATGAACTCATTTAAAGCAGCAAATAGCATAATGTCATAGTCCTAAAAATCTTGGTCAATGAACATAAATGAGAATAAATGAACAGATTTGCGGTTTTTAAAAAAGATTAGAAAAAATGACAAAATAAACTAATAGTAAGATGAGGAATTTATAAAGGTAAAAACAGGAATAGATGACACAAAAATAAAATAATTATGATTTTTAACTGAAAAAATTACTAAATACACAGCATTAACTAACTTAAGAAAAAACAAAAAATTCCACAAATTTACAAAATAGAAATGACAATGTGGAAATGGTCATCAAAATACAAGAAAGTGGGAAAAATAAGAATATCATATCTTTCTGCAAATAAATATATTCCTAGGGAAATACAATTTAGAAAACAACAGTGAAACTGAAAAAGAAAAAGAGAAAGCAGGAATGGATTTATTTATTTATAACCTGAATATAGGGAAATATTTTCAAAAAGTGACTCAAAATAAGATGTGATAGAAGAAATGATTGATAAATATGAGCACATAAAAGTAATTTCAATAATTTCTTACATGGTAATACATCATATAAAAAGGTAAAAGATAACTGAAAAACTGGAGAAAATATTTGCAACCTATATCACAGATGAAGGGCTAATGTCTCCAACATATAAAGAGTTCCTAAGATTTTTTTTTTTTAAAGATTTTATTTATTTATTTGACAGAGTGGAGAGAGATCACAAGTAGGCAGAGAGGCAGGCAGAGAGAGAGGGGGAAGCAGGCTCCCCGCTGAGCAGAGAGCCCGATGCGGGGCTCGATCCCAGGACCCTGAGATCGTGACCTGAGCCGAAGGCAGAGGCTTTAACTCTGAGTTAAAGAGAGCTAACTGAGCCACCCAGGCATCCCAGAGTTCCAAGATTTTTAGGAAAGAAGACCAACAACCCCATAGGAAAACTGGTGAAAAGTCAAGAATAGACAGTACAAATAAAGATATAAAAATAATTCTTCGACATATGACAAGATGTGCCACCTACCTCATAATTAAAGAAATGGAAATAAGCCCTATACTAACTAACATTTTATATATATGAATATATATGAAAACATTCTGTTGACAAGGCTTGAGAAAGCAGAAATTCTAATTGCTGATGGAAATGCAAATTTGTATAACTTTCTCAGAAGTGGAATTTTTGAATGTGTAACAAAACCACAACATATATATACTGGTTAGTTTTTAGCAAGGATAGGTTGGAATGGATAAAAAGGGTGGGTAATTAAGATAAATAAAATATATGGGGAAATGACGCATTTGTGAGTATTACTTTTTGCTTAGTTTTGACTTTTAGTACATAGTTTTTCACATGCTCAAAAAACATAGAAAATCAGGGGACACCTGGGTGGCTCAGTATTAAGCGGCTGCCTTTGGCTCAGGTCGTGATCCCAGGGTCCTGGGATCGAGCCCGACTTTGGGCTCCCTGCTCTGCAGAGAGCCTGCTTCTCTCTCTCCTTCTGCCTGCCGCTCTGCTTACTTGTGCTTTCTCTCTATCTCTCTGTCAAAAAATAAATAAAATCTTTAAAAAAAAAATAAAAAAACATACAAAATCAGGATAAGAAAAACATGGTATTAAAAATAAGAGGCAAATCAGCTCATTTCAAATAACTAAAATAACCACACTGAAGGAGGAAAAAGAAAACTAATCCAACTAACTCTTTAACACATTATTTCGACTCTATACCCTCTGGCTAAAGGCAAAGAGCTATAAATAACTGAACTCTAGATATTAGTTCTGTTTTTGACACCAATACCAGTTAGTAATTCTGAAATTATTTGATGTGTCTTCAAAAAAGGAGCAATAATGAACACATTGAGGGTATCGCATTACTGACGAGCGCTTTACAGAACTCTTGGAGTGTAAGGTTGGTGGGTGATTTTAATTTAGTCTTTGAGAATTCTCTTGGCCTTTGGATCTAAGTCTCCACAGCCAATGAAAACTGGTGTCATTTTCCACATAGGATAGCACTGCCCTAATGAAGTACCCACAGAGAGCAGATCAACCTTTGGGAATAAAAGTATACATGATCTTGGAAGCAATGATCAAATTATGTTTAAGTATCCAATAATAATACTGGTTATATGCTGATACCTATTTCCAGTTGCAGAAGAATAACTAAATTTGTAGATTGCATTTCTTAGCATTTTACTTTTTCAAAACACATATGGTAATCTATGCAAGAACGAATAAATCAGATTAAGTAAAATTAATTTCAGTAATACACATCAGGGTTTCCAAAAGTTCAGTACAATCAATTGGCAAATTTACTCTGCAAGTTAAAGTGCTTGTGCTAGTTTTTTTAAATGATGATATATCACAAGGAGTAACTGAATAAATTAAGTTTAATGAATCTGAAACATTACACTAATTATATTCATTTAAATAAATGTCTTTATGATGGGACTTTCATAAAAATATTTATGAGATTTAAATAATCACCAAAATGCTCTGATTGTTGATGAACTTTGGATCTACCTTATGTAGTGCGTATTTTCAAAGGCATGAAAATGAGAGGCTTGGAAGACTTTGCCAGACAAAAGAAGACTTAGTGGATAAGTTTAAAAAATAATAGAAACTGCGCACTGTCAAGGGTTGATGGGGTAGAGGTGGAATACTTGTAATGCTACATATACTTTCACATAAAATCATAAAGCCATACGCTGATACATGCCATAAAATTTTCTTGCAGAAAGCTTTCTGACATCACTGATACTTCAAGTTCTCTGCTTAAAAATGAGTCTTTTTTAAAAGGTACATTTATGTGCTAAACTGTTTCCTCAAATAAATGGCAAAAACCCCAGGCATACTTAATCTGTTACCAGGTCATGAGTTTTCTAGGTAGCTCTTCATAGAAATTATTACGAGTGGTTTAGATATTAATGCAGTCATAACTCTTTATTTATAATAAATATTCGAGTCTGGGTTAAGATTTATTTGCTATTGTTTTCCATCTTTATTCCAGGACATTTCAATAAATCATGGGATTCCTATACATCTGGCATTTTGCTTTGGTCCTGTCAGCAGTATTTCTATCCTTCACTACAGTGGACATCTGTTGTTTTTGCTTGCCTAGCAACTTTTTAAAAATATACTTCTTTTTTTTTAAGATTTATTTATTTGAGAGAGAGAATATGTGCGAGCTGGAGGGAGGGGCAAAGGGAGAGGGAGGAGGAGAAAGCAGACTTCCTGTCGAGCACAAAGCCCAACATGGGGATAGATCCCAGTACCTACGAAATGAAGACCTGAGCTGAAACCAAGAGTCAGATGCTTAACTGACTGAGTCACCTAGGCACCCCAAAAATATACCTCTTGTTTACTAGGCGGACCGCTTTACCTCCCAAACGTCTGCATTTTGTTATCTCTGGTGAGACCAACCACACTTTCCAGAAGTGGCTACAAGACCACCCTTTCCATGGTTTATATCCACTTTCACCATAAAGTAAGTTTACAAAATAAATTCACCCTGGTTCTCCAAGATTTTGGTAGTTTTCATTTCTTGGAGAGCCTTACAAGAGGAACTTTAAAAAAATAAAATAAAATAAAATAATTTACAGTCTCCACCACTACAGCTGGCCTACTTCTTCCACTACTCATTCTAGATTCCCATCACCTCTGAATAGCATCTCTACTCAGTGAAGTGACTTGAGTAGCAGGGTAACCAAGACCTACATCTCTGAATGGTCTACTTCTCTAGTGGCCCTTAGTCACCATGCTTTTCAGAGGCTCAGAATGCTGTACTTTTTAAATTTAAAAAAAGAACCCCAAGTGTTTAGGAATAAAGAGAGCATGTCTCCAAAGCACTTTCAAATAGCTTAGAAAAAGAGAGCAAGAGAGAAGGCAAACATAAAATGCTGACATTTGGGGAATATTACAGAAGAGCATGATTTGGGTAATTATTTGTAAATTCTTGGAATTTTCCTGCGAGACTAAAATTATATCTACGTAATAAAATAGAGCATTTGGCTCCTTTCTCATGAAAAATAAGACTTGGTTTAGTTCATTCTACGCACCTCTGTGAGACTCAAAGCTCCGTGGGATGCTGGCATTCCTCTATGATCGTATCTTCTATGAGCCGCTTGCCCATTCCAAAGTTCCGTAAGGTGGTCAAGCTGAACCTTCTCATAGTTTTCCAAGTTTCACCATGAGAAAAGATGATTCCTTATAATGAGGAAAGTGTTTGAAAATTATTTCTGCAAAGCTTTTAACATTTAATTTGCAAAGACAAATAAAAATATAAAAGAAGCTTTATTCTCCCTGTTTAAAATAAGAGGCTTCTCTTTCTCTCAAAGCATGTACTTTAGAAGACTTGTATTTTTTCCTCTTCTTAAATCGTATATAAATAATCATGTCACATATATATGACTTATATATAAGTCCTTCTGAAAGTTAGAATAGGTCTTGTCAACTTTATGACCTAGCAAAGGGTTTCTCAGGGACCGGGGGGCCATCTGTTCAGAATATAAACATCAAGGAAGAGAGTGACTCTTTCTCCCAGTTTCTGGGGGAGAGTACGAGCCTAGCTTTGGTGGGTGCCTTGCCCCAAATTGCAAAACCACCTCCTATCATAAAGATATGAGAACTTTATTATTCTTTTGTATACAGACAACACAGACGGTCACCCCAATTACCAGGTGACTCTAGGATGAACTATGTGTGACAAATGGTGCTGCCAAGCCCTCTTAGTTATTGAGGACTAGTTATTGTTTTCTTGAGAACATTTTTGTAGTGGGCTGTGTCTGCTTGGTTATATAACAGGGTGAGATTTGTTTTTGTCTTTGCAATTTCTTAGTGGATTGTCTGTGATACACAACACATTTTGTTTGATGCTTATTCAACAATAAAATTGTTTTCTTTTTCTATTAAAAAAAAAAAAAGAACCCCAAGAGAGGCTCTAGTGATGATCTGGAAGCCAATTGTGTTATTGTGTTATTTTCTACTCCATTTTATAACAGCAGCCTTACCTCTTTCTGAAGAATAGCCTTTTGCACATGTTATGATAGGCTTCTTTTCCTTTCTTGCTGGTCTCTTGGCACAAAGAGCCCAAGGCAAAATGACGGAAATGGCCAGCAAACCCTGTACCAACAGATGAAAGATTAAACTTTGCTGTGGAAGAGAGGAAAATGAAAGGTAGTTAACACTCAGAGATGAAAAAAAACAAACTTTGCTCTTCTGCTCCCACTTTTATTGGTCCTTCAGGATAATGATAAATCCTTATCACTATTTCTCAAGTACGTGATGTATGACAAGGGGTCTTACTGAAACTAGGAGGATCTGTTTACGGGAAAGATACAATGTGCTAATCTGTGTGTTCTAGCCTAAGGGATAATGCATACTTACATACAGGGATCACAGGGCAGCTGTTTGGGCTGAGAAAACTTCAGGGAAGGCAAGGCCACGTGGCATTCCAAAGGTGGAGTGGTCCTGCAGGCCTTGGCATTCCAAAGGCCCACACCCTTCTCTAAAACTTTTCTTCGCCCCCAGTGGCTTCTGTGTTATGTTTTAGCAAGCCAGGTATTATAGCTGTTTTCATACTCTACATTAACCCCAACGGCAAAAGGGCAGTAGCCATGACTTAAGGTTTAAGGGAGTTCTTTCTGTTTCCCCTCATGGGAATTTGGAAGTCAATAGGACTTCTAGACCCACATAGCCTAAGATTGTGGAAATAGGAGGCACAAATTCCTAAGTTGCCATTAAGAGTGATAGTAGGTTTATTCCCACTTCAACCTTTTCATACTCAGACCCATATTTTGTATCTCTGGGGTGAAAAATGTGATCGTAGAAACTTTATAGGTGTTTTTAATATTCATATAGCTTAGATTTGAAATAGGATGAGTAAATATTATAATGCCTATAATGGGCCACATATTGTTCTAATTGCCTTACCTATAAAATCTTTAATGCTCAAAACTTTTTTCGAGTATTCATACCTTCATTATTTGGCTAAATAACTTTCTAAATTCCCATAGCTAGTAAATGTGACGTTTGAACAGTCTAACTGCGGAGATCATGAACCAAATTATTGCATTATACTATCTCTTAAAAGAAAGTGTTTTTTGTATTATTATTATACTGAGAATGTTCCTATGTTGTGGCTGTATTTGCATTATATAAACTTCAAATATATTCATAATGGAATTGATATATTTTAAATAATTTATGCATGCATTTTAGAATATCGTTCAATAGTATTCTCAATTTTATGAGAATATGCAATACTAAAAATGCCTTATAAAAATATAGAGAGGGTGCCTGGGTGCTGCAGTTGGTTAGGCAGCTGTCTTTGGCTCAGGTCATGATCCCAGAGTCCTGGGATCAAGCCCCTGGTCAGCTCTCTGCTCATGGGGATCCTGCTTCTTCATCTCCTTCTGCCCTTCCCTTCCTGCTCGTGCTCTCTCTCTCAAACAAATAAATAAAAATCTTTGATAAAGAAAAAAGAGAACTAAATTGTTAAATTACTGGTATTTTGCCTTATAATTTGAGTTATGAAAACATAAAATATTTCTTATATTTTATGGATACATATATAAATACATATATGTATTTTATGTGTGTATTTATATTTTTATACATATACATATATAACAAAAATTGTACATATCGATTATTTTCATTTGAATAGCTATGGATAGTCAAATAATTTTGCATACTATGTTTTAATATTGCAAATTGCTTTTGAATGTTATGGATTTTCATTATTTTTTTCACCTTTTAATATATTTATTGTGCATTTGAATATCCTTTTGTGAAGAGTCTATTCCAGTCTTTTACCCATTTTTCTATTTTCTTTTTTTATTTTCTTTTATTTATTTTTATTTTTTAACCTAAATTCAACTAATTAACATATAATATATGTTTCTATCTCAAATAAATAACTAAAATCTTTAAAAAATATAAAGAGAGGGATGCCTGGTTGGCTCAGTCATTAGGCATCTGCCCTCAGCTTGGGTCGTGGTCCCAGAATCCTGGGATTGAGCCCTGCATTGGGCTCCCTGCTTGGCAGGAGGCCTGCTTCTCCTTCTCCCACTCCCCCTACTTGTGCTCCCTCTCTTGCTGTCTCTCTCTGTCAAATAAATAAAAATCTAAAAAAAAAAAATATATATATATATGTATATATATATATATATATATATGTATATATATATATATATATATATATGTATAGAGAGAGAGAGAGAGAGAGAGAGAGAGAGAGAGAGAAGATACTGTGAATTTGCTATTGTTTTGTTGGATTAGGGAAGTGATTCCATGGTTCCCCCACAGATTTTGAAAATTCATCGAATATGTATGACAGAAAAACTAAATGAGGCATTATTTAAAGATTTGTATCACAAACTTTAGTGTACAAAAGACAATGTGGTGGAATTAATTTAAAAGAAAGCCCTAGTCCCTATTCCATGTAAATTTAATCTGTGAAGCTTCCAGTTCTCAAATCTCAATATTCTTACAACTAACTGTGAAGACTGTAGAAATACCCATCTTTGGGCCACGCCCCACAACTCTACCAATTGTTCTGGGGTGAAGGCAGGGCACTCAATACTTTTAAATGGTTTAACCCCAGATGATTCAAATGTGCAGACGGAGTTGAGAATCCCTGGTTTTTGATACAATCCAAACATTGAAGATTTTAATGTGTCTCCTGTGATTAGATAATAAATATTTCAGTGTAACAAGGAATGAAATACTGAACAAAAATGAATATCAAAAGACGCAATTTTACTAATTTAAATTTTTTATATAGAAGCAACAGTTCTGCACTAGTGAGGCTTTAAATTACTAAATACTACCTGGCAGATGCAAATGGTAAACCTAAGATACAGCTGAAAGAAATATAATTAACATGAAGTAATCATAGGGTGCTATATACACCTTTGAGGTTGAAAATAGTTAAATGATATAAAGAAAATGACAGGAAATTATTCCTAATAAATACAATAAGTATACTAATTAAGTAAATATACCTGACTTTGATGAGAATTTGAACATAAAAATTGTGAGTGGAATTCTCCTAGGAATATATATTTCTGTTAATTATTATTCCTTGCCAATTTCATTTTGGAAGCTTAACAGGAGGCTTCAGTTCTGAGTTAACTTACAATTGCACGTATCCGCTGGCCTTTTTACATAGCTCTATCATACCCATAATTCTTTGGGAATCAACTCCCATAGTCATTTGGAATTGGCTCCGACAAAGTTAGAAACACTCAACTAAGTAAAATGCAGGAACCATCCATGTTGCCCTCTTTAAAAGTCAAAGACAGTAGTTCGAACTGAATATAAAGGACCAGATAATAGAGACAGCAGCAATTGAGATGGATTAAAACTAGGTAGGGGTGCCTGGGTGGCTCAGTGGGTTAAAGCCTCTGCGTTTGGCTCAGGTCATGATCTCAGGGTCCTGGGATCAAGCCCCGCTTTGGGCTCTCTGCTCAGCAGGGAGCCTCTCTCTCTGCCTGCCTCTCTGCCTACTTGTGATCTCTCTCTGTCAAATAAATAAATAAAATCTTGAAAAAAAAAAAAAACTAGGTGTGTTCATCCCAAACTTTAAATTATAAAATTATCTTTTATTTGTACTTTTAATTTTCTTCTCTATAGACATTTCTCCCTAAGGCCAAAATTTAATTTTTTTTTCTTCTCCATATCTCTTAGCCATAGAAAACTTTTTCTAAAACTATTTAAAGTAATCATAAAGTGCCCAAATAATGTTTTTTAAAAGATCAATTTTAATTAAGATTAAGTAATGTTTATTCTTTCTGAACTCATTTCCTAATTTGGAAAGCAAAATATCTACCTCATATAATTATTTTAAGGTTTTTGGTGAAAAGATACCTGGTTGGTGAAAAATTTTTCTATGTATATATTAAAGGCTTTGCCAGCTACCAAAGTTATTGGTAAGTTTAGAATTTTAAACATTTCAAGTGCCTTTAAAATTAACTTTGTATTTGTAATTCACATATTCCTATAAATTTTTGCTCAGTTTGGCTTAACTCTTGCTCATAAATTTAAAATAAAACAACTTCAGGAAAAGTAACATTAAAGGAGTTGGCATTTTAATATTCCTTAAGAGTTAGGCTAGTTTTAAAGTATTAAAAGTAGTTTTCACTTCTTAAAAAAATAATTATTTCTAGAAAGTTACTATAGATTCAGATTATAACACTGTACTATAATTATGGTTCAGATGGTACTGTTATTCTTAGCTCATATTTTCATTTGTATTTAACTTCATGACAAGTACCTTTTTGGGCTAGAATTTCTCACACTTTTCAAGCAAAAAATAGAATTTTTTTCTGTAGATTGTTTGAATAAGCAACAATTCACCAACTGCTAGGATAAAAAGGGTGTTTTAGAAATGCTGTGGAAAAGTTTTCTTTTACTTGTTTTTTCCTGACTTTTAACTGTTCTTTTCAATTTATATTAGTTTTCCACTTGAATACATACTTTAAACTTTTCATAATCCACTACAAAAGTAATATGCTGAATTTAAAAAATACTATGGGAGGGAATTCAGTGATTTTTTTAAATAAAAATTAATGAGGTTTTATATGATATCCATATCTTCAAAGAAGAATAAACAAAGCAAACTAGAATTTTTTTTCAAATCAATCCAAAATGATATCCTTGATTGAATTTTATGATTATTGATATCATCAGGACTGTTATTTTCTGGAGAGACAATTCATTTGTGCAAGACTCTAAAAAATAGTTCAGAATGGTAGTGGAGCGGGCAAAAGCCCAGAGCTATGGCATATGGAAAAAAAGCAGAGGTTTTGGTTTATAACTATGAATGCTCTACTAAGAGACAGAAAACTGTGCCTCAGGAACTCCACTGTCACCTTATGGGTACCAGGACCCACACCTGAATGTCAGCCACCAGCCACCCAGCGTTCATGACAATCAAGCACCCAATTCTGTGTATGGAGAGGTAGGGAAAACCTTGGTGAATAGTGAAGTTCAATCTGCTGACATGCCTTCCGCTTTCGGTACTGCCGTAGCATGCAGAAAGGGACCTTATTCTAGACTTTGTCATGCAAAACTGCCCTATATTTAGTAGTTGCTAATAATTTGTAAATGATGTTTATATTTACTGTTCTACATGTTTGTCTGCAGTGAAGCATTGGCTCAAAATTGCAGACCATCTTTTGTTCTTTACAGCCTGAATCATTCTGTCCAAATGCTGCTTCTCCTGTCTTATGTAGCCATGTAGCCAGACTCTTGGAATTTGTAGATGACTCCATGGTGACCATCTAATCAAATTCTGACCAGCCTGTCAAATGTCCACTACCTAGTGCAGATCCACCTCACACTATAATAAGGATACTGACAACAATAATAACACCCAGTTAATAAGTACTAACTCTTTACTCACAGTGTTTAAAATTGTCTGTCCCTAAGATCTGTAATCAGATAGTCCTTGGTTCACAACCTATAGTAGGTAGGATGATCCTATCCCTGCTCAAAGATATCCACATCCTAATCACCAGAACCTGTGAGTGTGTTATGTTACATGACAAGGAAAATGTGAAGAAACAGATGGAAGTATGGTTGCTAATCAGCTGACTTTGAGATGGGGAGATTATCCTGAGTTATCTGAGTTGGTGCATTATATTTTCAAGAGGGTGATAAGAGACTCAATGTCAGAGTGATGCAGCATAAGAAAGAATCAACAGGCTATATTGCTGGCTTTGAAGTTGGAAGGAGAACCAGGCAGCTTCTACAAGCCAGGAAAGGCAAGGACATGGATTCTCCCTTACAAACTGCAAAAGAAACCCGGTTTTGCTGACATCTTGATTTTAACCCAGTAGGCTCTGCTTTGGACTGCTGACTTTGAGAACTGTAAGAAATTCCATGTTATTTTTAGTCATCAATGAAAATTTGTGAAAATTTGTTACAGCAACAATAGGAAATTAATACGACTTATCTCCAATGTGCCTATTAATGTGAATAATGAAAGTGAGAGCAAAGATTGGAGGAGAACATAAGATTTCCTTAAAATAATAATTGGATAGAACCCTAAAGACTTGATAGGATTGGAATTGCATGTAGACTGTGAAGGAATTGATAGCTGTTTTATGGAAAAGAGGCAAGGTACAAATTGAGTCTGAACTGAGGGAACTAAAGAAGAAATAAAATATTTGCGATTGTGAATGGGTAAAAGTAGAAGATAAATTATGTTCTTACAATTGTGCATGTTTTGCTGGTGCCATGTATCTTATATCATTTTTCCACCTAATTCCTAAAGAGCAAGACTTTCCCAAAGTACTGCATATTCTAAGAGATGACACCATTTTTGAAGTTAGGAAAGCATGTGTATGGCACATATTAACTGTTAAATTGATTGATTAATGCTTTAGTAACATGGCTTCATTGCTAGAATGTGTCTGGGTATTCTAACTCTGATCACTAGAAAAAGTATTTCCTCCATTGCAGGCTTAGCTTGAAGTTACTGAGTTATGTCACTCCCAACTTTCTCTAATATGTCATTTCTATTTTGTGGTAGCAAATTTGATTTTGAAAGTAGAACCCAGGTGTTATGGGCTGAATTGCGCTAATAGAAAATTCATATGTTGAAGTCCTACCCCTTAGTATCACAGAATGTGACTGTATTTGGAAATAGGTCTTTAAGGAGGTAATGAAGTTAAAATGAGGTTATTGAATGGGTCCTAATCCAGTACAAGTGATGTTCTTATAAGAAGAAGAAGATATTTGGATACAGACACATACAGAAAGAAGATTACGTGAAGACACAGGGAGAAGACAGCCATTCATAAGACAAGGAGAGTGACCTGAAACAGATATCTCTCTCAGGGTCCTCCGAAGAAAGCAATTTTGCCTACACCTTGGTCTAGACTTCTAACCTCTAGAACTTTGAGAAAATAAATTTCTGTTGTTTATGCCACCCAATCTGTGGTATTGTACAGCAGTCTTAGCAAACTAATAACACCAGGTCAAATTGATCACAGTCAAATTTCTGTGGCTTCCTTTTTTTTTTTTAATTGAACTATAGTTGACATACAATATTATGTTAGTTTCAGGTGTATAAATTAGTGATTCAACGACTCTATACATTGCAAAGTGATTGCAAACTAGCTGTCTTTTTATTTCCTTCATAGCATCTTTTTAATGTTCATTGTTAAAAGAGTAATCAGAAACAGTGTTATTAATGGACTTTATTATAACTGGTATCTGTTAACTAAGCTGATAGGACCTAGAGTATACAAAAAAAAAATTATAACAGTGAGAAATCAATAATAGAAGTTTAAAGAAAGGCCAAACAAAACTGGGAAGTAGCAAATAAGTCTTTCTATAGTTACCTAGAAATCAGAATGTTGTAAGCCTAGGGGAAAATTATGTCCTTCAGAAATTCCTGGACAGCCTATTCGGAGAAAGGGAGCAGTAGCTTGAAAAACAGAAGGGAAGGCAAGTACAGACTGCCAGCCTGAAATAAAAAGCCATAAGTCTGGAACTGATGGAGAAGAGAATTAGCCTAGAGGGGGGAAAAAGTGGCAGAAGCACTGTCTCCTCATGGAGGAAAATTTCTGTTAAATACTTTATTCATTTAAATAACTTTATTCTAGATAGCTCTACTATGCAGCCACTGCACAACTGTGAAAGCCAAAGATATGCTGTATTTACAGCCGATTGCAGCTCACCGGGCTTCTTTACATAATGAACAAGCAAAACCAAATACTGACTGGTTTTATTTCACTTTTGCTCCTGATTATTTTTCATAGTGCATTTTTCAACATGAACACTGCAATACCGTTATTTTCTGTGATGCGATTTGAAGTGTTTGGTCCCTGACATCAGTAGTCATTTTTAGGATAATCCTTGGTCTCCTGCTTACTTCCATGAGTTTTGTTTGTAAGGTAAGGTCAAAGGTTCTCATGCTGGAAGAAGATTTGTGTATAATTTGTTCTTTCAAAATATATTGCATATAAGAAGAAGTATTATTAGGAAATTAACACATACTAGTTTATAGAACTAAAACTGTAGCAAAAGATATAAAAATAAAAAGTAACACACCCTTTCTCCTTTCCTAAATTTAATTCTATTGTCATGTTAATTAGCTTAAGAGACTTCTATCCATAATACAATCTTCTATATTTGTAGTCTTTTTATTTTTAAACAAATCATAGTGTACAACTGTTCTACAGTTTTCACTTACGAAGATTCCCAGTGCATATTTTCATTTTAACACATATATGCCTACCTTATTTTTTAATGATTGTTGAATTTTATTTTACTGATCTAGCATAATCTTTAAAAATAGACGTATTTTGGTAGGCATTGGGCTATTTCCAGTTATTCTCTTTTACTAAACATTACCTAGTGCATATCATTTTACATACATCTTCATTCACTTTTGCTAGTCTATTTGAGAATAAATTTGGGGGAAAAAGCATGCTATTGTCTATTGCCTTAAAATACATCCAGACTATATTCGACTATATATATAGTCTATATATCTATAGATATATAGACTATATTCGCCCTGAATACTTCTGCTGCGTCCCGCTCTCCAAGCCACCACCCTCTCTCACCTAGATCATTGCTATAAACCCTCTCAAATGGGCTTTGCTCCCCTACAATCTAATCTCAATCCAATTCCCGATATATCACCTCTCTGCTCAAAATCTTTTGAAGTCTTCCCATTTTATTCAGAATTCATCCCTATAAATCTTATTCTCATTCAGTCCACTTCCTCCACAGGAACTTTCTTGCTGTTTCTCAGGCACGCCAGGCCACAGCTGTGAGTCTATTTCCTTATATATAATGGAAGGTACCACCTTGCCCTCAGTAAATCTGTTTTCAAATACCAACTTCTCAGTCTTGCTCTGACCACCATCCACATGAAAAGTTTCCAGCTCTTTTTTTTAAAAAGATTTTATTTATTTATTTGACAGAGAGAGACAAAGCAAGAGAGGGAACACAAGCAAGGATAGTGGGAGAGGGAGAAGCAGCCTTCCCGCCGAGCAGGGAGCCCGATGCGGGGCTCGATTCCAAGACCCTGGGATCATGACCTGAGCCGAAGGCAGACGCTTAATGACTGAGCCACCCAGGTGCCCCAGTTTCCAGCTCTTCAGGCCTAATTCCCGATTCACATTCTTCTATTTTTTTTTTTTTAATTTTCACACTGCGCTTATCACCTTCTATCCAGAAACTTTATAGTTTATCTATTTGTTTAATGTTTTTCTCTCTCTTCTCACTAGGTTATGAGATTTAAAGCAATGGAAACTTTTGTCTGTTATATTATCTGATATATCCTAAGCACCTTGAACAGCCTAGTAGTTTAAGCACTCGATAAATAAGCAATGTGTAATTATGGATCAAGTATTGTGTTCATTTTAAATGATCATATTTGTACATTTGTCCAGTAAAAAAATCTTTAAAGGTACAGTTATTTCCACACACTCATGAAAATTGTATCTTATTGAATATTTTAATTTTTCCAATTAGGAGGAAATTGAATGAGGCCACTTTTTTTTTTTTTTTTTTTTTAGATTTTATTTATTTATTTGACAGAGAGAGACACAGTGAGAGAGGGAACACAAGCAAGAGGAGCAGTCCTCCCACTGAGCAGGGAGCCCAATGTGGGGCTCAATCCCAGGACCCCGGAATCATGACCTGAGCTGATGGCAGACGCTTAACGACTGAGCCACCCAGGTGCCCCGAGGCCACTTTCAATATAGAGGTCAGCTATGATGTATTATCATGCCCCATTATACATGAACTTACTACTATGGAAAACTGCCTTCCTATAAAATACGATAAAATCAGCACATTGGAAATTGATTGTATTAGTTTACTAGGGCTGCCATAATGAAGTACCACAGACTAGATGTCTTGGAGAGCAAAAATTTATTTTCTTATAATTCTGTAGTCCATAAGTCTGAAACCAAGGTGTTGGCAAGGTTGATTTCTTCCGAAGTCTCTCTCCTTGGCTTGTAAAAGGTGATATTCTCCGCATCTTTACATAGTCTTTTCGTATGTATATCTGTGTCCAAATTTCCTCTTTCTATAAGGACACAGCCATTGGATTAGGGCCCACCTGAATGATCTAATTTTAACTTAATTACCTATCTCCAAATATAGCTATATTCTGAGGCACTGGGGGTTAGGACTTCAACATATTAATTCTGGAGATAACACAACTCATTCCAAAGCAGTGACTTATGAAATTGTTTCTCTTTCTTCTTCGGGGTGGTGTTGAGGGTTTTTTCTCTGGAAAGTGACACAACCTTTATAGTGGGCAGAATTCTAAGATGACCACCAGTGACCCACGCTCCCATATAGTTCCCTCCCCTGAAGTAACTTGTTTCTAGACATAAGAATATGGCAAAGGTACTCTGGAAAACAGTGTGGAGGTTCCTCAAAAAGTTGAAAATAGAGTTACCCTTCGACCCAGCAACTGCACTACTGGGTATTTACCCTAAAGATACAAATGTAGTGATCCGAAGGGGCACGTGTACCCGAATGTTTATAGCAG